>CM034705.1:25168422-25183728 GCA_020142125.1 Phrynosoma platyrhinos | reverse complement strand
TAAATAAATAAAAATTATTACTGCTTGTTATAAGGAGACCCAAACCTAGACCTCCCTCAGACTCTCACCCTGTGTGTCTCCACTAACTTATGTGTTTCTGCTGTTGGATGTTCTTATTACTTTTGGCAGTGTTCTAATATATACTTGGCAAGGTGTATAATGTTATCTATAAAAACACTTCAGGCCACTTTTTTGTTGAATGCAAAGAAAATAACTACTTTATTCAAAGCTTATTACTGTATCTTTCTTAGGGGATGTTGCTCAAGCCTATGTTACAGTATATGAATTACTTCAACAGTTACAAATTTTATAACATTATTTCACTTGACTCTATGTACCTTTCTTTCATGTCTTGGTTCACACAGAACTTATATTCAGCTATAATAATTATAATAATAATAATTTATTTTCATCCTGTTCCTCTGCAACATAACCGGGGTGACATACAGCATTAAAATACATAGAGTAAAACATAATCCCAGAGTCCACCCACCCCTTAAAATAATATTAAACAATAACCAAATTAAAAATATATTAAAACATACAATAAAATAATCACAGTAACAGGACAAACAAATAACAACAGTGGCGGAGAACAGGGAAGGAATGGGCTGACTCTTGAGGCTGGGATGACTATTCAGGAAAGGCCTGCCAAAAGAGATCTATCTTATCAGCTTTTTTAAAACTGTCTAAAGTGGTGATATGATGGATCTCGTCTGGCAGGCCATTCCATAATCTAGGAGTGACTGCCGAAAAGGCCCTCTGGGAGGTTGCAGACAGCCTAGTTTTTATAGGCTGCAGCAGATTCCTTTCACAGGACCTGAGTGCATGGGGTGGATTGTATGGGAGGAGGTGGTCCTGAACATAGGTTGGACCCAAGCCATTTAGGGCTTGAAAAGTGATAACCAACACTTTGTACTGTGCCCAGAAACTAATAGGCAGCTAGTGGAGTGACTTTAGAACTGGTGTTATATGTTCTCTCCTAGATGTTACCGAGACCAACCTGGCCACCATATTCTGTACTAATTGGATTTTCCAGACCAAGCACAAGGGTATCCCCATGTAGAGTGCATTGCAAAAATCAAGACGAGAGGTTAGCAGTGCATGCACCACAGTTTCAAGGTCTCCAACTTCCAGGAAAGGGTGCAGCTAGCATATCAGCCGAAGTTGAAAACAGGCACTCCTGACTGTCACATTTACCTGATTAGTCATCTGAAGCAACGGATCCAGGAGCAACCCCACACTGCAAACAAAGTCCTTGGAGGAGAGTGTGACCCATCCAGGACTGGAGGTTGTACCCATGTCACATTGGGGTCCTTTTGCACACTACTTACAAAAAGCTACTGTGTTCAGAGTTTCAGTGAGCTACTGTGCTAAAATGGCTTTAATCAAAATGTAGGGTGTTCTACTATGAACATATATGAAAGCTGGACAATGAAACTGACAGAAAAGTCAACTCATTTGAAATTAAAATTTCAATACACTGTGGACTATAAACACACACACAGAAAGGCAAAAGAGCAAACTCAACAACCCAAAAATGTCCCTAGAAAGCAAAATGAATAAATTGAGTCTCTTCAACTTTGGACACGTCATGAGAAAACATGACTCAATGGAATCAGCAATAAAGCTGGGAAACATTGAATCATAGAATCATATGGCCTTTTCAGACTGCCAGAAATAGTGCACATGAAATTGAGGCACTGCCCTGGCTCAGTGCTAGGGAGTCATGGGAATTGTATTTTTTTTCTGAGACATTGAGCCTTCTCTGTCAGAGAGCTCTGGTGCCACAATAAATTACAGTTCCCATGATTCCCTAGCACTGAGCCAGGGCAGTGCCTCAAATTCATGTGCACTATCTCTGGCAGTCTGCAAAGGCCCATAGAGTTGGAAGAGACCACAAGGACCATCTAGTGCAACCCCCTGCCATGCAGGAACTCCCAATCAAAGCATCCCTAACAAATGGCCATCCAGCCTCTGCTTAAAGACCTCCAAGGAAGGAGACTCCACTACTCTCCGAGGGAGTGTGTTCCACTGTCGAACCACCCTTACTGTCAGGAAGTTCCTCCTAATGTTGAGGTGGAATCTCTTTTCCTGTAGCTTGCATCCATTGTTTTGGGTCCTAGTCTCTGGAGCAGCAGAAAACAAGCTTGTTCCCTCCTCAATACGACATCCCTTCAAATATTTAAACACAGCTATCATATCACCTCTCAGCCTTCTCTTCTCCAGGCTAAACATATCCAGCTCCCTTACGGAAGGCAGTAAGGAAACTGTTAACTCTTCAGGTTATTTGTTACACCAACAGTAACTATAGTTTAGCTTCCTCAGCTTAGCTCCCTTTTTATTCATCTGCTCCTCGTGTGGCTTCTAAATTTTTCCACAGCCTTCATGGCTGTAAATCCTGCAGGATAATAATACATTCTGGCAGTTTTAAAACTACTTCTTGCCTCAACAGGCACTGACACACAGCTCTCACTGGCTAGCTCCTCCTCTTCCTTTTATATCCACTCCTGGGAGCAGCCTCCACCTTTTCCTATCCTAGCTCCCATTGGTTACCCTGAATGTTATATTCTGCCTGTTTCTCCACACTGCTGCCTCGTGTACTTGACACTAAGGGGGGTTGCAGACTGCCAGAAATAGTGCAAATTGAGTCCACTTTTAAGGTTAGTGCTAGGGAATCATGGAAATTGTTTGTTTTTCCTGAGACATTGAGCATTCCCTGTCAGAGAGCTCTGGTGCCACAATAAAATACTGTTCCCATGATTCCCTAACCCTAACCCTAAAAGTAGACTCAATTTGCACTATTTCTGGCAGTCTACAACCCCCCTAAGATTCTTTCCACCCCTATAATGAAGGCATACACCCAAGTACCTAGTAGTAGGATACTTGACAAATAGATTTCTGTCATGGTCAGAAGACATCTTAGCAAAATTCAGTTTATAATTTTAGTTGTAAATCCTTTGCCTCAATACTACATATGTCTTTTTTGTGTCTGTCATGGTCAGAAGACATCTTAGCACAATTCAGTTTGTAACTTTAGTTGTAAATTCTTTACGTCAGTACCACATATGTCTTTTTTTGAGTCTGTGTACCTTCAAAAATATGCATATAGTAAGCTCTTGGGATCTGGGAGATTCAGTATCTGTGGATTTGAGCAATTGTGGGTTGAAATGAAGACATTTTTATTTTATTTTATTTTATTTTATTTTATTTTATTTTATTATTTTATTTCATTATATTTTATTTTATATTCACCTGCAATCAACTGCAGCCAGGCTGAGAAGCAGTCCCAGGGTAGTAGCAGAGGCTGTGGTGATGAGGCCAGGGCAAGCTCCCAACTCAATTTCGCCATGAAGCCACAGCCAGAAATTTAAACCTTTCCTATATCCCACCTTCCTACCAGGAAGTTTCTGCCAGAATTTAAATCCCTTTTCCAATTTCACACAAGGAAGCCTATGCCAGAATTTAACCCCATTCCCACCAATCCACCTCCCCACCCACTCCTTCTGCTGCCCCTCTCCAAGGTGGCTTGACAGCAAAGGAGTTTAAATTCATGATGAGAAGGTTAGAAAGGAGGGAAATGGAATAAGGAAAGGGTTTAAATTCTGACAGAGGCTTCATGCTGTGAAGTTGGAAAAAGGAATGAAGAAGGGGTTTAAATTCTGGCAGAGCCTTCATGATGGCCAGGTGAGAAACGGAGCAGGAAGAATATGTGCCTAGTGCCTGGGCCTTGTTGCCCAGATAATTTAAAATGTTAAATATTGACTTGAGCATCTGCTATTTTGGGTATCTGCAAGTGGTGCTGCAATTAAATCCACACAGATACCAAGGGCCCACTATACAAGAATACAGTGGTGAAATTACATTTTATCCATAGATGAAGAAAATAATGGTGTGATAATATTACTTCAAGAGTATCCATACAGCAGGATACATGGGTGAGGAGAGATTAATGCTGATTTATACAATTGTAGCACACCTTACTGCAGATGCAAAAAGCTCTGCATTGCTCAAAGCATCAGAGAAATTATGAAAAAATAAGGGAAGGAAGAAAAAAGGCTGATTTCGTTGGGCACAAATTCAGCCCTCCAAAATATTGTGCCCTACTCCTGCCTCTCAAGAAAGTAAATGCCCTCCTGTTTTACAGCCTTCCTTGAGTTCTGTCAATGTTATATATGGTAGTGACTCTGTTGGAATGTCTGCTATTTTTCTCCATGTTATGCTTTCCTTACAAGATGTCATATGTCTCCAACACTATCCCTCACCTAAATTGAGTAGCACTTCCCACTTCCACCAGCCCTTTGAGCTTTTTACCACTGAAGAAACTGAGAAGAACATAATATTATGAAATAGATTTCTCATGGTGTGATTATGATCACTTCATATTTTGCCATGTTATGGTTTTTCTTGGGCTCACAAATCCAGTTTTGTGTTTGCAGTTTTTCCTGTTCTGAAGCAGATGGCTGTGTCCTGGAAGTTTTCCAAGCTCTGTTGCTTTTTAAATAAATGTTCTTTGTAGCAAAATACCAACACACAGAGAGATACCTACATTAACACTTGTTTGGAGTTGAAAACCAGAAAAATACCCAAATCCTACGGTTTGACCACACCTTTTCCTGATATGACAGTACACGCCAAAATTCCTCAACTGTTTAAAACCCCAAGACTATTACAACTGAGGAAAGAATTCTGCTATTTATTTGCAGCTAATGTTTTGCTTCACACTTTATTGCCCACTAACTGTCTTTCCTCTTTATCCATTAAACCTGTTGTGAGCCATTGAGAAAATACCAATTTTTGTCAGTGGGGAATAACGTAATCAAAAATTTTACACTTATTAGATTGCTGCCTATCTGGGGTGGTCATTCATTCTTAATAGCTCTCCTTATTGTCCCAGCTAGCAATAATGACTTGCTACTAATAAAGTGCCTAATGACACTATCTAAATTACATAATTCCAATAGTGCTATAAATTTGTTAAAAAAGCATTAGCCATTTAAAACTTCAAAACAAGCTGGGGAAGTTCTGTGATTTTTACTCCCCCCCTTGTTGTAGCCTTCCAGATGTGCACTGCAGTTCCCATCATCCCTTTGCTTTTAACTATCCTGGGTAGGAATAATCAGAATTATGATCCAACAACGCCTGGAGGACAAGCTAGGACAAACAAATGTGCATGACAAATGTACATGTAGTTTTTAAATCCATCTGGAGGGAACTTAATAACACTGGGAATCGTTCCTTGAAAATTATGCAACATGATGTGCTGTGTAAAAATTATGTTTAATTACACTAGTCAGTAAACCATTTCCCCTCATTTTCATAGTTATAATTTGAACTTTACTTCCACAATTTTTTTTAAAGGTTGAGTGAGAATGAGACAGCAAGTGGTTGGTGAACTGAGAATCCCAGTAGAATGAACTTTCTAACATCAGCCTACATCCAATTGGTAGTCTAAACTATGATTGACTGATTGCATCACTGGGATTTACACAATTTCCCTCTTAATATTTAGCAGTTTATTCAGTGTGAAATAGCTGGATGCATCCATCTTCAGCAACTGTAAAAGGACATACACAGATATAATTTGATGTCACTCCTACATATGTCACCAACAGAATCCTAACTTATATGTAGTATTTTTTTTTAAAAAAAAAAACTTGTATAAGTGAGGAAAAGTTTGGTGGCTGCACACAATATTACATGGCTCCTTACATTACATGCTCATATTGCATTAAATATAATGGCATACTAAAATGAGGTCCATTATATAAAATGACAAAATTAAGGTTTCCTTTTTGGAATATATTGGAAAATATTTTCAAGCCATGGATAGTTGAAACCTTGGATAAAGAATCCATGGATATGGAGGGCCAACTGTAAAAATGCATTCACCAAAATACAGACAGGTTTGATAATTATTAGGACTGCAACAGATGGGAATGGGGAGTTTAAACATTTCTTCCCTTATTGTAGCTCTTACAGAAGTGCTCCTTAGAAACTGCTGATTACTTTGGAAAGAGATATTGTACTGTTCCAAGCACAAATATGTAGCCATGCAATGCCATGTAATATTTAGAACAAGTTAAGAGGAAGTGTGTATGAATTGAGTGTAGAAGGTCCCAGGTTTAGTCCATGACATTTAGAATTAAAAATACATAGGAATCAGTGATTAGCAATATCTTGGAGAGTAACTGGCCTTCACAGTAAGCAATAATGGACAATAATCTCCACCCTATGATAAGATAGCTTCCTATGTTAATGTATGAAATTCCTAGAAGAGTCCTGTTTCCATTTAACAATATGAACAAATTAAAGAAAATTTTGTAACACCAAGGATTTGTTTATAATATCCAGTTTATGTTGGAACACTGGCTCTGATGACTAGGGCTGATGGGAGTTGCAGTCCAAGATCTGCTAAATTGCACATCACCCAAAAGGGAGTTTGAAAGCATCTGAGGGTAGGGGTGGAGTTTTGGAGTGGCCTCTCAGCAACAATTTATCCCAAACCATAACACTTTATGCACAGAACCAAAACCAGCATCACAAACAAAGGCTGCTTTTATGTTAATCTGTTTCATCCTCCAATATTACTATCCCAGCCCACTCCAACCTAGTAATACTCATATTGGGTTCATTTTCTTTTAAAATGTCTTTTAAAGAAAATACATGGAAGATGAGTGGTTTCAGGTTCTGTATTTCAAAGGTGGAAAGCACCTAGAGACTAGAAGGGCTCCCTTCTTTTAATATCCCTTCCCCTTTTCAATGCCTTTAAAGACTGCATTTAAAGACCAAAACAAGCAATGAAATTTTTAGAAAAAGTAATTTTCTTGACACTTTTTGGTAATTAAGTTAACTCAAGGGCACAACTAATATTTAGGACTTTTAGATAGTCTGCTGGGTCATTAAATAGTTTAATTAGAAGACAGGTTTGCTGAGGGCAAACATGAATGAGCCAAACACATTGGCTGGAAAGAGTAAAAAAAAAAATCAGTGTTGTTATGAAACATTAATGAATAAGCACAGTAAACACATTAGCAACTGAGTCCAAATGGAAGAAAGATGTTCTTTTTTTTGTGTGGGGTTCAAATCATACTATGGTATTTCATACATGAGTGAGAATCTTTGGATTTCACAATTTATTTATTCTGCATGAAAAAATGTGTATTTTTTTTAAAAAAATGATTTGATTTGATTATCTAGTTTATTCCATTTATATTTTGCCTTCCGCCTTGCATGTGACCCATAGTGGCTAATCATATCAGCTAAAGCAAAATAGTCCAAACAAAAGTTAGTACATAATTTTCAAACAATTATAAACACATTCAGCTTTCTTTCCAATAAAAACATATAGCATGCCCACTGACTATCTTAGGGCCAATGCAAACTATCACAAAGGGCCGGCCTGGGGGTGGAGTTGGGGTGGGGCATCTGCACACCAGTCACCCCAACTCCATCCTGATGCCATCCTGATGCCATCCTGATGCCATATGCCTGCCTGCAGAGTGCATGGTGCACAGCGTCAGGATGCCCTCTTGGTGCAGCGTGTGCACACATTGTGCCAAAAAAGTGCCAAAAAGCTGTGGTGGCAGCTGAAAGGGTGGCCTTTTGCCACCCCCAAAAGGAGCAGCATTTTGCCACTCTTTTGGGGGCAGCAAAAAGGAGGATCGGGGCCACAGCATCTAGTTGCCATGGCCCTGATCTTCCTTTCCCAGGGGCAGCTGAGAGCCACCCCAAATGGGCCATCTGTATCGGCCCTTAGTGTCCCAACCAGTTAAGGCTGAAGCTTGTTTGAATAAGAAGGACTTTGCCTTTGCGGTGAAAAAAAAAGCAGAAAAGGGGCCAACTGAGACTCCCATGGGAGAGAGTTTCATAGTCCAGGAGATTGTCTATTATGTCCACACCAGTCAAAACTGGGAGGGTGGTGGGATGAAGAGAAAGCCCTCTCTCAAAGATCAAAACAATCAATCATGCTCATATGGGGTGATACAAGCTTTCAGGAAGTCTGAATTTAAGTTATGCAGAACTTTATAAGTCTCATATTTGATAGTCGAAGACTTGAAGAACCAGGAAAGCATTTTAGTGAAAATTAACTATTGCTTTATTCTGGATTCAGACACACAAAACTACCCCACAATGTTTGGAGTTTCCTCAAGTTAACCAACACTTTAAAAGTTCTTTGTCCAGACCCTTTTCACCCTTGTAGCCAGCACCATGTATCCACTTCAAAGGGGCACTTTGAAGTTTTCCCCTTCTCAATTCCTATCTCCTACCATCTCCCAGGAAAGGAAGATACCATCATAAACAGGCATAAACAGTCATCTGCCCCAATCCACAACTTCCTTTAATTTTAACCCATAGCCAACTGCATCAATTTACAATCCCTCTTTATCTCCCCTCTTCACACACATCTTTGACGGCAGATTAATATGGATACATAGGAATATGACAATAAGTCATAACCTTGATTGGTGCCTGGAAATGGACTGGTAGTCAATGAAGCTATTTCAGTAGCTATATAAAAAAAGAGGCTAGTCCATAAAACCACCCTCTTTTTTGTACAAAAGGCAACTGTTTTTCTGTGTAGGAAGCTTTTAGTTTTCTGTGCAAAAATGCCACATGCAGAAAAATGCTGCAGAAAATTATACCTTTAAAACTAGAGTTATTCTTATTAAATATCATAGCCATAATTAAGAGCAAACTAAGGGACTTTGCAGACTGCCAGAAATAGTGCACATGAAATTGAGGCACTGCCCTGGCTCAGTTCTAGGGAGTCATGGTAACTGTATTTTTTTTTCTGAGACATTGAGCCTTCTCTGTCAGAGAGCTCTGGTGCCACAATAAATTACAGTTCCCATGATTCCCTAGCACTCAGCCAGGGCAGTGCCTCAATTTAAAGTGCACTATTTCTGGCAGTCTGCAAAGGCCCAAGAGTGCATCGTTCTCTTTTCTTTTTCCAGATTGCCTTCCTATCCTCCGAGGAAAAATGAAAAATGAAAAATGAAAGGCCCTAAGTCAGACTGAAAAATGCCTGGTGCTATATATGGTAATAGCAGCAAGAATTACCTGTGCGCAGTTTTGGAAATCAGAAAAAATACTGAGTATACATGATTGGTATGGAAAATTAAACGAATTAGCAACAATGGATAAATTATCAATGTACACCACTGGTAAATCATTTCAACAATATGAAAAGAAATGGAAATGAATTAGGATAGATCTGGGATAAGCTACAATGGCTGGAATAAAATTTTGTAAATAAAATTCTTCTTCTCAAAGTTACAAGATGATAATGAAAATATAATTTTTGTGAAGTAGTATTATCTGGATAAATTGAAGGTCAAAATGAAGAAGGATACCTTCTTGCAGGAGGGATGAAATTTAAGGTAATAGTACACCATAAAAATAAAAGATTAAAAAGAAATATTAGTTTGTCCGAACAAAGGAAAAATGATGTAAAGTATTTTAGTTGTTTCAATTGAATGTAAAAAGATGGGAAAGTATGTATGTTTTGTGGATTGTTTTTAATCTTAACAAAACCAATTTTTTTAAAAAAAATGCCACATGCATGCATGCATTCATGTGTTTGTGTGTATACACAGACTAAGTACCAAACTGTGAATATTCTTCAACAACTGCAGTTTTTGACAACTTTCTCACAGCCAGGAGAACAATTATATATATTTTTTTTCAATCATGCCTGTGCGAATGAGAATGACAAAAATTTATATCCCTAATATTTTCAACCAAAATATATGCTTTGGATTTTTGATCTAGAATGCACATTTAGGAACTGATTTTGTCCAAATATCACATTTAAACTTGGAGTGGCATCCAAACAATTTCCTGGGACGTATAAAGCATTGGTCTATTTCAGAAAATTGCTGGTTTTGTCCACCTACCATGAAACATGTTTTATAACAAATTTTAAGGATTGTAGATACTTCAACTCTACCTTTGTTTCATTAAAATAATAAGCAAAATCACCATTATCAACCTGGGAAAAACTGGTTAAATATCCTAGTAATATTATATCCTAATATGACCTTAGCAATGTTACAGCTCATTTCTCCAGAGCAGCTTTTCTACTGAAGGGAGTTATTCTTTTCATTAACAATATACTTAGAAAAGTAAAAGAAAGCATAGTTCTTCTAATTAAATTAGCAGTTGTTGTAAACATCTTAGCTGTTGCTAAACAATGTGTAATAGAAATCTATGTAATGCATAGTACATTAATCCTCATTTGCATACATTGCTATGGATTAGCATTGCAAATAATATTCTGAAACTTTCAATGCACAAAAAAAAATGGTAATTTCCTGAGTGTTTTTTTTTTTTTAGCTTTTTACACAGAAAACAGATTTTTCTTTGCAGAAATATATCTTCTGTAGAAAAAAATATATATGGTGAGAGTGAGATAAAACTAAAACTAACTGACTCATCCTTCTTGGGCCTGATTGTTGAGTATTTGGCTCAACTTCATATATGCCCCATCATGTTAGTGTTGAATTAGGTTTGCCTAGGAATAGGGAATTGGAATTCCTCTTGCCTCTAGATTTAGGTGGACAAAGTGAAATCCATGGGAAGCATACAGCCTCTAAGGCAATTTTTGTAGTTTCCAGAGCCCCCCTGATTTCCAAACAAGAAATTTTGCAAAAAAAAAAAATCTCTCTCACACACACACATAGAGACACACACATCCAGAATGCCCCAATTGTACTCTGAAGTGTGTGTTTGGATGACATTTTCCTGCTGCTTACTCCAAAAGCTAGGGTGTGTGGGGCATATCTGTCCCTCATTTTGTGTGCCTTCTGGGCCATTTTAAGACCAGATGAAGTATTTTTAAAAACTCAAAACATGGTAAAAATATGTCTATACTCCCTAGCGGCATTTGAAAGCATTATTTTTTTTCCAGGAACAGACACTTAGTCTTCCACAGTTGCCCACTCCAGCTCTATCCCAAAGCAGAAATTGTACAGCCTTCTAGAATAGAGTTGCCAAGTCAGGATTATTCCATATCCTGAGATTTGGGGGGTCAAAACCTGACACCTGAAACCTGATAAGTGGCAGCCTCCAGTGATATCATTAAGCATGATATGTTAAGCATCAGCTGTAGTTGTGCAAAATATTCCCTTCAATTATTTTTTAAAAAGATAAACAAATGACAAACACAGAGAGAGAGAGAGAGAGAGAGAGAGAGCTTTTTGAGGAGCGCTGTCACCCTGAGGACAGGAGAAGATGGTTCAGATCCTGAGATCTGGGAACCCTATTCTAGAAGTTGTTTAACAGCAATTTCCAGTATTCATCACCATTTGCTATACTGGCTCAGACTGCTTGGAAATGCAATTTGATAACAATTCCCATCCCTGCTGTAGTGTCTGCTCATGTGGTACTGGGAGTATTTAGTAGATCAGATATTAACTGTTATAAGGTGGTTTTTTATTATGAATATTATCAAGGGACAATGGGAAGACTAATCTACTCAGTTTTGACCATCTTTCCAAGCTGTTGCTAATTTCAAGCAATATAAAAGGAGGTGATGTCAAAGTTACTCAGATGGTTGAAAAGTTTTTCAATCTGATTTGGAAAATCAGGGCAACAATTTTAGTAAATTACTAACTGTATAAATTTGTTCTTCTTTGTTGAGGTGACTAAATTTTGCAATTAGATTTTATTGTTTTAACAGTGGGATATTATTATGCCTAACCTGTCATGCTCTGCCTGGACAAGGATGAGGAGGATGAGCCAGAACTTCCTCTGGGTCCTTAGTCTGCAACGGAGGAGCCTCAGCTCAGTCCTAGCACCTCTGCTTTGCCAGCTCCAACAGCAAAGCCTCCAGCAAGACAAGAGTTTCTGCAGCCAAGCCTCTCAACAACAGAGCCGTTGGACATGGAGGAGAATCCAGGGACCGTGCCTACTTTCAGTCAGCATAGAGCTGAAAGAGCAGGCCTCTGGAGCTCAAGGAGGCTTTATGAAAAATGTGGAGGTCATCAAGGTGATCAGCCCCAGCCAAGCTCTGGCAGTGCAGGGATTTAAGCAAGTAGGGAAGCACTGCCTTGGTGCCAGAGGTTGTCTGAGCTTCCTGACAAAAGCCTCTGTCTGTCTCTCCTTGTTCCTTGCCTTGAACCCTTGAATCCTGACTCTCTTGGACTCCCAGTATCCTTGACCTTCGGACCATTGACTACTCTTGGACCTCTGCATCCCTGGACCTCAGACTGCCTTACTTCTCCCTGCAACCCTCAACCTACAGACTGTGTTTGATTCTTCACTGGCTGCTCTCTCAGATTGGTAACTAGGACTTTGCTTGAAACTTTCCCTCGTTTTGGCTATCAGCCCTTCTGCCTGCTTTTTGGGACATTACCCCAGTTACTGTAAACAGTAAATGATCCATGAACTAAAACTTCATACAGGAAAATACAATGAAAATGTTACCACTTAATTTGTTTTCTGACTTAATCCTCGTCTTTAACGCCTATATGATGGGCAAATTGAATATGATCCTGTTTATTCTGTAAGCATTGAATCTGGACAGTTCAACTGGTGTTGCAGATTGTGTCTCCAGAATTTGCCAAATATTGCTAATTTCTTCATATATTAGGCAGAAGGAATTTGAGGTTTAACACATGAATGCAGGAAAAAGAGAAACTGACAGATTTCTTAATTCTTAATGATGACATTTAAGAATATGAATGAATAAGAATTTAAGAATATGAATGAACTCATACAGATTCATTTTTAATTATAACTGATATCTTGTGCTATGGGAGGGGGGCATTTTGTTGAAGTACAATGACCTGAAAAGAAACTCATCTTTCTTCATTTTTTGTAAAGTAAATAAAAAGTTTGCTAAATTGATGAGCAGTAAGATTGGCTCTTTTCCAGTAGTTCCCTTAATCTATTTCTGTCAAGGATTCTCTCTTTCTCATTCCCCCTCATTCCCCTTGTTAATACACCCTCTTTTAAAGTCACTTGGCTTTTTTGGGGGGAAAAAAACCAGCAGAAATGAAGGAGAATTTGCTGATCTGTGGGCTACATATAATAATCGACAAAGCTAGAACAAGTCAAGAGAGCTTTTCCAAATCCCTTTTACAGTTCAGTTTCTTGTTTACACACCATATGGACATGGAAACAATTAAAAAATGGAAATATATTGTCAAATACCTGAAACACAAAGGAAATAGCAAGAGTACAATCAAGATAATTTATGGGCTACAAGAGGTAGGGTGTGAGAAGAAGAAACAACTGCTGAGATAGACTGAATCAGTGGGATTAATTTGAGGAATCTTCAGGTTGACTGACTGATGTTTTTTGGTTTAATAGGGAAAACTTGTGTTATGAGCTGTGTGGGCTGACTTTGTAGAAAGACTTACATAAGCACAGACATTGTGATGGAGCTATGTAAATCACAGGGTCTGGGGTCTATATATGCTCCCTAGTTGTAGTGCTGAAACCAGATGTGCATGGATTTCATGACCAACTCTACTGTTAGGCAGAGAAAGGTGACCACTACTGAGAGTTTGGTTGTAATGAAAGGATAGCAAATGGTTAATGATACCTTTTGCAATGGTTGAATTTTCTATTAACCAGTGGGAATAAATCCATACCTTCCAACATTTCACAGATGAAAATCAGGACATATGTGCCCAAGGAATATCAAAGTGTGGTCAAGATGTCAACAATTATTAATGAAGAATAACAGACAAGCTAGGAGAGGCTGCAGCAGTTTGCTTTTGCCTGAGCCTATGGAGTGACCCTGGGCAAGTCACATACTGTCAGCCTCAGGGAAAGGCTTGAACCAATCTTACCTCACAAACTCCATAATAGGTTCACCTAAGGCTTACCATAAGTCAAAACAACTTGATTGCACATAACAACAAACCCAAGTCATCTAACAACAACAACAACAACAACAACAACTGTACAGCTAAAGACACTCCTGCTCAGTTTAATGGGGCCTTTTTCTAGGAAAGTGTATACTAAACTGTTACAAATATGTAGTGCATCTGAACCAGCATAGTGTTGGACTATGGACGTTATCACACGGGGAGTCACGGGGAGAAAGTGGAAATAAACCGGATGAGTGGAAGACTTTAATTTACGGGATTTGTCCTATTCTGCCTCATTTGATAACTAAATTTGAATTTACAAATTTAAATTTGAACAAAAACCTGATCTTTTCATTTCCTCAAAAATCCCGAAAATGAAAAGATCAGGTTTTCGTTCGAATTAACCACCTTTTAAATTTGAATTTAGTTATCAGACGAGGCGGAACGGGACAAATCCTGTAAATTAAAGTCTTTTGCTCATCCATTTTATTTCCACTTTCTCCCCACGACTCCTCGTGTGATAACGTCCTATGACTCTGGAGACCAGGATTTGATTCACTGGGAGACCTCAGACTCAGGCAAAAGCAATGGCAAACCTCTTCTGAACAAATCTTGCCAAGAAAACCCCATAATATGTTTGTTGTATGGTCATCATAAGTCAGAAATGACTTGAAGGCACACAACACACACAAAGATAGGGAAAACCAAGATTCATCCTTTCCTCTCTTCTCCCTTCTGCTGAGTTAACTGAGTACAGACGACTTTTAACATTGTACTCACTTTGCAGCAATTGAAGTAAATTGAGGACAAAGGGGAAAAGTGGAAAGAGGACAGAGATACTAGAACATTTAAAAAGCAGCTGAAAAGGTGGGATGGCATAGGCTTAATAAGGATTGGGACAGTTGGAGTGTATGAAGGTGCTTGTATGATTTTCTGTGTCAGATGCCCAAATAACTTGGCTGGCTTAGGGTACTATGAAGCTTGATCCACATGAGTGTTATTTATTGCTTTACCTCAGTCATGATTCCAGCTTCCTTCATTGCTGAGGAGGTTGGAGCAAATTAATTTGTGGTCAACTAGGTCTCTTAGTTGCTCAGGCCAGTTTTCAAAACCAAGCTGTAATCCTGTGTACAGATAAGGGGAAATCACCTGATGTCTTCTACCCTATTGCAATTAATAAGTTCCTTTGACTGATACATCTGTCTTTTTTTCCCCTATATCTTCCTTTGTCTAAACTAAGCCTGATGCAGATGTACAGTTTGAATCCCCACCTTGCTAGTTTTCTAGACAGGTTAACTATATTCCCCAGAAATAGAATATTGGCTAGGCTAGAATGAGAGATTTGGATGCAGACTCTACAAGGCGGTAACACTGTTTGATGGAATGCCTCATTCAAATATTAGCTCTGTAGAAGTCTCTTGAGAGACCTGAAATCAAAAAAATTAGCTGTGCAGTTATCCCTTGAGACATGAAATCAAAAATT
>CM034705.1:25096563-25110933 GCA_020142125.1 Phrynosoma platyrhinos | reverse complement strand
GAAAGGTTGCCTACCCCTGGCATAGACCATGAAAGGTTATGGAATGCCCTTAAGGATATGGGAGTGGCAACACATCTGATATTCCTGATGAGGAATCTGTACTCAGGACAAGAGACTTCTGCAGAACACAACATAGAGAAATAGAATGGTTTAAAAGTGAATAGAATAGCTAATGGTGCACACCATGTTATTTATAGACTACATCAAAGATTTTGACTGCATAGATAAACTATGAAAGGTTATGGAATGCCCTTAAAGACCAGCACATCTGATATACCTGATGAGGAATCTGTACTCAGGACAAGAGACTTCTGCAGAACAGAACATAGAGAAATAGAATGGTTTCCAATTGGTGAAAGAGTCAGACAAGGTTGTATCCTTTCACCCTATCTATTCAATTTGTATGCAGAACATATTATAAGAAAAGCAAGCTTGGACACAGAAGAAGGAGGAGTGAAAACAGAAGGAAGGAATATCAACAACCTAAGTTATGCAGATGACACCATAGTACTAACAGAAAACCTCACAGACCTGGAACAACTGCTAAGAAAGATCAAGGAATAAAGTGCAAAGGCAGGCTTAATGTCGAACACAAAGAAAACAAAAATATTGACCACTGTGGACCTTCACAAGTTCAGCCTAGACAATGAAGAAATAGAAATAGTAAAAAATTTCCCATACTTGGGATCAAATATTGATAGAAATGGGGACTGCAGTCAGGAAATCAGAAGAAGATTAAGAATGGGGAGGGTGGCTATGAAAGAACTATAAAAGATTCTACAATGCAAAGATATACAGCTCAGCACAAAAGTTAGAATCATACAAGCCATTGCATTCCCCATTACATTAATTTAAATACAAAAAAGTGTATTGTTTTTAGCTTATTCTTTTGTGAATCTCCTTGGGATAAATCCAGGAGAAAGGCAGCATATAAATAAATGAAATAAATGGAATAAATGAAATAAATAAATAAATAAATAAATAAATATGCACATTCAAGTTGACCTTGACTTATAGAAGCACTATTGAGAGCCAGTGTGGTATAGTAATTTGCATGATGGACTACAACTTTGGTGACCAAGATTGGAATCCCCACTAAGCCATGGAAATGCAATGGATGAACCTGGACAAGTCCCACTCTCTCAGAAGAAGGCAAAAGGCAAATTCCCTCTGAAAAAATCTTGCCAAGAAGCCCCGATGATCAGGTTGCTTTGGGGGCACTATAGATCAAAAACTACTTGAAGGCATATAATAATGACAGTACTATCATAGGGCTTTCTTGGCAAGATTTACTGAGAAGATGTTTGCTGTTTCCTACTCCTATAGTCAAGAGTTATGACTTGCCCAAAGATACCCACAGGGTTTCCATGGCTAAGTTATGATTTGACCCTGGTCATCCATAAGTCTAGTCCAACACTCAAATTATTAGTTCTAAAATGGCTAATCTTAAGCTATTTTTCTAAAACTCTAATGCCACAAGCCTGTAGTCCATGACAGACTACTGTATGACAAAATTGCTTCGTATATTTCACCATCTCCTTAATACCCATAACAGACAAGAAGGCAGAAATCCATGATACAACACTTCAGCCAGGTGATATCCTCCACCATTTAGTGATGCCACACTCAGTAACTTTTGTTTATTTTATTTATGTAGCACATTGCTACTCCACTGCAAAAGCTCTCAGAGCATCTTACAAATTGTTAATTTACAATTACAATCTAAATAAAATATGGCACACAAGAAAAAGAAAATGACAGTGGGGAAGAGTATGAAGTCCAGCAGATACTGCTGGTTCTTCTGTCCCTCTGTGATCAGAGAACCCTTCATCTGCATAATGGAGCTCTGCCAGCCTCTTATTCTCTCCCTCTGAGGCCAAGGCACTGGCAGTTGGGATGTGTTAGCATCCTTGTATATCCTGCATTGTATTTGGGATCCTCATATTTTCATATCTCATAAATATGAGATATTGTGAGGAGACAGAATGCCTTTTGAGAACACTAGGACAGCTTCCCAGGAGAAAAGAAATGTATCCTGAGGAATGTATACATCCAGGTAAATGAGACCATCAAATCTAAATGTGTGAATTAAGTGCACCTTCCTTTCTCCAAGTGATCTGCATTTCCTCTTGCAACTTGATATAAAGGATCTCCTCGCACTCAAGGCAGTATTCCATCTCTCTACCTACCCCTGTTGTGTCACTAGTCAAACTTCCCTGTCCATTCATCTCAGTGATATCTTGATCCAACCACTGTTTTTATAACACTAAAACTGAAGTCATCAACCAGAACAGAATCTGATTGTCAATTTCTGGGAAAGGACATTCAGCTTTTTTTACCTGCTTGAGGTACATTTTTAGCTATAACTATGGTTCCAAAATCTAGGCTTTGTTCACACAGCCAGTGCACATTCACACACACACACCACACTCTGTGTATGTTTTGTATTGCTCTCAGACTTCCCAGTTTGAACTACACTATTTAAGCTTTCCATGGTCTACTTATTAGACAGGTAATTATAACCCCCTGAAAACCCCTAAAACTCTGCTGTCCAGTTTCTATATTTCCATTTTGGTTAGTTCTGTATGATATGCCTGTTTGTATTAGTACCTTGTATGTGTGTGATTATATTCTACATTTTTCTAAATAAATCTCTCTTAATTCACCTAAAACCAGGAGTTATCCTCAGTTAGTACTGGTATAAAAAGGTGCGGATGGTCCAAAGATGACCCAAGCCTCTTGCAAAAGTTAATTTCCCCAGATTTGAAGTAGTGTTGACTGTTTGTGGAGAAAATCAGTGATCCCCACCTGTTCTTTGGATAATAGATGGAGGGAGGACCCTCCATCTGCTACTGAGCTGAGGAATGATGGAGCTGTGCCTATCTCTTCTTTTCTCTCTCTTAGATGAGGGCAGTGGGAAGTGAGATGGATGGAAGCCCTTTCATCTATTACTGGGCATAAGCATGATGAAGCTGTGCCAGTCTTTTGTCTCCTTCTGAGGCCAGGGTGGTGGTAGTTGGGATGGTGGGGTTGGGGGCTTTCATCTGCTTCTTGGTCTGTTGTGCAACAGTGTCCCAGAAGGCCCTGTCAGAGGTGTCCCTTATAACATTAATGTTCCAATGGTATGTTGACTACAAAAAAACAATGCTATATCATCCATGCACACTTTTCTGTATTTCATCTTGAATTAAAGTCATTTGATCTAAACATATGCTTCAAAGTAAAGTCCAGGAGCCTGATAACTGCAGGAGTACAGAACATGGTATTCATAGCATATCACTTCTGATGCAGAGATTCCAGCCACTTAAAAACCATCAAGACCTTCCTTTATATGTGTAAATGTTACTTCATCCTTCAGTTTTTCCCCCCATATTTGAAGGAACACCTCAATCTTTCAGTTAAAAGACTGTTTTAGTAATATAAGCCTCAGTAGAGTCTTTTACATGTTTCCATGGCCAGTTATCTCCCATTTGTTGGGAGAACTTGATAAATTCCACACATTCCTGCTTGCATTTATTCTCCTTCAGTAGGAAATTTTCACCTCCCAATGTAAGTGACACCTTTTCCTCTAAGGAGCAAGATGATTCCTCAATAAGTAACAGCTCTAACTTGGCTATATATTAGCTGTTTATAACTACTTCCAAGATCAAAGGACAACTGAGCCTGGAAATGTGCACAGAAAGCCTCCAGGAAGGAGTGGAGGGAAAGATTGGACTTTATCTTGCCATGCAACAAACAGATCCCAAAAACATCCCACCATCTTCCTAATCTTTTATTGCAGTTTGTTGAACTTATGAGTGACTGGATATGATAAATAAATAAATAAATAAATAAATAACCTCTAAAGGTCTGAAAAGTGCCCTTGTGCTTAATTTGAAGGATCAGTTTAAAGTCCTGTGCACAACTGGCATCTTAAGAGTACTCTGTGTACCTTGCAGAACTTGGAATAGTTACCATTTTGACAAAAAAATAAGTAGGGGGAAATAAAGCTAAGCTTTAATAAGAATATCCCCTTTCCACTAATACCACAAAACAACATACAGCCATGTGCTCCATTAGCAACAACAGTAGCCACAGCAACAGCAGCAATTATATTTATATTACTTGTCATTTTAAAATGTGGCTCTATGAGCCCTTCTTAACCCTTTATCAAGCAGGATATTAAAGAACTTGAGATAGATGGAGAAATAAGAAATTCTAAAGCCCCAAAATTATTGTAGCCAGATGTTAAAGCAATAGATGATTGGTCAACAAACCCAAGAACCAAGATCAGAACTGCAGTGTGGAAGAATCAAGTTGAGATGTGATGGCACCATGTTTCACCTTGAGAAATGTAGGCTCAATTCCATTTCTCCATAGACAAAAGGCTTCCAGGCACTCCACAAACTCTTCTTCCCATCAGTCGTAACATATAGATTCTTCTATCAGTTTGGACTAGAAATAGCAACCAATGTAACAATCCACATATCAACAGAAACAAAGATTAAATATGGGTATTTCACTAGGCAAAGACCCCCAGTTGAAACCAAATGATCGATGATACTTTGGGCCTTTGCAGACTGCTAGAAATAATGCAAATTGAGTCCACTTTAAGTGTTAGGGTTAGGGAATCATGGGACCTGTATTTTATTGTGGTACCAGAGCTCTCTGACACTCAATGTCTCAGAAAAAAAAATTCCCATGATTCCCTAGCACTAACCCTAACCCTAAAAGTAGACTCAATTTGCACTATTTCTGGCAGTCTGCAAAGGCCCTTTGTGACTGAAGGAAGAGAGAGTTTTCAGTGTAATGCAGTCTCTCTTGACTGATGATAAATCCACTTATACTGGTAGCTGATCCTGACTGGAACAGCTGTTGTGGTATGACTATCCACTATCTTGGTTGGGGGACACTAGGTTTTGTAGTTCAAAAAATTTACTTTCCCAAGCTCCATTGCCTTCAAAATACATAGTAAGTCACTGAGTTTGCATTTTGTGCTTCCCCCTAATGCATCTTCTCTCTGAAGAATGGGCTGATCTATAATTTAAAACATGATGAATTACAGCTCCAAAAAAGCTAGAGTAGGTTGAAATATTATTACTGATGAATAAGTGCAGCTGGATGTAGGGCTATAGTTCAGGGTCAATTAGCATTTCCAACAGAAACTTCTCTTGACAGCATATTCTAAATGGAAGCTGATCTAGATTTAAACTTTATAGACCTTATCCAGCCACAGGAGTTCAATAAAGCACCATTTATTTAAACAAAGAGAGTGAAGCAATTTGCCCAATTCAAATTACACAAAAACTTGCAAGACATCTGGTTTAAGGCATTCTTTAGCATTTGTTAAAAAAATGTTTGAGTTACTAATTCCATTTTTTAAAAATAGGTATATCTAAATTGAACATTCTGAAATAAGGTGTATTGCAATTTGGCTTAATGGTAGTATTATGAATATTTAGGCCATGGCGATAATTACGCTGTTCACAGATTGCAAAAGAATAGCCTTCCAGATCCAGAATGAATGTCACTGATTTTTCTCTAAATTACAGCTTATAACTCCCCTGCAGAATAGAGCATAGAATAGCAAGCTGTGACCTTGTTTCAAAGAGAAATAAACAGAGGGAGGGGGAGGGGGAGGGGATGGGATGGGAGGGGGAGGGGGAAGGGGAAAACACCTCAATAGTGAAGACCATCATTTCCCACTGTAATTTGTGTGTTATAGGAAATGACACCACAAGGTGATTGTTTTCAGTTTCCATATGGTATGACAGCTAATGGAGACACTTCAATGTGGAAAGAGTACAAGGTCACATGCACGGATCCATCCCATAACACTTTTGTCACACTAATTTTATGTTCAGTCATACAGAATCATAGAATCATACAGTGGGAAAAGGGCTATCTGGTAGCTGTCCAGTCTTTTTTTTTGAAGACATCCACAGGAGACCCCACCACCTACTACATGACAGTTTCCATTACCAAACCCTTCTTACTGTCAAGAAGGTCCTTCACATTTTCAATTGAACTCTAACCTCTTCTGACTTAAAGCTGTTAAGACCTGGTTCTACCCTCTGGGGTGGCAGAGAACAAACCTGACCCTCCTCTCTGTGATATTCTTTGAGATATTTAAAGAAAGCAGTCATGTCAACTCTCAGCCTTCTTTTCACAACTTGAACATGCCTAGCTCCTTCAACCTTTCCTCATATGTTTTGTTCGCCATACCTCTTAGTTTCCTTGTTGCTCTTCTTTGAAGCCAATGCTTCTCAGAATGAGGAATCCAGAACTGAATGTAATACCCCAGATGAGGCTTCACCAGTGTATAATGTAGCAATACCCTTGTCTTGGAATATATAATAATATTAATGCAGACTAAAGTAGTATTCACCCTATTTGCTACAACATCACACTGTTAGTTCATGTTTAACTTTTGATCAAAATTAATTCCAAGGTCCTTTTCAGATGTAGTATTGTCAAGACAAGTGTCCTCCATTCTATACCTGTGCTTGCTGTTAAGATTCATGAAAGATTAGGTCTTTGATTCACAATGGATAGTGTCCTTTCTGGGATCTGCTTCCTGGCATGAGGGACTAAACTTGTGGGACTGCATGAGGTAGAGGCTGAGTACCAGATAAGTTGTTTGCATCTTTTTAATCAGTCAAGGAGCCCTTGTGAGCTTGTTGTATGCTTCACAAAAGGAAAAGGTAATAGTTTTTTCTTATGATGTGGCCAAAGTACAAAAGCCCCAATTTGATTATCTTAGGGCTGATGCAGATGGCCCATTTTGGGGCAGCAGAGAGCCACCCCAGGGAATGACTGATCAGGGCCATGGCAACCCCATGACACAGCCCCAATCCTTCCATTTGCCACCCCTAAAAGAGTGGCAAAATGCCACTCCTTTTAGGGGTGGCAAAAGACCACCCTAAGAGCTGGCGCTGTGGCTCTTCCATGCCCTTTCAATGCAGCAAGTCTGCATGCTGCACTAGAAGGATGTCCTGACACTGCATGCTGTGTGTATGGCCGTGTGATGTCAGGACAGCATCGGGGTGGGGTTGGGGTGGCTGGTGTGTGGCTGCCCCACCCCAAACTCTTCTCCCAGACCGGCCCTTTGGGCTGGTCTGCAATGGCCCTTTGCCTCCAGGGATATTTCAGGCTTCATCTGTTCAAGGACCCGTGTGTGTCTTTTTGGCTGTCCTCTGCCCTGCCTATACAGTCAGTGTTCCATATCCATCCACGGATTCAAATATCCACAGCCTGATATTTTTTTTTAAATCCAAAAAGCAAATTTTGATTTTTCCATTTTATATAAGACACCTTTTTATTACACCACTGTATATAATAAGACTTGAGCATCTACAGATTGCTAGTATTCTGGAACCAAACCCCAGCAGATACCGAGGGCATATGGTAAGAACATGTTTATATCCTCATGAAGGATGTGGAGTATTGTGTACAACTTATTAAAGCATTGTACCCCAGCAATGTTTCTTTTAGCTGTTGAACAAGAAGCCCCATGGAGTACACCTGGTGCTAACACATGAAGGCGGCTTCTTAGTGGCTGGTCCCAAGCCCTGGGAGAGGTTAGGGTGGAATCCTTTCTTATCTCTTTCTGTAAACTGCCAAGGACTCTTCCATTTTAATAGGCCTTTGAGGGTGGGGTGGGGCATGTACAGTTTGCTGGATTTTCAATCTGTTATTTTTCTTGTGCTATTATGCTTTTTATGTCTTATGGTTTTCAGTGGTTTTAATTTTTTGACATTGTGAACTAGAAGAGGGCATCATATGGTCATGTTGTTGTTGTTGTTGTTGTGTGCCTCCAAGTCATTTTTTACTTATGTTGACCCTAAAGTGAACCTATCATAGGATTTTTGGCAAGTTTCTTCAGAGTAGGTTTGCCATTACAAATTCTCTGAGGCTGAGAGTGTGTGATGATCACACCAAGTTCACCCAGTGGGGTTTTAAGCTTGAGCAGGGAATAAAACTCTGATTTCCAGAGCTGTAGTCCAACATTCAAACTACGGTAGCACGGTGGCTCTCCTAAATGTCTCATAGGCCAAATGAATTGGCCACCTATTTTAGTACGTGGTGTTCTCAAATACAAATGTTCACTAATCACAGCTCGGTTTTGCTTCCAAAATCAGATGAAATAACATGATACGAATGCAATTGTGGTGGTATGGTGGTATAAATTTATGTTTTCCTTCAACAAATGTGACTTGTAGTCACTATTACTTCCATGCCATGCATATGAACTCCCACCGATTCATCACAGGCCAGTGCTAGAAACAGAATGCAAAGCCAAATGAATCCAGCAAGACAATTTTTGTGATCTTTCATTAGCAGAATCTTCCCACCTTCAACTTTCTGTGTGCCATCTAATGCTACAGTGGCAATTTCTGTTACTGCTGTACTTACTTAGCTGAAAATTAGTAACAGAACACTAGAATTTATCAATTTATACTGGTTTTCCACATTCTTGATCCAACATTTACAAGGCTGCATTCAGACTGAAGTTTATTATTATGCATTTATAAGCAGCCAACAAAATAGTAAATTATGTATTTGAAAGCCCTGCTGGCTGACATTTTAAAAGTTCACTGGGCATTTGGGGGAGGGGAAGTAAAGGAAGAAAAAAATAGTAGAAAGGTTCTAGCACTCAAGATTTGAAATCTGATTCCCATTTAGATGTCATTGAGAGGAAAGTGCAATAGGGAATTCATTAATATTTAATCACCTAAACGCTCTCTACTTTGGCAAAACCATCTTGTTGTCATTTGTCCTACATTGAAAAGAGCAACATGTAATTAGATAGGTGTATTAGCCTTGATTGTTTGTCATTGTCTACTCAAACACAGAGAACATTCCTAAGCAATGTTTGATGAAGTGTTTAAGTTTTATTCCATCATGTATGGAATGCTTCAATAACACTCCAAGATATGCTCCTAGAATTCATAATATAGGCTCTCCCATTGTTTTGTTTTCTAGCCATTTGCCTTGAACCTGTGTTCTGTGCCAATGGATTGGTATTCTGCCCCCTTAAGAGTACTGCTAAATGAGATGGCATATTTCATGGAGGGCTGGCTCATGCATGCATGAACATCTCTTGATTTATCTATAGTCAGTTGCTGTAAATGTGATCTATGATAGATTTTTAACACAAGAAGGTGCTACCTATTTGAAAAGATTTAGTGGCCAACCTGTATATGGGAACTATGCCTGGAGTCATCTTGTATAAACTGAGCCCTCTTGTAAGGATGGAAAGAATATTCAGTAGAAACCTGATAAGAAAGAGTAACACACAAGTAAGAATTTTACACAGTTTTCACCATGAATGCATCCTTAGATGTTTCTGGCAATTATTTTGTGCAGAGATACAAATGGGCATTTTGTGTGAAAATCATGGGGTTTTGTACAAGCACATATTTTGCATAAGCCCACATTTTTCACACACAAATCATGTTCACAGAAACACATTTCTTTTGTGAAAAAATTGGTGTGCTTTGAGAGAGATTTTGCTCAAAACAAATAAAACAGAACTGTGTTTGTTTCTGGAAACAGAGAGCAGGGGTGGGTTGCATGAAAACATGTTTTGTGAAAAAAAATCAGAAAAAACATATTTTTGGTGCAAAACCAACAGAGGCCTTTGCACATATCTCACAAATTTAGCACAAAAAGAGGGGAGTTGGTTGGGAAAATGTGTTTTTGTGCAGAAAACATTATTTTTATGTAAAAAATGCACCTGTATTTCTGCACACAATAATTTCCCAAAATGTTTTAGGATGTGTGAAAATTGCACAGAAATATTCATTTCATTCCGTGCAGAGAGAAAACTGGAAATATTATTAATAATTTCATGCAAGAACAAAATAGTGAAATATTTACATCCCTACTATTTTGAGGTGTGTTTTGCTGAACCATCTGTGATGGCTCATTCACATATACAAGTTTCTGCTTTCTGTTGCAATTGTTGGCTGACAAACAGCCATCTGTTAACTTTCTCAAATTATGTGGTGAGAACCCATGTTCTTGCTCTTTAGATCAAGTGTTTATCTCTCAGGAGTTCATTTGAAGCAATTTCATCTATCAATTTTCTAAATATGGAACTAGATGGCTGCATCTCCTTAAAAGTGTGCCATCGCTAATGTAGTACATGTGTTACACCCTGTACTACAAAGGCAGTAATGTAGTACACCCTGAGAATCAAAACTGGCGATCTTTAGGGATGTACAAGCATCCTTTCATTTGTCACCCAAATGACAGTATGTTTTTGTGGGTGCTTGGGCTGTCTCCTCCTACATGTTAATGATGCAAAAACCATTATTTTTCCAGTGGAGGGGATGACACTTATAATGGCAGCAATGTAGCTAGGTAATTTGAGACCTTTGTAACACCTGCATACACACATACACACACACACAGAGTGCCAACCCAACAGAAAAGGAAATTAAGGAGCATGTAAAAATCTGGATTTTAAACTTGATTGTTTTTTTTTTTTTAAATATCCACAAGAATAAAATGTAGTCCTGACAGTAAACATATTTGCTTCAGAGAAAGTAATGTTTGTTTGTGGGAAAAGATAATTTTGGTGTTAAAGTAAAAATTAAGGAATGAACATGTACAACCAAATGCATGCCCAGATGTCTATCTCCAGGCTACCTATAAAATGTTTTTAAAACCTAAGAGAAAAATGATTATTGGAAAGCTGCAGACGCCCTGGAGTTTATTGTGAAGCAGTCTAGGTGCTGTCATCAGTCATTTTTGGCATTGCTTCTATTATCGGCTACTCTCTGAGAGAACATTCCCAATCCCAACAGCCATCTGTGATGTGGGGTCTTGCAGATGGCTCTGAAGGTTAACCCTTGATGATCCACCATGGAAGAGTTCCAGTTCTTATGGGGTGGGGGGAAATCATGTAGTGAGTTCTGTGTTGTTGCCATGTTTCAGGGAGGTGGAGGATGAAAGCAAAGCAAAGCAAAGCAGCTTCATTTATATACTGCTTCATACAGCGCTATGGAGTGTTTAAGTGGTTTACAACTGTAAGCTCATTGCCCCCCAACAGTTGGGTACTCATTTTAGTGACCTCAGAAGGATGCGGGCCTGAGTCTAGCCTGAGCCCTGGCTAGTATTGAACTTGCAACCTTGTGGTCTATGAGTGCAGTACAGGCATTTAACCACTGCACCACCAGGGCTCCTGAAATACCTGGGACTCTGAGGGAGATACTAGTTGTTCTGTCATTGGGTACTCACAGAATGAATGTCCATGACACACCTGCTGCATGCAAACTTCTGATCTGTCCCCCATGACACCATTCATATGGTGCAAACATGCACTTCACCTGCTCAAAATGTGCGGACACTAATTTCAGTGTTCAGTATGGCTTAAGGAGTGAGCATCTTTCTCATACACAAGAATGCTCCTTCATTATCCTCTATGTAAGATAGGGCTGGGCAATTGGTTTATTCCCTGGGCCTAAAACAGCTGGTGTGTGTGTGTGGAGGTGAGAGAAATATAGCAAAATCCCTCTCCACACAGCCTAGAAGTCATGAGGACATGATCAGAAAACAAATCATTTTTAAAAATTGGGAGAAGACTCAGAACAGCCCTGACAGCAGCATTTGGCTCACAGACCACACTGAGCTCACCCCAACAAAGGAAAATACCTGAAGGCAAGCAAACCCTCATAAGAAGAAACCACTTTGTCTGCTGTAATGTCACAATGAAAAGGAATCCATATATTCCCCTTGCTTTTTTACTTTGCCTAATGTCCACATGCCATCAAAAAAGTTTTTTTCCCCCCAAAAAATATTTTTTTGAAAAGGAGCCCAGTGCTTTGGAAGGTTCATTCCAGACTTTGAAAGGTTTCTTTTAGGAACAGAACTCCCAGAATCCCCAAATGACATGATTTGGTGGGCAATTTGGGGAGTTGCAGGCAAAAAAAATGTTTCCCCCACATCTCTGGCTCATTCTACAGGTGCATTTAACACATACACCCCTCCGTGAATATATTCATTTCTAAAGCTCAATGAGAAAGGGGAGCAAGTTGGTCCAGAGTGACAGCCTTTTATGACTTCCAATTCCTTCTGACCTGCAGTGGAAGTGTCAGATGGCGTTTTCCTCTTTTTTTCTTTGTTTTTCTTTTTTTTTTCCAAAAGGGCTGCAAGTGAACCAATCAATGATCCAGTCTGAAGTAGGCCATACATTGGAGTTAGGAAATAAACTGTCTCCAAGGCACTGTGGCATTTCAGTGTAATGAAATCCCTATTTTTGCCATTCTAGTATGTTAACCCACAAATTGAATATAATACTTAAGAGGAGCCGTTTGTTACATTTGTCCCACATAGATCCTGACCTTTTCAAACCTATTAAAAACAGAGACATGCAAATGTGGCAAAGTACTTCAAGGAGTGATTTGTCTTGGACTTGACCTCTTAATCTGACCTTAAAAATAATGTTCTTGACACATGCTAGAATTGCTCCGGTACCTCTTAGCAGCAGTTTGAAACAAGCCTCCTCATCTGAATGCTCAGCTGCTATTCTTTTAAATGCAGAGAATCATAGAAGAGCTGCCTAATTTCTGACAATGTGGTAAATGTATGACTTTTTTTTAAATTAATAACATGGAGCATTGCTTAGAATTTCAAAAAATGGGAAACAAGGGCATTTGCTTCTCTGTTATTTACCCTTAATTTATTTATTTATTTATTTGGCTGAAGAAATTCAGTGGAAAGAATTTGGCATAGGAAAAAATTGAATGTGGAAAAAAAAGGAACCAATTCACTGTTTTGGATTTATCTTATCTCTTAGAAGTTGGCCTGAATCTCTGTGTGTTCTACTATATTTGTGAGGCTGAGTTAGAGTTGCTACTTCTTGACTTCTAAGGAGTTCCTCATTTCTAAAAACTACATAGGAACCAGACAGATTACAGATAATGACCTTCTTTGTATAAAAAATATCTGTCACTACTGAGACATTAACATGAACAATTGATTGATTTTGTTCTTCTTGTTGTTGTTGCTGTTTTGTTCATTTCTCCTAAGAATATTTTTAGAACTTGCAACACTATCATACATTTGTTAGGAAGTAAATGACTTTTTTTTTTATAAAATCTGTGAGTAAACAAAATGGATAGTTTTGTTTCACTACTGAAATATGAAATAAAAAAAATATTTCACATATAGCCTTTGCTATTACTGCTGGGACTTTTCTCTGCCTCTGAAAGTAAAGAGCAACAATTTTGCCCCCAAATCATGCTTATTTGTTTAAAATGCCACCTGCCTGTCTGCCTTCTTTCCTCTTATTTGAAACAGCACATAGGCACTTGCTATGTTGTAAGGTGAGTGCCTGGAAACTTAGAGGCTGTGTGTGGCACAGCTGTAGCCTCGTTGTGGCAATTACATCATGTTGATCAATATCTGTGCAACTGATGCACCAATTTTCCACATAAATCACCACCATGTAAGTGTAGCTACTTAGACTGGAAATGCAACATTTGAAAAATGACCCTTTTACAATGGATAGTGTACTGGCATGCGAATGACCAGCCGTTGTGAGTCTGGGCTTTCTCTCAAGTTCTTTTAAGAACATAGATAATAGCAGAAAGTGGTGTTCTCAGCTATCTGTGTAATGGGATTTTATGAATATATACTACACTTTACACTAAAGCAGACACAGAGGGCTATCTGATCAAGAGCTTCCCTAAGAGTGGAACAGCAGCAGAAGTAACAACAACAATGAAAGCATGCAGTCTACTACTGAGTCATGGGGCTCATTCTCACTTGCATTTAAACCATTTTCCTTATTCCATGGATTTGTGTCTTTTTTTGACACAATTGCATTTCCCACTAGATTTGCGCTGCTACAAAATGCATGCTCAGTATCGATTGCAATTGATCAATTCTGGTCTTTTTTAAAAAAATGTCAATCATCTACATATCATCAGTGATGCAAGGAAGGAGGGAGAAAGGAAAAGGGAGGGCTGGGAGGATGAGGCACATCCCCCCCAAAAAATTGAGGACCATCCAGGAAAAAAAATATGTATGGAGGATGTCCCCAAATCAAAGCCCAAAACACTACTAGCAATGTCAATACATGCCTCTTGTTCCTGCTTAAAATGGAGGACATTTCCAAACCAAAGCCCAAAACTCTCCTAGGAATGTCAGTGCATGGTTCTTAGTCCTGCTCAAAATGGAGGACCTTCCAGAGGAAAATATATATATTGAGGATGTTCCCAAATCAAAAACACAAAAATCAATCCTAGGAATGTTGATGCAGAGCTTCTCTAAGTGATCATAGAATCATGGAATCATAGAATCATAGAGTTGGAAGAGACCATAAGGGCCATGCAGTCCAACCCCCCCTGCCATGCAGGAACTCCCAATCAAATCATCCCC
>CM034705.1:25084607-25096463 GCA_020142125.1 Phrynosoma platyrhinos | reverse complement strand
CGCTCCAGTTTCTCCACATCCTTTCTGAATTGTGGTGCCCAGAACTGATGATCAGAATGAAGGACATTAAGGGAAGGACTTAACACATGGTGGAGGGGACAGGTGGTGACCTCCCAGCCTTGCAGGACTTGGAGCACATGGAAGGGCTTAGGTGGTTCCTCTCAGCTTTGTAGGACTTGGAGGTCATGGGAGGGTTCAGATGGTTGCCCTCACAGCATTGCAGGACTCAGAGGACATGGGGAGTTGAGGTGGTGACCTCCAAGCCTTGCAAGACACGAAGAACATGGGGAGTTGAGGTTTTTAACAGAGTTTAATTAGATGATTCAAAATGGGTTACATATGATGATTTATTAGAGGAAAATGAGATGAAATTGAAATCTTTAGATCAACTGTGGATAGAAGGTTTAAAGTGTTCATGGTTTACTTATTATCAAATTAGACAAAAATTCCTATTATATCTAAAATTAAATAACATTAAAGAAGCAGAGCCAGAATTTGAAAGAATAGTGAAATAGGAAGAAAATTAATGAAATAGGATATTTTAAATAAATTATTATTGAAATTAGATATGGAGAAGGATGTGATCAAACCCCAAATGGTAAAATGGGCTCAGAATATTGGCTATCCTATAAATTTGGAACAGTGGGGAAAAACATGGACAAAAAGACTAAATATACCCTAAATTACAACATAAAGGAGATTTTTTACAAAATGCAATACAGATGGCATTTTACCACATTTAAATTGGCAAAGATTTACAAAAATGAAAATCATAAATGTTGGAAATGTGAGATGAAAGTGGGCACATTTTACCATATATGGTGGAGGATATGGGAAGTTGGGGTGGTGACCTCCCAGCCTTGCAGGACTTGGAGGACATGGGGAATTGAGGTATTGTCCACACAGTCTTGCAAGACTTGGAAGACCTTTTGAAATTCCTCCTGGGTAGGAAGAGTTTGAAATGGAGGACAGGAGGCCATCAGGTCCCTCTGGACCTCTCCCCATAACTGGGGGTCTCTGTGCCTGCCTCCGATCCCTCCTTGTACAGGGAGCCTCCAGGGGGCACCCCTCTGCCAACCCTCTGTCCTAGTCCCTCCCCTCCAGTGTTATGCAATTGAGAACCGAACATCATTGATATTTGTTGAACATGCTTGTAAAGATATTCTTTTTAATAGAACCACCAAAAGATCTGTCTTCAAAAAGAGTGATTCTTTTGCATTTGCCTCAGTTCAATGTGATTCACCATGATTCAGACTGAATGCAGTTGGCTCTGAAATCATTTCCAGTGTGAATGAGGTGCATATAAACTGATCAGCAAATTGGTTTAAATTATAGTGATCTCTTCATTTTTATGACAATTTTGAATTCTGCAGCTGAATGCACAACACAAACTACATGTTGCAAAACATTGTTACAGTCTAATTTTTAATGACGTGGTCAATAAAAGCCTGCACAGCTTCTGTCATACATAAAAGAGTGTGATTGTCTAAAACCTCATGACGTTCTGTGCTTGACAAGTTGTGCAGATTCTCACACTGAAATACAACTTTACTACCATCACAAAGACATGTGTGCTGCTTTGGCAAAATGCACTGAAACAGATCTTTCAGTTTTCAACATGAAGATGACTTCAGTGGTGAAGTGAATTTGGAAGGCCCCATACAACAGAGCTCTGATACTGCATCAAAGCACACATGAAGCTTTGGAGAGGAGCCTCTGATCCCTAGGAGTTTCCAGGTTTTTATCATGTAAGAAGAATTGGGAGGTGGTCTAGTTCATCATACTGGATTTAATCCCTGACCTCTATTAGCATCTAAAGAAAATATCTCAGTAATCTTACAATTTTCCAGACTTATGGGGATAACAGAACTCAAGAGCTGAGTAATTCACACTTGCTAAATAATTGATTCAATTAATTTTCACACTCTTTGACGTTTCCAAGAATAGATTGCAATTTCCTTTAATCTGTTCTCTATGCAAAGTTATTCAACTGCCTTCATAAATTGAATTTCTGGAGCTGAAACAAATGGGACATCTCCACATTCATGTATTGCAGTGTGGCTTTCTGTATGCCTCAGTGAATTTTTATTATTTACACCTTCAATGTGAGAAACACAAAACTTTTTTGGACCACATTCCCAGAATTACTAACATGGCATGACCACTGACTGGAGCATCATGGGAATTCTGGTTCTTCCAGGATCCTTTGTTTCCTATCCTCCTGATCCACCCTGCATGACATTGGAGGTGGGGAAGATGGTCAAGGATCTGAAAGGAAGGCCTTCTGGGATCCTCAGCTTCCTTCTCATCTCAACTGCTCTGCATGATGTTGAGATGGTCTGGGGAAAGGTATCCAAGGATATGGAGGCTTTAGCCTTTCTGGCTCTTCTTTCCTGGCTGTCCTTCACCCATTCACAGTATAACATTGGGAGGCAAATCTATTCAAGGACTGGGTAGGGAAAACAGGATTCTGATGGTTGTGATGTTTGGACAAAGGGAAAGCCTCTTTCCTAATGTTTTTTTTTTTTCCTGGAGCATTTTTTCAAGAAATTTGATTATTTTTTTCATCCCTAATCCCTGGCTTGGGTTTTTGTTTTTTTTTAATGCCACTCTCCTTCAGCAGGTAGCTTGAGATATATTGATGCAAGAATGTATTTTTAAATTAGTAGAATTCATCTCTCATTAAAAACAAGAGATGTTAGTTAAATCCAGGCATCTTCAGGGATTTCTAAGCAGAGCTCTGAAAATTACTTTTTGGGCTACAGCTTCCAGTATCTCCCAGCCCACATGCTGCTGGCCATGCAAGTTGGAGAATTCTTGGAACTGTCCAAAAATTAGCCAAATTCCTTGTTGCCAACTTTTGTAGAATTGTGAATTTTCATAATTAGTCTGAATAAGTTATTTCTTTCTCTTCCAATTCCTCTGAAATGTTCAAATTGTTTTCTATTTGGTATATGACTGCATCCCAATTAAAGCCACTTACAAAAAATGCATAGTGATTATGAAAGGTCAGAGATGAGCCGAGATGGCACAGTGGGAAACCCCAAAAGACTGGTAATCCTGGACCCAGTATAAATCTATGACAGTTCCACATTTGAGTTTTTCATTACATGACATGATCTCAATCTTCACCTTTATCTGAGAGCATCCATACCCTTCCACTTTGCTGGTTATTTTGCCCACTTGTCTCATTGTTTGCTTACTTAGAAAGGCCATGTAAGCAGATGTCAATGGAAGGAGGAGAAGGAGCAAGACCAGAAAAATCCAGGGATCAAGAGTGGGTCATGGGCTTTTGCAGATGTCCAGTGAATGTCAGAAGAAGTTAGGAGAAATCAGTGATGCATGAAGGAAAAATTTATATAGACACAGATAAAATCGTCTTACCTGCCAAGCAAGCTGACCCTACTGAAAGACACTAGTGCTCAGTGGGAAGCTACTTTTGATTTTAAAAGCCCCCTCAAAATACCATGGCTGGAAAATAGGAAGCATCAAGAAATGATTAATGTAAGCTTTAAGCCTATGCTGGAGGCAGCATCCTCTGCTTAAGGCAAGTCGGTGCTAATGCGGTTGGAGCATATTGTTTCCTAATCTACTTGGGATAAATGTTTAGGGATTTTATTAACATAAAACAAGATAGTGTGAGCAAATTTGATATCAATTAACATACTAATTAAATGTCACTTAGTAGCTTTAGCAATTACTTGATATTTAATTAACTAGTTGAATACCTTGGGATGTTCAGCTAATTGTACAAGTAGCGAAAGGGCAATTGTGACAGACCTTTGGGCATTGATGGGGAGGAGAATAGTTAAGCCAGTTTGTTGACAATAACAGGATAACCCATGTTCAGTACCAGGCTGGGGGTGTTGAACAAGCACCTACTCAGGGGATTAATTTATTAATATAACTGTGCTGAGCGCCACTTTAGAAGCTTAAGCATACCTTAAGTGCTTAGACACCCAAATCCTTGAATGGGCATATATGTGAAAGTGGATTTTCATTTAAGCTACAATGAAAAGGAATGTCCTTGCTTAGTATTTGTGAACTCTGCTTTTGCTGCCAGCTGCTTGTACAAGGGCACCTCCAGATGGCTCATTCTAACACTTGTGCAAAAGGGAGCCAGCCCATTAAATATTTGGTTTGATTTTGGTTCATCAGGGAGGGAAGGTGTTCTGTTCTGTTTCTGTTTCAAGGGAATGATTTGGGAACAAGTCCATTTCTAACTTACACCAGAACTTCCAATTACAATTGCTATGAATGTCAGGCATAGCATGAAGGAGAAAGGTTGACCACACTTAATTTTAAATATGGAAACATTACATGGTTTTTCATAGTAAATGTCCAAAGTATCATACAAAATAGCAGTAAAACAGTCATATTAAACAAACAAAAACAAAAAAAACTATAAATAAATAACAGTACCAAGCAGCAAGCTTTTTAAAGCAGATAAACACAATAAAAAAGCAGTTTACACAGTAATCAAACAGAAAGGTTTTTAAAAAGGAATTTAAATAGTGGATACATTAACCAGTACAACAATATATAACAGTAAATTGGACAGCCTATTTCAGTATTCAGCTACTCATTAAAAAAAAAAAGAAAAAAAAGACTGGTAATCTTTTCATTTTTAAATGTATCCGGTAACCTCTTGATACCTCAGCAGCAGTCATCAGGTGAATTTACAGCCTGTGCAGACTGGCCTAAAGGGCTAGCCTGGGGATGGAGTTGGATGGAGTGTCTGCACTCTGGCCACCCCGACTCTGGCCCAATGCCACCGTCACACTGCACATCCCACTGCACAAAGCAGTGTCAGGTGCCCCTTTGACAGAGCATATAGACCAGGGGTAGGCAACCTTTCCCCTTTAAGGGCCGAGGGACTTCAGCTCCCAGAATCCCAGGAGCTATTGGCCAACATGGGACTATTGGCCAACATGGCTGAGGATTCTGGGAGCTGAAGTCCTTCGGCCCTTAAAGGGGAAAGGTTGCCTACCCCTGATATAGACACACTGTGCCAAAGGGGTGCAAAAGAGCCACAGCAGTGGTGCTAAGGGTGACTTTTTGCCTCCCCCAAAAGGAGCAGCATTTGAGAGAGGCAAAAAGCCAGATTAAGGTCATGGTATGTGGTTGCCATGGCGCCAATTTGGCACTCCCAGGAGTGGCACAGAACCATCCCTTAGAGGCTGTCTGTAAAACCCCTTAGTTCATTACACCTCCACATTGTTCTGCCAAGATTGTTGTAGCTGCCTCTATCATGACAGATCTAGCAGTAAGCAGTGAGATGAAATGCATGGCCTCCCAGATACCTTCCAAAACTGTAGATAGAAGCCAACACAGCGCTTGTGCTAACAGAACACTAAAATTGTTTGAAGGAACAATCTCCTTTTCCAACTACAGTTCCTGCCTGTGCACCTATAAAAACTGATCTGGAGGACAGAAAACCCTCTGGAACCATCTTTCAGGAAGATTCTATGGCTTTGGGTAAGGGGAAAAGGAAGGAGGTTTCTTTGCATTTGTGTTGCAGCACCAATGTGATGTCAGATTTAGGTCCATGCTGGAGACTTCTGGTTGGCGAGTGTAGCACATGGAACAGGTCTGTCAGAGCTCTGACAGAAAGCTCTTTACTCAGATTTTTCTCACCCGAGAAAGTCAGCATTTCAGCTTGACTGTGGGTGAGCTATCTCCCCCGGAACTGGGGAGTCTGGTGGTCCTTGCAGAGGTTCATTTACCCATGACAAAGGCTGGAAATCCCCAAATTTCAACTCATGGAAGCCAGGAAGAGGAGAGCAAGTGGAGGCAAAACAGCCTGATTCTGGAAGGAAACCTAAAGAACCAACCTCCAAGTAAATGCCTTGGATCTCACATGGTGATAAGTGCTAACAACCAACTTAAAAGCTTGAAAAATGGCAAACAAACAAACAAACAAAAGCAAAAAAAAAAAACAGAAAGAGGACTCTACCTGCCAACCCTCATTGGAAAAGAAGTACCACTGCAAATAATAAGATGCCAAAGGAAATAACAAGATGCCAAAGACAACAGCTGCTGAAGGAGGGAGGTGTTGATGGTGATGGAAGAAGGAAGAGGATAAAGGAGGGAAAGAAAGAGGTAACAGTGGAGGAAGCTTGGAGAAAAGTGAAAAGAGTGAAGAAGAAGGTGAAAGAAGGTGGAGGACTGGAGGAGAGACCAGATTTCTTTGGACTTTTTTTTCACATTCTTCTCAATGGTTTAGGAGTGATAAAGAGGAAAGTCACAAGGAGCAATTTTGCTTCAGTGAAAGAAACAGTGGAAGGGGGAGAGGAGAAAAAGAAGATGGATTAAGAGTATTCTTTATAAGATGAAAAACTTGCTGTATTTACTTTTGCTTACACCTTTGGGGATCTCTGAAATGTTGAATAACTTTTTGTTTGTTTGTTTGTTTCAAATATATTATTTGATCTAAGTGACTAACTTAGAAGCTCAGCTGCAAAGGTTAATTGGACATTCTGTCTTAAGTTAAAGGCTGATAAATAATCAAAATAAAATAAAATAAATACCCTTGCAAAAGAACTCAGAAAGAATACCGATAGAAAATAAGAGATAAGAAAATAAGAAAACAAATTACAGACAAAATTTAAAATAGACTGTAAAAATGGCAGCTGCAGTGTTAGCAAGAAAAGCTGCTGCAGCTGCAGCAGCAAAACTAGAATCACAAGCAAGCACCCAAAGAGGAAACTGAACAGAACAGATTAGTTTACTGGAAGAGATAAAAAAAATAGCTGGCATACAAAAGGAGATGCAGAAGAATTTGGAACAGAAAATTAAATACTCAAGGGAAGACAATAAACAAAACTTAAAAAAAAGAAAAATCTATAGCTCAATCTATAGAAGGAATAAAAGAAAATATGAAACAAACTTAAGAATAGATACCCTTGAAAAAAAAATGAAAGTTTTGGAAGAAACAGTAGCTCATTTTAAACCATCACAAGAGAGAGAATTAGATATAAAAGCTTTGGAAGAACCGAAACTTAGGAAGAACTTTCTGATCATAAGGGGAGTTAAGGAATTTAAAAATGAAGACTTGCAGAAGTACACAACAGCAATATTAGCAGAATATATGGGTCTAAAAAAACAAGATCTCCACTGGTAGATAAATAAAGTGTTTTTTATCAATACCTCCACAGCAAGAGAATACAATATACTAAGAGACATAATTATTTACTTTGTATGGGAAAAATGAGGAATGAAATATTACATCAAACTTACAGTAAATATTGGTTTGCTGAGGAAAAATTTGTCAGAATTTACAAAGATGTCCTCAAAAGAAGTATAAGAAAAAGAGAAGAATACAGGTTTTTTAACATCACAACTGAATAAAAAATATTTTATAAGTGGGAAAATTGGAAGGGATTTCAATAAATTACAAACAAAAATGATATAATGTAAATACAGTTCAGAAAACCTCAGACTTTTGGAAAACAATATGGTAGAGAAATTCAAAACACTTTTGTGAGAAGACTAAAAACAAAAAAATGAAGAAAACACAAACTCAAAATGAAATACAGAGAGAAAAAATAAGAAGAAAAGAACTCCAAAAGATCAAAAAGAAGCTAGAAAGAAATAGGAAAAGAAGACTCAAACACAGATGGAGAGCAAGACAGAAGATGATGGAAAACAAACAGAGTTGGAGGAAAGTTCAAGAGAAGGAGAAGAAGAAGAAGACATATAAAGAGAAATTATAAGTTGAAAGGGAGAGGTGTGTAGGAGGAAAAGAAGAGAAAAGAGATAAAGGAACAAAAATTGATAAGAATAGACATTACGGAAATTATTTAAATTGATTTAGTGAAAATAAAGCGTGGAAATGCATGATACAATTAAGTCCCTTAATTTTAACAATATCAAATTATTTTCATGGAAAGTAAATGGTTTAAATGGACCAATGAAAAGAGGATTTTTTTCATTATTTAGTAAAACTTAATTTATGCATGATTTGCCTACAAGAGACCCATATTAGGGTTAAAAAAAGAGATTACTAAAAAACCGGTAAATTAGGAAAAGAACACCATTCATCAGCCAATAAAAAGACAGGGGAGTGGTAATGTATATAAACAAAAAATTACAAAGTAAAGAAGTGAAAAATGATTTGGAGGGACACTTTATTGGTGTGGAAGTAATATTACAGAACAAAAAAAATTAATAAAGGGAATTTACACACTTGATTTAAAAAAATTGAGATGAAATAATAAATAATGAAATAATAAATAAATAATGAATATTTAAAAAATGATAATAAAGGGTGACTACAGTTGAGTAATGGACCCTAGGAAGGATAAAAGCACAAGTAAAAAGAAAAAATTGAATGAGAGAAAACTCCCAAGTATATTTTTAAATTTAGTTGAGAACTTTAATTTGGTGGATATCTGGTGATATAAACACAGAAATCAGAAAAGTTATACATTTTCTCAGATAGACACCAAACATATTCAAGAATTGATATGAGTTTGGTTTCTAAATCTTTATGTAACAAGCTGATAAAAGTGTAAATTCAAGGGGAAATAATAACAGATTGTAACCCTATGTTATTGTCTTTGAAAAATAATTCAATTTAATTTTTCTGGAAATTAAATGATAATCTATTCTGAGATTGAAAGATTGTAGAAAGAGCTAAAGTAATACTAAATATTATTTTGCAGAAAATCTAGAAAAAGGAATAGGAAAAGATTTAGTCTGGACAGCTTCCAAAGCTGTTATTAGAAGATTTTTAACCAGCAAAATATAATAGAATAAAGAAACAGAAAGTAGGTAAACTGTTAAAAATTATGGAAGAAATAAAGAAAAAAGATCAGGAATTGCTACAGAATCCTAAACATAAAAATTAAAAAGGAATTAAAATTCTAAATAAACAAATATATCAGGAGTTAGCAGAAGAAGTAGAGAGACAGATTAAAAAAAAAGAGTAAACAATATTACTTTGCTTTTGCAAATAATCTTGGACGATGGCTAGCCCAGAGATTAAGGAAAGAAAAGGAAAATAATAAAATAATGGAAATTAAATATGAGGACAAATTATTTAAAGAACAGAAAAAATTAAAAAATGTTTTTGAAATTATTACTCCAAACTTTTTAAACAAAATAAAATAAATAAACAGGATATTAAGAAATATCTGGATGAAAAGGAGATACCCAAATTAAGCAAGGAACAAAAAAAACACTCCTAAACAATCATATAACATCAGAAGAAATTAGAGATTCTAATGAAGGAAAAAGCAATAAAGTGCCTGCCTCTGCTGGCCTTTCAAAAAATGCTATTAAATACTACAATAGAACCTGACTCTGAAAGATTTGATGAATGTTATTGGTAAGGAAAATTGAAAATTGCCTCCTACCTGGGAAGAAGCAAATATTGTATTAATTTTGTAAGAAGGAAAAGATCCGACCTTGCCAAAGAGCTACAGACCTATATCACTGTTAAACAAAGATTATAAACTCTTTGCGATGATAATGGCTAATAGACTGAAATCTGTTATAAGCTCTTTGGTCTATGAGGATCAGTGTGGCTTCCTTCCGAATAGTCAATTAAAAAATAATATTAGAGTGATACTAAATCTAATTGAACATCATGAGATAAACAATGAGAGGAGCCTGCACTGCTTTTCATAGACCTCACAAATGCCTTCAATAATGTCCATTGAGACATGATGTGGGAAATTCTGGAAAGAATGGAGGTAGGTAAAACTTTCTTAAACTGTGGTAAAGCTATATATACAAAACAAAGAAGAAAAATAATTATACATGGGGGAAAAACAACTATATAAATATACAAAAGGGTACCCATTAGGGTTGCCCTCTATCCCCTCTCCTTTTTATCATGTTAGAAATTCTACTTAGAAAAATAAGATCAAATGACAACATAAAAGATGTAAAGACGAACGGAGAAGAATTCAAAGTGAGAGCTGATGTAGATGACTTAGGGACTTTACAGACTGCCAGAAATAATGCAACTTGAGTCCACTTTAACTGTCCTGGTTCAGTGCTAAGGCATCATGGGACCTGTAGTTTATTGTGGCACCAAAGCTCTCTGACAAAGAAGGATCAATGTCTCAGAAAAAAAACTACAATTCCCATGATTCTCTAGCACTGAACCAAAGTGATCCTTTGAATGATGCAAAAGAATTAATAACAAAATTAATTGAAAAATTTCAGGAAATCATCAGGTTTAAAAACAAATAAAAACAAAACAAAAAATGTTATTAAAAATATAAATCAAGAGGAAAGACAAAGCTTAAATAACAATACTGGATTTCTGTGTTGTAAGAAAATTAAGTATTTAGGTGTGACACTTACAAATAAAAACTCTAATTTGCTAATAGTTATAAATACACATGACAACAAATTAAAGTAAACTTGAAGAGATGGAGAGAATTGAAAATCTCACTGTTGGAGTAAATAGCTCCTATAAACATATGTATACTCCCTAAAATGTTTTCTCTTTCAGAGACTTCAAATTATAAGAAATACAACAGTCTTCAAAGAATGGCAAAAATAAATTAATACATTCATTTGGGATAAAAAGAGGCCCAAGATAGACTTAAATATCTGCAAGATGGAAAAGAAAGAGGGGTTCTTGCCTTACTGGACTTGATAGTATACTTTGATGCACGTGACCTAATGTGGATCAAATACTGGTCAACTAATATCCACTAATGTGGATCAAAGACTGGTTAACTTTGAGAAACAGAAAGCTATTAAAGTTAGAAGGGTCATACATTAGGTTTGATTGGCATGTGTACTTATTCTACAATAAAGGGAAGATTAATAGAAATTTTATAAACCACTACATTAGGAACACATTATTAGAGATATGGGAAAAATATAAAAGACATATATTCTCTAAAATTCCCATGTGGGCCTCCCCACAGGAGGTACTGTTCAGATTAGACCCATGGGGGATGAAAAATGACTAGCATAGAAAGATATACTTTACAAGCAAAACAATAACTTCAAATTAAAAACAGCTGAGGAATTGAAAAAATAAGGGAAAATCACCAACTGGTTTAAATTGTTGTAAGCCGCCCCGATTGCTAAGCAGAGGGGTGGGGTAGAAATAAAATTTATTATTATTATTATTATTATTATTATTATTATTATTATTATTATTATTAAATATATACAATTAAGAGATAGATTTTGTAAGGACATTTGGGAGGAGGGAACTGAATAAACAAACTCAGAATTGATGGATGTATTAAGTTTGGATATAAAAGTATTGATATCATTATACAAATATTTATTAAAATTGCATATGGAAGATGAACTTATAAAAGAAAACATGACAAAGTTGGCACAGAATTTGAGATATAATTTAGAATTGGAACAGTGGGAGAAAACCTGGGGGAAGTGACTAAATTATAGCAGATGACAAGATTTAAAGGAAAATTACTTTTTTTTTTTTTTTTTTACAGATGGTATCTCACACCAGATAAGATCTTTAAAATATATTTAAATCATCAAAATAAATGCTGGCAATGTCAAAAAGAGAAAGGAACTTTATTTCATATCTGGTGGTCATGTAAAAAAGCAAAAGATTATTGGAATCTTATAAGAAAAACAATAAGATTTTAGGGATAAATCTGAAAATAAAACTGGAATTTTTTCTCCTACAGGAGAACAGGAGAAAAAACATAGCCGAGTTATCTTCCATATGATTGTTGTTGCCAGAATGGTCTTTGCTAGAATTTGGAAAAATAATAAAACACCAGAATTAGAAGATTGGGAACTTAAATAATATAATTGATATGGATACAATGACAAGAGAGTTACGAGAGAAGGAAATAAATAAACATTATGAAGACTAGGAATTGGTAATAACATATCTACCTCAAA
>CM034705.1:25069559-25081520 GCA_020142125.1 Phrynosoma platyrhinos | reverse complement strand
TTTTAAGGACTGTTAACAACATATTCATCAACATCAATTTCAACAACAATTCCCATGATTCCCTAGCAGTGAGCCAGGATAGTTAAAGTGGCATCAAGCTGCATTATTTCTGGCAATCTGTAAAGGCCCTGAGGCCAGAGCACTGGAAAGCAGCCTTAGGTACACCAGTATCTGACCAGCAACTATCTGCAGGTTTCACCAGTCTCATCCACCATAAATTCATAGATAGATAGATAGATAGATAGATAGATAGATAGATAGATAGATTAAACAGCATTATAGGCATACCAGCAAACAGTATAAACACATAGCAATCATTATAGGATTTCCAGAATGCAAAGGGATCTTGTAGCACCTTTGAGACTAACTGAAAGAAAGAAACTTCGTAGACTTGAGACTCCTTCTTCAGATGCATCCATGCTTCCTCAGATGCATGTTCAGGGTTTCCAAAAGAATCTCAGTTTTATTTTATGAAATGCAATTTATTTGGCTGGCATTTTCCACTCTTTGGTGAAACCCATAAAAATTACAGAGGTTTGTGGGAAGGAGAAAGCATCAACAGTGCCACCATCATCATGATGCCCATGTTTCTGCACCAACCCAGCTCACAAACACATCCCATACTACATTATGGAACACTCTTCCTGCAAATGTATTTTTTTTTTGTTATTAATAAGAAGATCCTCCCTACACTCCATGAACACTGCTAGTGTATGTAGACTCTTATAGACAGTGGTGAATTGATTATATGCCTGTATCTATTCAGTTGTTTAATTTATGTTGCTGCTTAGCAACCATCCTGAGATAAGAATGGGACACCAAATGCACTTAAGCAAAGATTCTAAGTTTTGTATACAGTGGCTTTGGTGCCAGCAATTAATTGTTCATCCCCATCAGCCTTTAACTGAGCCTCTTGAACATTTCCTAATTGCCTGGTTAATCTCTTTTGATGACAACTCATTTTAGATTGGCAAAAGAACATCAGCGCTGCTGCTGATTCAACAGCATTGATCCTTAAGAGCCAAATAGCATCATATGGCTTGAAATTCTACATCCTCATCCCTGTAACCCTATATATATATATATATATATATATATATATATATATATATATATATATATATATATATATATATATATATATATATCTTCATCACTTTGGTATAAGCCTTGTTGTTATTTCTCATTTCTGTGGGACAGAAACAAGGGAGATTAGCACATGAAGCTTCCCTCCTGATACTGTTCTGGGTTTTTCAAAACTTGAAACAGCAATGATTCTTTTCACATTACCACACAATTGTGAATAGATAACAAGGTTGCCAATGCATCTTATCACACTACCATTCTGTTTACTGGTCAACTATCTGAGATTAAGTATATAAGTAAGTAAGTAGTTTTGCCTTCACTGGGAATGGGGTGTGTGCAGTGAAACTGGTTTAAATCCCCATTCTCCTGCCTCGTGAATAAGAAGACTTGTTTTCATGGGGTTGGAGCATGTGCAGTGAAACCAGTTTAAATCCCATTTCTCCTACCTCTCATGAGTAAGAAGTCTTTCCTTAATTGAGAATTGGGGGTAGGCAGTGAAACCTGTTTACATCCCCTTCTCTCTGAATTACCCCGGAATGACTTATTGGCCATATTTCAGTAACAGATTAACTGTGGGATTGACAGCTATTCACAAGATTTTCCCATTCGTTAAAAGCATTGGTAAAAGCATGGATTGATTACAGGATACCTACTGCTTAGCCACAATGTGGTGAGATAAGATCCATGGATTACAGTTTCAATCCCACTTCTATCTCATTATTTAAGAACAATGTGATAATCTCCAAAGTCTACGCAAGGTCTGTTTTGGTGTCCAATTCAATTATTTAAATTCAGTCCTAATTCTTTTTGAACCAGTGTAAGCCAGATCCAACCCAAGATTCAAAACTAAATCCAAATTGAAATTTGGTAGTGTAAATATCTGTGGGACCCTTTGACTTGTAAAGGTATCTCTTTACAGTATGCCTTAAAAATAACTGGAATTTGTTGGGTTTTTCAGATAAGAATGAAATTGGGAAGCAGTATATCCTCTTCAGAAAAGATTATCTGATACATTGGTGGTAGGTTGGTCTAGGTTTTTTGTTTTTTGCATGAAGCACCTGTGCTAATGTATGTTGCTCTTCTTCTGCCCTGTGATAGTGATTGTGATATATGCATGCTGTTTTTCACCAAGATTTCCCTTGTAGCCAAGAACCTACACTGAAACATAGCTTCATCTCTGGCAGCTGCCAGACCTGTGAGAGATGGCTGCTGTTTATAGACAGGGAGAGCAGGGAGATGGGAGATTATTAAGACCATGAAATAGCAGCTGGATTGAGTGTGATGGGGCAGGGGGAGAAACAAAGGTTTGCTCACAGATGGACTGCCCCATCCTTTTTCTTTTCTCTTTAGCCCAAAGGACCAGATATATATTCTGAATTGCCTTCTCCCCTTCCCTTTGGTAAGAAGCAGAACCTTCAGGCCTTCCTAGGGCTTGATATCTGCCTGAGGAGAGGAGATTTTGGGATGGAGTATAATGCCAAGAGAATAACCCCTGTGCCCCATTCAAGAAGGGGCATAAATACATATAAGCTTTACCTATTTGTGTGCACTTCAGATCAAAAGATGATGAGGGTGCAGTCTGCCCCTAGTTACATAGATAAGGGGCTGTAATGATGGTTCCTCATTCCCCTTCCTTCAATGAAGCACCAGAAAAAAGAAGAAGGGATTGGCTGTGGGGAACATAAATTTAGCAGCAGATACTCACAACCTGCATTAACTGAAGCCAGTTTCCTCAATTCCCTCCCTCCCTTAGAATTTCCTTGACTAAGGCAGAAAATGAAGGAGGAGATGGGGTTGTGATGGTAGCTGCTGCTTTCTTTTGAGAATGAAATCTTTACCACACACAGAAGGAGCCCTGCTGGAAAAAGGGGAAAAGGGACTCTTTCAGTCCCTTTAAGACTAATAATAATAATAATAATAATAATAATAATATTTATATCCCGCCCTATGGTAACCCAATCAGGGCGGCTTACAACCATAAAAACATATACAGTACTCAATCCCAGAAACCCCTCCCCCCTTTAAAACAGTATTAAATCAATAGAGATTAAAACAAGCAATTCAGTTCAACATATTTATATGCATGAGCATTTGTGGTATTGATCCATTTCCTCAGTTGCAATGATAGAGAAAGTGGATTGATAAATGCAAATGCTCATGCTAACATAGAAATCAGTTAGGCTTAAAGGTTTTGTAGATTCTTTCCCCCTTCTCCCTTTTTTCCTTTGTATTCATCCTGAAATGTGAGTCTTTATTTATTTATTTATTTAGTGTATTTATATCCTGCTTTTCAGCTGCAAAGGCTATCAGAGAAGTGTACAATTGTTTGTTTGTTTGTTTGTTTTTAGACAATTAGACAGTTCGCTGTCCTCAGGCTTACAATTTAAAAAGACATGACACAAAAGGAGAAGGGAATGTGGTGGGGAAGAGATCAAGTTCATTGGATCTTCTTGCCATCTGAGGCCATGATCATGGCAGATGGGCTGGAGGGAGGGTTCTTCTTCTTACTTTGGGTTCGGCCCAATGGATCTGGACTTCCTCTCTCCCCCTCTGAGACCAGATCATGGCAGAAGGAGGGGGCTCTTCTTTCTTTGGCCGATGCAGCTGGCCTGCCTTCCTTTCTTCCTTAGGCCGGATAATGGTGGATTGGAATGAGGGTGGCCTTTCTCTTACTTTGGCCGATAGAGCTGGCCTGCCTTTATTTTTTGTTCAATGCCTTTTCTTCTCTGCAGAAGGTGAGTCCATTCACCAGAGATTATCCAGATTGTTTTTTTGGGGGGGTGGGAGGTGGGGGGAGGGTATTGAAGGTTCATATTGTAATGTTCCCATATGACTAACCAAATTAAAACCACATTCTAGATTCATAAAATTACAGAATCATAGAATTGGAATTGACTTTAAGGTCCAAGGCATTCTACTTGGTATCCATTAGGACCATTATCTGACCCAGATTCTATGATTTCATTTTTTAAAAAAGCATTTCTTTATCCCATCTGGAAACAGAGACAGACTGCAGAAAATGACTTGTGCAATTGCCAAGTCATTCATGGATTCCCTCAATTAACATAAAGGGATGGTTGGGGACAAGACAGTTACTGCTTGGATGTGTCACTGTGTGATGAGGATTGCCAAACTGTTTCCTTCCCAGTGTACTCACAGTTTAAAAGCCATGTGAAGTAATCTCCCTGATCTCTGGAAAAAACAGAAGTTATTGTTTTACAGAGCTATAACCATACCAGCTAACAGTACAAACACTTGGCAATCATTACAGGGTTTCCAGAATGCAGAGGAATCTTATAGCATATTTAAGACCAACTGAAAGAAAGAAGCTGGTAGTATGAGCTTTCATAGACTTGAGCCTACTTCCTCAGATGCATGTCCAAGGTTTCCAGAAGAATCTCTTGCTCTATTTCCTTTTCTTTTTCAAGGGTTTCTTGAAAAGCTGAACTGGATGCTACCAGATGGAAAGGCAATAGATTCATAGATAGGAAAGGCAGATGCTTACTGTGGGTCTTAAAAGACTGTGAGGGCCACAGGCTTTACTGTGAATTCAATGAAAGTGAATTTTCATTGTATTATTATTTGCGTCATTTCATGATTATTACTGAAAATAATTTTGTTGTAAGGAGGAGGGGGTGCTAAAAATGATCCACATTGTGTTTCAAATATATTAGGTATGTGAAATATATTAGATACTGTCATATCATTAAGAGATTGTTTTGGTAAATGTGTGTAACTAAAGTCATACTTACAGTAGATGTAGTAGAAACTGCACAAACTGTTTGGGACAATTTCTAATGTTTGTACCTACTTTTTATCATTGTTTGAAAAATCATGTAAATGTGAAATCAGAATCGGGATAAAACATGCATGCAGACTGTATACCAGCGTTGTGAAATGGGCTATGAATACAGTTTATTTTGCATTAAAATATTTGCATGAAGTATTTGTATTAAAGTAATAAATTTGAAGGAAAAAAAAGATAAGATTTTGAGCAGCAATTAAAATCTTCACAATGTGGTCAAGAATGATCTTCTCAAAATGGATGCCTTCCAGATGTTTTGGATTACAGCCTGGGAGCTGTAATCCAAAATTTATGGAAGGGGCTTCAAGTTGACAAAAACATGCCTTTTTTCAAGAAGCATTGAAATCACAGCTTACAAAAATTACCTGTTAGAGTACAGCTGCCAGAATTGCCAGGCAACACAGCTCTTATTTTCTCTCTCTAAAGGCAAGAAGATTGGTCCATTTCAAATTCTTCTGCATTCATATTGCTTGTACAAAGACATGAGCATTTCTCATAAATGAATGGAAACAAATTGTCTCCCCAATTATATTTGCTAAATTCATCAGGTACAGCTAATTTTAAATCAGGAAAGAACCATCTTGAGCTTGCCTTTGTACAAGAAGCATCTCCCAAAATAGAGAGGGCAAGCTCAATTTAGCAACAATTAGATAAACAACTACTTTGGGGTTTAAACCTCTCACTGTTAAGTCCTCAAGACTTTGGCCTTGAACCTGAAAGTTTCTGTAAGTTTCTGTTTCTCTCACATTTTTTTAAAAAAATACCCTCTGTTTTGAGCATGAAGTAATTCATGCATTTTTGTAAATTCTTTCAAAAACTAACTAAACCAATATTATCCCATATCTCCTGCCTTCACATGCATCCTGGGATATGGTACTCAGTATTATTCAGACCCACAAATAAAATAAAATAAAATAAAATGATTTTTGCTTTGAGGAATTATTTTCAAATATGATTCAATGAAGCATATATATCCTCAACTAATACATATTCCCCATAACCTTCTTCCCCATTAAACGGAATGTGAGCATAGCTAACTAGCTTTGATCTCTTATCTTAATAGCTTCCCACAGGTTTTAGCTAAAAATGATACTCTGTTGAAATAGAAATTGCTGCTGTTTAAGAACTATAGAACAAAGATGAAACTCTCATTCTCATTTAATGGAGGGAAAACATGTTGAAGACAACCACAGCATCGGAATATGTTGGGTGGGGAATAAAAAGGGGAGAGTTGCAATGCTTTCAGCAAAATAAGCAACAATTGTGAACAATTTAAATGTCGAATCAGAACATAGAGCCAATTAGATGGCTTTTTGTCCCAGCTGAGATGAGTAATTGGGACATCATGATTTGCACCAAAAAAATAATTATCTTCCTATGATCTGTGATTCTTATATTTTTTATCATTCATTTACAATCAGAGAGATTAGGGAGTTCAATATATTCTGGATTAAAGGTCATGAGTTGTTAGAGGCAGGACTTAATTGCTAGCTCTTTTTAAATTGCATAGTCAGCCCTGGTTTCTTGTTGCAGCTGTAGATTCCAGAGAAGCAAACAAACCACAAAGCCTAGACTTGCTGAGTTCCTTGGTTGACTGCAAATGAGCAGGTCTCCTGTAGTCTGTTCACGCAAGACATATTCAGCCATTCCTAAAGTAGGATAAATATGTGAGGAATAGACCAGCAATGATTGTTGGCTTCAGTGTCACAAGGATGAAATTCTTCAGTAACTTCTTCTTGAAGCAAGCAAGAAATAATTTAAACAATTATATACCTACTGCAAGACATCTTCAGCAACCATACAGTTTTTGAAACCTATTTACGATATGGGTTTTACTCTATGCAGAATCTGCAAGTGACTGTTTTGCACAGAAAACAGCAGAAATGTTATTTCCTGCACAGAAAATGTTGTTTTGCATGTAAAACCACACACAAATTTTGTACAGAATAAATCTCCAATTGCAGCATTTTCTGCAGAGGAATTGGTATTTATTCATAGAAAATATTCTTTTCTGCACAGACAGTTCTGTGTTCCGCACAAAATGATCTCATGCAAATTTTGTACAGTCCAGGATTCTTCTAGCCAGAGTTTTTTAACATTTTAAAAACATGTTTTTGATTATTACAACTGTACTTTTCTATCTCTGCAATGTCAGTGGAGCCAGGAAACTGTTCATGTTTAATCCACATTTTAAAGGAGCTATCCAAGGCATTGAACCTAGCCCCCGAATAGGTGTGGCACCTCCAATGTTTAGTTCCTTTAATTGCTTCTTTACTGCTGAGAAGAAAGCCTGGAACAATTTCATCACCACATTGCCATGGAAGCCATCAACTAAAACACACTAAAACTGTCCTTTTCATCTCTATGCTTCTTGTGTAAAGACCAATTGCCCCAAAAGGAGAACATCCTTTGTCTTTGGGCAGGATATCTACAAGGCCACCTATTCCTACATGAGACTGCTTGGAATCCAATAGGCCCTATTGTGCTTCCCACCATCACAAAAGTTGGAGAAGGCTTTTGTTGAAGTAGCACCTCACTTTGTGAACTCCTTTCCAAAGGAGATCAGATTGGCCCCCTCCCTACTGAGTTTCCAACAAGCTGACAAGACAGTAGTTTTCCATGTGGCCTTTGGTTTTTAACATCAGTTTTAAGTTTGGTTTTTGGCAATTATTTTACTCTTTTCTTGAAGTAGATGTGCACTTTATCTTTTAAAATGTATAAATGAGAATCCTACAGGGTTGCGAACCATATGGAGACCATCACAACAAGTAATATATCCTTTCTACAGAGTTGCATTTCATGTGAGGAGAACAATGACAGAGGGAGAGGGGCTGATATGCTGTTTTCCTAGTGTTTCAAGGATTTACTCTGCTCTGTGTTAAACCTTTTGATTTTTCGCCTTTCTTTCTTTTGTTTTACAACCAGTAGGGATGCATTTTATCACTTGAGTCTTCTGTAACTTTTCAGTTCACAGGTTGTTTCCCTTCTTCTCCTTTTCTTAACTTGAACTATATGTGTGAATATAATCATGCAGTGCTTAATATAGGAATACATTCTTTATATTTTGTTTTTGAAGAATAATCATTTGTACTCTTGCAGAATCTTTAAGAACACCATGCAAAATAAACCTATTATTTCTTTATTTAAAGCATGTATATATTGTCTTTCATAATATGCTTTCTGGAGTGATTTACAAGGGGGGGGAATCAGAACAATAAAGCATATCTTAAAATAATTAAAATCAATATGCAAACAATAGAATTAAACCTAAATTAAAATGGTATTGTGAAAGCTTCATTTTTAGTGCCTTTGCTTCTAGTTTATACAATAAAAAGCACTGAATAAATATATGTAGCTTGTGAACACTTTCATTGATTTTTCCCTGTTTTATTGATACACGGAGATTCACAAGTGCATTTAAACACCATATAAAAAGAACTTTCATGCAGCCATAACAACATTGAACTTCACTCTTTTAAAGTACTGTATCTATTTCTTGTTATTGTTGTTGTATGTCTTCAGGTATTTCCTCCTAATGGCAACCCTAAGGTGAATCTATTGTGGGGGGTTTTGGCAAGATTTCTCCAGAGGGATTTTTCTTTGCCTTCCTCTGAAACTGAGAGATTTGGCCAAGTTCACCCAGTAGATTTCCATGGCTGAGCAGGGACTCAAACGCTGGCCTCCAGAGTCATAGTTCAACACTGAAACCACTACTTCAATCTGGCTCCTACTGATAATGTAGAGAGGGGGAATGCATTGCATGCCATAAGTGTTAGCATGGTTACGCAGCACGTGATGTACCACGTCAATGTTTGGCACCAGGATCACCACGTTCTGGGATGTAGGGAGCAGTCTGTGAGCTGGAGAAGCATCTCTCTCCTTCCAGAATTAGTGAAGAAACACTGCAGACAGGCATCTCATAGATGAGGCTTTTAGTTAGTTCCACTGTATACAAAACTATTATACAACACCTACACCATCCACCGTCCACCATCACAACAATCCACTGTGTAACTTGATGCACCTCCCTTATATAGCAAGGGCTTCATGTGGCCTTTTGGCCCTGTATCTTCCTCCTGTGTCACCATGGTACCTGTCACCCATCCAGGTTGACTTTGCAGTTTTTCAGCCTTTTGCAGCACTTTACTTGGTGACCATCCTCTGATGTCACTTCCCATGACTCAGCACCAGGAGGAAAGATGCCTTGTCATCCTGACTGCCAGTGACCCTTTGTTTCCCAGTCACTATTATATCCCACAATGTACATTTTCCTTGGGACTTTATTTCAACAATAAAGCCATACATATGCTATTACAGATGAAGCTGTAGTTTCATTTTAGTAACAGGATGAGGCAATCTGGTAAATTTTAGAAACACTACTAAATAAGACCACATAGTCCTCATACCTATTGGCTGAGGCAATGGAGGAAGGGTATTCCTTTGATACCCTCCACAAATGAGGCCCAAGAATTTTAAATATAAGCATGGGCCAATGGGCCAAGCTTAGGCATGCGATGGGGGGCAGAGCTCAGATATATTAAGTTGGGTTGCCCCCCACCTACCTCTTTTCTTTGAAGGCAGGGAAGGAAACATCACAGGAAACCCATGGGACTACCTGTGGATAAGTTGACACCCACTGTCTTCTCATGCCTCCTTTTAGTAAGGGATATCCCCTTACTTAAGCTGTACTGCCCATCTCCTGGCCTTGGCTGACAGTGGTGTCAAGCCTTTTACCCTGCCTGTGCACTCTGGTGGCCAGCCTTTGCTCTGCACTGGGCCTCCTTAGGCCCTGTCTGTTCTTCATGGCTGCTGGAAGGTGCACTGGGCCTTTCCCGGCCTCAGCTGCTCTCTCCAGCAGCTTGCCCCAAGTCATTTTCAGCCCTCGCCTTTTCTTAGCCCCCTGAATGTGCTTTGTGGTTGCCAGCAGATGGTCTACACCTTCCCTGGCCTCTCTAATCTCCTGGTAGTGCACAGCCATACTTGACCTTCCTTGGGCCCTTGGCCTTCCCCAACCTCAGCTTTTTGCCCAGTGGTGCATGTGCGTGCTGTGTTGTGTTTGAGCTACTCAGTATTCTAGGAGCCCTAGTGGCGTAGTGGTTAAATGCCTGTACTGCAGCCACTCACTCATAAACCACAAGTTTGCGAGTTCAATACTAGCCAGGGCTCAAGCTTGGCTCAGGCTTGCATCCTTCCAAGGTCGCTAAAATGAGTACCCAGCTATTGGGGGAATGAGTGACAGTTGTAAACCACTTAGACACCCCATAGCGGAGTATGAAGTGATATATAAATTAAGCTGCTTTGCTTTGCTTTGTTCTCTGTACTGCCAGCAGGCTTGACAGATATTCCCTAGCCTCAGTCAATCTCCCAATGGTGCAGGGACACACCAGTTACTTTACTAGACCCCCATCTTTTCTCCTTGGTTGCTGGCAGGTATGCCAGGTCTTCCTGGCCTTAGCTGCACTCCTGATAGTGCATGGCCATGCCATGCCTTTACTTTTGTCCCTTTTCTCTGCAGCTGTGCTTGAACGCACAACATAGTATCGAGCCCCCGCTTGCTCTCCAGCTACCAGTGAGTATGCCAGGCCTTTCCCAGTAGTAGCCACTCTCCTGGCAGTGTCAAGTTCTTCATGCCAAGTCCTTCTTCCCCCCCTCCCCCAGGCCTTCTTGAGGCTTCACACATTTTTCCTGGGGACAGGCAGGGGTTTGGGCACCAATTATCTCCATCTGGGCACCATTATAACAAAATCTCGCATAACAAGCTCCCATTACCATCAGGGCTATAAAGAAATAAAACACTAATTAGATTCCAAACTGTTTTATCTTATGGTTCTAGTTTATATATTTGGCCGAATTATAAACACTTTTGCTGTTACAGCAATGAGATCACAGTATCATGGCTTATTGATACCCAATTCACATTGTACCCTTGGTTAAAAGTTATTAGGTGTTTTAGAAATATTAGTTATTGTTGCTTCCATATTGGTGCATCTGGTCACAATGCTTTCCAAAAAAGAAAAAAAAAAGAAAAAAAGGGAATGGTAGGGAAAAAAGAAAGACACCTGCCAAAAGGGTGGCTCAAGAGCAGCCATCTCCCATTCACTCTGACACATCTGGTGATGAGAGTGATATGGTCAACAGGGCGGCAATATTATCCAAATCGGATTGGCCTGAGAAGCTTCATGCTGACAACATAAACACTAAACCACATGAGACTAAAAGGGCTGCAAATGAATCATTTAATGCTATAGTTTTGCCACATTTGGAGGCTATCGACAGAGCTTATCAAGAGCAATTCCATGAGGTAGCTATCAAAGATGCAGTCCCTCAGTCATCTTCAGATTCAAACCCTTCAGTCTCAATGGCCCAATCAGTGACTCCTGGTACAGGTACATCTCTTGTTTATTCCATACCACAGGCACCTTACATTGATTGGTCACAGACATGGACTTGGGGAGTTTGGAATACAACACCTAGGAGGTTCCCTATTAATGCACTGTTGAGAACTGACAGCACATGCACATCAACCTCTCAGCAGGGTTCCATGCCACCTCCTGGGTTGCCAGTAGGTAGGATTCCCGGTGTTGGTTCAGCCTACCAACCTCCCTCCCTTACATCCACTTATACATATACTAACTTTCTGGTCACATTGCCTACACAACAATTAACAGCAGTCAGTCAAGCTGCATTACAATCAACATCGATGGTTAAATATTAATCTATACCACATGGTGATCTGTATCCTGTCTTAGGTAAACATCTGACACCCACCACAGCTGAAAAAATTCTTAGAGGATTTATTGACATATCCTCACTTCTATTCCAGGAAGTGGAGAAAAAGGATGGGGGGTTTGGTATGGATGAGAAGGAATGTAACAAGGTATGCAAGAGAAAGGTAGATAGAAATTGGTGAAACTGGCTATCTGGTATGTTTATCTATGTAAGAGTCACAGCCAGGTTACAGCCAGCTAGATCATACTCACTTGTTCCCGATATGGACATAATTCATTGGGTCTATGTGGACTTTGGGCCTCGGCAGACGACTAATAGAGTCGTCTCCAAGGCCTGGAAGA
>CM034705.1:25049825-25069459 GCA_020142125.1 Phrynosoma platyrhinos | reverse complement strand
CCCTGGTCTGCATCCCCCCTTTGTCAGTTTTGCATGGCTTCAATACGATGAGGCTTTTAGAATGAAAGTGGCTACAATTTTCCCAATAGTTGAGAGTGGATCAAGTCCACTCTCAACTATTGATGCAGTTAATGACCCCATGCAATGTGAACATGCTCACAGTGGTCATATGGTCCAAAAATCCCAGACTAGTTCTTCAGCTAAGAGTGCATTGACCCCTACGGACTCTTCCAAGATATGTTGGGATTTTGGAGTACAGGTTCATGTAAGAGATGTCCTTGCAGGTATTGTCATTAATGTTCCATTTGCAAAGGGTCTCACTTCTTTCTCAAGTCTCCTGAGACCAAGTCTTCATCAAGTTTCAAACAAGAAGGGACCTGGGACTCCCATTCCACCTGCAAAAGAGTCCCAGCCCAATTGAACTGGATTATTTGTTCAAGCTGCTGTTCATTTATCCCAACAGGCCAGCAGCAGACTATCTAAAGGGCTTCCATGATGGTTTTAACATCCCTTTAACATCAGTGTAGACCTTATCATTTGATGAATTTGCATTCTATAATAGGCTTAGAGCATATAATTAGTGCTAAGATACAAAAATAACTTGATGAAAGGAGAGTTATAGGTACCTAATTTTCACCCCCAGTTCCTAACTTCAGAGTGTTTTCACTAGGCATTGTACCCCAAAAGGCCCTGGAGGAATATAAATTAATCCGTCACATATCATTTCCATGAGGTGATTCAGTTAATGACAGCATTCCTGAGGAGCTCTGCTCAATGTGATATACTTTCTTTGATTCTGCCCTGGCCACTGTACATAGCTAATGGCTTTGCTGCTGAGCTTGGAAAGTGCGATATTAAATCCACATTCAGACTGTTACCAGTTCACCCACAAGACTTTGAGTTATTGGTTTTTTCATTCAAACACAAATTCTATATGGGCAGGGTTCTTTCCATGGGCTATTTTATATTCTGCTCAACATTCAAAGCCTTTAGTACCTTTCTAGAGTGGGCAGTGCATATGAAATCTGGGCTTCAAGTGGTTCATTATTTAGACTTTTTTTGTTTGTTGGTAGGATAGGGTCTGGCCAATGTCACCTTCTGATGCAGCAATTTGCATTGCTTGCTGACAACTTAGGAGTCCTTTTATCACATGAGGAGACTGAGGGTCCCACCACCTGTCTAATATTTTAGGCATTGAAATTGACACCATAAACCAGTGTTCTAGACTACCCCAAGATAAATAAATATTAGGGAAAGGCTTTATAACTTCCTGCAGTCATGCAAAGCCACCATTCAAGAGTTTCAGGAATTGATTTGCCACTTAAAGTGTGCTTGCAGGTTAATTGCCCCAGGCCATACCATTTTTAGCCGTTTGTATTCTGCAACTATCGGTGTTTCTCAAGCACATCACAGGATACAGGTTACCATTGACATTAAACAAGATTTATATGTGTGGCTTTCATTCTTGGAATCCTTCAGTGATGTGTCCTTTTGGAGGGACATTTTGAAGCTCCATGGGATTTGACAAGTTGCCTCAGATGCAGCAGGCTCCATTGGTGTATACTCCATTGAAGTATATTTCATTGATGTGCACAGTTATGGCCACATGATTAGATTCTTATGGGCCTTTCCATGGACCTCACCTTTTGGGAATTTTTTTCCAATAGTTGTAGCAGTACACATTTGGGCAGACAAATTTGCCAATTAGTCTGTTCATTTTTGGTGCAATAATGCAACAACAGTGCAGGTAATTAATCATTTATCATCCAGGTCCCCTCAGGTCATGAATTTGGTTAGGGTTTTTGTTCTTAAGTTTTTAATCTATAACATCCTGTTCATGGCCCTCCATGCACCAGGGGTGAACAATGAAATCACTGATGCTCTTTCCTGCCAACAGATGTGTCGTTTCAGACAGCTGGCTCCAGAGGCAGATCTCATCCCAGCAATGATGCTGGAAGAACTGTGGATGCTTGAAAGGGTGAAGGGTCAAGGGCCATCAGTGCTTTGCTTTTGGAAAACACACATTCTAATTATAGAAGGTCATGCAAGGTTTTTGACTGGTTTAGACATGCACATGGTTAAGCCCCATGTGGCCTGTACCAGTGGAACATTGCTTACAATTTTTTATCTATCTACACAACAAAGGGCTCATGCCTCAAACCATTAGAAATAAGTTATCTGCCTTAGCTTTTTCTGCCAAAGCCCAGGGGTTTGTTGATCACAGAGCAGATTTTTGGATTTAAAAAACTTCAGAGAGATGGGCCAGGATTCAGGGCATCAGGCATGATGATAGGGCACCCATCACACCTGAGATTCTCAAAGGTTTAAAAGAATAGTGGGCTCACTTATGTTCTCCCCCTTATGAAGTCACTTTATTCCATACAACAGCTTTAACTGCATTTTTTTGTGGTATTGTGAATTAGCGAGCTAGTCTTGTCATCAAACAATTGTTGGAATATGAATGGGATATACAGACAAAGTAGAAATGTAGAGATGTGTGTGTGAAAATTTCTTATGGGAACAGTGTCTAATGAAAAACAGAGGACTTGGTTAACAGGTGGTTTGAAGCCAAAACATGTACATGCAGTACAGAATAATAAAAACACTTTGAGCCTGAGAACATGATATTAACAGATAAACATATGAGTTTAGTCAGTTCTCATGAGAACCAGGTCACATGGGGGATGACACACAACTAGAGGCTGGGTTACAGCAGATCATCCAATCATCATAAGGTTAATACCCAGAATGTGGAGTATGGGAAGGGCCAAAAGTTTCCTTTATTCACCTTTGTTTATATACTTGCTATGTGTTCTTTTGAACTGTAACTGTAGCTATTCTATTGCTAATGCTGTAATTCTACAACATCTACAAGATGTGATCCTATAGTTTTTTTTGCCATCAGCCGAATGGATTGTGTATTTTTCTTTTCTGTTTTCTTTATGGAACAATAAAGTTTTAATTTGGATCTATAAATGTGTCTTCATGGAAATAGCATTTCCAGGATGGCTGGTGAAGGAAGCTGGTTCCTGAACTCTGCTGCATTTCAATCACATCACACCAAAATTCCACAACAATGACACCTCAAATCAGGCCTTATTAATTAATGATTTGGTTCTAACAAACTAGACTGTTATTCTAAGGATTAGGAGATCTAAGGGCCTCGACAGACGGCTTATTAAGCCGTCCTCAAGGCAGGGAAGAGGAGGGGCAGCCGCACACTCTGCGCCCCTTCGTCCTCCCGAGGTTGCCCTCAGATCTGCCGGCCCTCCGCACACCCGGCGCTCCGGGGGCAACCTCCCGTTGCAGCATCCTGACATGCTGCGGCAGAAAAGTCAGCGAAAGTGCACCTCACACTTTTGAGGAGCACTTTTGCTGACTTGTGAAAGGAGCGCTATTTTAGCGCTCCTTTCAGGGACGGGGAAGGAGCACCGCAGGATCGAGGCATGGGGATGCCTTGATCCTGCGGCGCACCTTCCCAGGGCTTCCCCGTGACACCAGTCTGCTTCCCCCCTATGACTAATCAAAAGGGGAAAGGGAGCTATATCACATCAAACAAATGTCTTTTAGTGGGTGTTTGCCCTGTTCAGACCTTATTGGAATATTTACCCCTTTGGGGCCAGGTTCAAGGTCCCTTGATTCAACATGTTGATTGATCCGCTTTGACCAGATTTCAATTTTGGGCAGTGGTAGCTAAGGCTTTGGCAAATCTTGGAATCAAGGAGGTCAAATCTAGTACCTATTTCTTCTGCATTGGAGCAGCATCCATTGCTGCTGCTATGTAGACTGACAATGTAACAATTAAGCACATTGGTAGATGGAAATCTGCTACTTTCAGAAAATATATGCAGAATGTTCAAACTTTGAAGTAAACATGTTGACTTTTGCCTTTTGTTAGATTTCTGATTACATTATGGTAGATTCTATGTCCTCATTTGTGGCCATAGTATGATTTACTGAGCAGCTTGCTGGGCATGAACCAGCCTTCTGGGTTCCCACCTTAGTCTCAGCAACATCACCACAGTTGAATAGTTGGGTAATGAGGCCTGCAGTGGAGAGGTCTACTTAAGTTGCTGTTTGAGGAGTGTGTTCATCTTGAGCCTGATATGCTAGAGGTACACCTTGGTGGAAACAACCTGGAATTGATGAAGGGCAAAGTCCTGATTTGGCAAGCAAGAAATGATTTTGAAACCATATGCCATACGTGGCCTCATTGATTTGGTCTGATATTTTCCATGACAAGTGTGGTGAGGGGAAGGTTACCCACATAAATCAGATGTCTCCAGAAAAAGAGTTGAAAGAGAAATACAAAATTAATTATTAAAGACTTCTGACTTTATAATTAACCACAGTTTAATTCTATTCTAATGCCCCAAACTTTATAGGTCAGATGGTGTTCACCTTTCAGATGAGGGCAATTTGATATTGTTGAGAGATTTCCAAAATAGCTTGAAAGTAATTTTGAATGGTCTTTGGTTTTTTTTTTTAAAGGGACTAAGCAGGCATTTTCCCCTTATTGGTGGCCCATATGGAGGGTACAGAACTATTTGTTGCATACCAGTGGCACCCCTTTGTGGTGAAAAGTTAGGCTCTAGAACAGCTTAGACACGTCAAGGGACCTGGGGGTTGTAAAAGAACCTGCCTTTGGGGTAGACATAGGGGTTTTGCTGAACCTTATAAACTAGAGGGAGTTTGAGGGAGAGTGCCTTATATTTATCTCCTAAGGCCTGGTTGAGGATATAATTCAAATCATAGGATTTATCTTAGGGTTCAGTGTTTGCCCCTAAAGGGAAGGCTGAAGAGGTGGTCTGGGATTGACATCTGGCTTCAGCTGGACCTGCACCAGGCATTTTACTTTAGTTGATTTCTCTCAAGAGTGTTGAAGTTTAAGTCTTGAAGTTCAAGATTTTAGAGTTAAATAGATTATAGGTCAAATAAATGGCTTTTTATTCATCCAATTTACATGTCTAGTCTCTTTATTTCATGGTTAGGTATCAAAACAATGATAAGGAAATATGTAGCCCTTCATTATTCTTCAATACATGAGAATCTTTATCAACTCCCTGTATTAGCTATACTGGCCAGATTAGATAGATGTTGTTGTCCAACATCTGGAAGCTCACATATGTTCCATATAGTTTTTTCTTCTTTCTTTTCCACATGGCATTGTCTATAGTAAACAGATCAGTCCTTGGTTATGTCCCCGTTTATTAGGAATGGTTTTTCATGGTTTCTCTCTAGGTCAGACCAGGGAAGTTGAACTTTTGAGTTACAGCCCTAGGCTTTCCCCATCTGGTGCAGTTTTTTCAGTTGTTATAAACAATCACTACAGAAAGCTCAGCTGTACATGTCACATAGTGCATGAAATTCAGTGATGCAGTCTGTGGGCTGATTTTTAAAAATTGTCACTGGGAAAATGTCTACAGTGATCAAAATTCAGTGTCCTCCTTGCTTTGGCCTTGTATGTTCTGCCATTCACCCCAAGCTTTGGCTATGCTCACCACTGGAACATGTCTCTAGACCAAAATGGTTTACATATCCTATGTGGATATCTTACTAAACTCTGAAGAAATTACCTCTGAGTCTACATGCATGGAATAAACTTTAATAAAACAAGATGGGGCATTCCTTTACAGACTGCCAGAATGAATGCAGCTTGTGTCCACTTTAACTGCTCTGGCTCAGTACTAGGGAATTATTGGAACTATAGTTTTTTTTCTGAGACATTGAGCCTTCTATGTCAGAGAGCTCTGGTGCCACAATAAACTACTGTTCCCATGATTCCCTAGCCAGGGCAGTTAGGGGTCTCAAGCTGCATTATTTCTGGCAGTTGTAAAGGCCCCTAGTTCTGATGTGCTTACAAAGACATGTACCCACACAGGACTTGTATTGTTAGTCACACCATTAAGGCAAGGCATTGGGGTTGGGATAGTCAGAGAAATAAGTAGGAGAGCCAAAATGTCAGGTAGACATATTTTGAATTTAGTAAGATACTGAAAATCATCTAAAGAGATTTTCAGTATCTACCTTTCCTGCTTGTCATGGGCTGACAGTCAAGATGAATATATATCTCTTGCCATGCTTCTGTCTTCAATCAACATTTTGCTCTCATGAAAGACAGTCTTTGGTTTGTTTGTTTTTTTAAAGCAGCAACACTATGGCTGGGGGAGAGTACGGACAACTATTTTATTATGTAGGGAAAGGTATTTACTACCAGAAGCTGATTTGGGTGTCATTTTAAAAAGCAGTAAATTGTCATTTTATTCAATATTGTTGACTTTTTACTGCTAGTGCATTATCATTTTATGCCCTAGGTACCAAAACAACTTGACCAGCAATTGATACCTTTGACATTTAAAGGGGAGACACTATTTGCTGACAGGCAGCAAAAATATCTTGGCTTGGCCCTGCACTATGGAAAGATTACCTGGACTAAGGTGTTGAGACCCCTGGAGCAGTTTCCAAAAAAGACCCCTCTCCCCCCATGTCTGACCTGTTAGAGGAGTGGTGGCATAGAAAATAAATAAATACAAAGTACAATATGCTGTAGCACAAAACTCTTTATGTGTGCCCCCCCTTTCAACCTTGCAACTTCAGTAAGACTAACAGCATGATCACATTCAATTTTATTCATTTACTCACTTACAGAAGCTTTGTAATGGCCAAATCTCACTTGGGTTTTTTGCCATTCTTCTTCCTAGAGCATGAAACAGCATGGTCTCTGTTGTTATAAAGGTACTCTGGATTGTAACAAAGTATTTTAAATGTCATTCTGTGATCTAAACCTCATGACCAGACAGGTTAAATATCTGGATATCATAAAAACATTGTGAATAAGAAAGATGTGCAGGCAAAAATCTAAACTGTTAAGAATTGATGGGTAGCTATGAAACTGAAGATTAAATCTTAGTGCATAAAAAAAAAAATGTTGGCTGGAAAGTTGTAAACTTTCCTTGGGGAAATTAAGCTACATCATCTCAAGGTGTTTCCCATAAGGCATCACTTACTTTAACTGTCATAGCTAAATGTTATGGAATTCTAGGATTTGTTGTTTAGTGGAATTCTAGGATTTGTAGTTTATTTGTAGTTTTCTGATGGAGAAGGCTTAATATCTCTCAAAACTACAAATCCCATAATTCCATAGTATTCAGCTATAGCAGTTAAAATTATGTTAATTCTGCAGTGTAAACACAGCCTCAGTTTCATGCAATAGCATTTTATGGTTGATAGGTCCAACAAAATTCAACAGGGCTTGTTCCCAAAGAAATGTGAATAGTATTGCTACCATTAGTCACTGCACCAATGCTCAGGAATATATATGGGGACCTGAAATTTCATATCACCAATCCAGAAATGGTTGGAATCATGGCTACAGAAGCTGAACACATTTTAGAAGTCATGGTTTTCACAAATTGTTGCACGAGCTTTATTGTGTAAGGGCCTTTACAGACTGCCAGAAATTATGCAGCTTGAGGCCACTTTAACTGTCCTGGCTCACTGCTAGAGAATCATGGGAATTGTATTTTTTTCTGGGACATTGAGCCTTCTCTGTCAGAGAGCTCTGGCGCCACAATAAACTACAGTTCCCATGATTCCTTAGTACTGAGCCAGGCCAGTTAAAGTGGCTCCAAGCTGCATTATTTCTGGCAGTCTGTAAAGGCCCTAAGTAGAGATGTTAATTCCAACCATTACTTTCTGGTAGCTTTCTTCAGGTGGCACTAACACTGTGTGCCACAAAAGTTCGGGCATATGATGCCTCATACATCCATAGCTCAAGCTCCAGTCTGAAAAGAGCCAACTGATGTGTATGGTGTCATACTGTCAGGTGACACCAATACCGATAACACATATGAGACTCTTTAAAAAAATACAACCTTGAGCTTATTCGCCTGAGCCCTTGTATCTAAAGCTGGTTGGTCTTCACTCAAGTTTGGCTTTGACTATTTTACTGTTCATGAGACTCATTCACACCACACAGTTATAGTACTATTAATACACTTTATCTGCCATGCTTCCATCCCAAGGAATAGTAGGATTTGCAGTGTAGGTAAGGTATTTAGAATTCTCAGTCAGCATGCTCCAGTGCCTCACCAAGCTACAAACCCCAGAATTCCATATGATGGAACCATGGCAATGAAGACAAGAATGATTCGGCTATAACTGTGTAGTGTGAACAGGCACCTGGTCCTTCTGTTTCCTAGGTGGGTTCCTCAGTCTGGCTCTGGCCACACTGTTTCGGGCCTTTTCACCCTCAGTCTTGTGGATGAATCAGGCTCTTCCCTACTTGCAGCTTATTACAGACTTCATCTACACTGCAGAAATGCTGCTGTTTGATACTCATGGAATTATGGCTCATGGAATTATGGAAACTGTAGTTTTGTAAGGCACTGTGGTGCCACAAGAAACTATAAATTTCCATTTATAACATTGAGTCATGACAGTTGGTATAAAACTACCTTATTTCTGCAGTGCAAATGAGAATTTAGTGTAGAACCAGACCAAACTGTCATACTGATATGAAAACATGAGCCTTAGTGCATGACAGAAATACTTCTAAAATAATGGGACAGGAATAATGCCATATGAGATGTACCTTTGTTGCTGTCATTGTTAGCTGCCCTGAAGTTGACCCCAGCCCATGACAACCCTGTGGATGAGACATCTTCAAGACCCCTTTCCTTCACTGCTTTGTTCATGTCCTGCAAATGCATGATTGTGATCTCTTTAACTGAGTCTTTCCATCTAGAATGTGGCCTTCCTCTTTCTTCTGCCCACTACCTTTCCTAGCATTATTGTCTTTTCTAATGAGTTCTCATGATATGGCCAAAGTATGACAGCTTCAGCTTGATCATCTTGGCTTCCAGGGAAAGTTCAGGCTTGATCTGTTTAAGGACCCATTTGTTTGTCTTTTTGGCTGTCCAGTGTATACTCTTCTGCAGCATCACATCTCAAATGCACTGATTTTCTTCTTATCCACTTTCTTCACTGTCCAACTCTGAGATCCATACATTGTGATGAGGAATATGATGACTTGTACGATTCTAACTTTAGTGCTTGCGATCTTGTCTAGATCTCTACTCCTTGAGATCTTGTCTGGTTCCTTCATAGCTGCCCTCCTTATTCCTGGTCGTCTTCTGAATACCTAGCTCTGAATAAAACTAAAAAATTGAGAAAATGGTGCCTAGTCAAAAATGTCAGGGCTTTCTTACCAGCTAGAGGGCAAGGGTTTTCTTACCTACTAGACACTTTCAGTGCTCCATAATTCATTGAAAACTTTTCAAATTAATTTAGGAGATTATCACCTCCCCAAAAAAGGAACTTACCCCTTCTGGGATACAGTCACTTACAGGATGCAGTGGAGTATTATCTCATTAAAAATGCTGCCAATGCTGCCAGGTGACTACATCCTGGCTAAATCCCACTCCCAGCTACACTTAGCTGGCCAATTTGCAAACTCAGGAGCAAATTGAGTGTTTGAAAATCAGCAGGCTGAGCATGGCTGGAGCTGGAATTTAGCTGGGATACAGTCACCCGGTGGCATTGGCATAATTTTAAATATGATAATACCTGACTGCATCTCATAAGCAACTGTATCTCGGAAGAGGTGTTACTTTTTTTTTGACATGAGATAATCTCCCTAACAAAATTAAAATGTGTATTCCTCATTTAAACTGCAACAAAGTGGCTTTAAAAAAAAGCCATCGAAAGTATCTGGATGTGAACAGAGTTTATAAATTGAAGGTAGTCCTCCATCTGGCACCGAGGGAGATGACATCTACTGAGCACAAAAAAATTATGACAATCTCATCTGAGTACATATGTCTTCCCATTTTCTTGATTTACAATATCTGTGGTCAAGCTGCTGAATCAATTAACATTGCTGGCACATTTGTGTGTATGAAAGCACACACAAATGAATCAGGAAAACCTAGAATATAGCTCTGCAGGACATAATGTCTTACTATTCTTTGGAGTTATGTGACTTCATCAGTAAATTTGCTAACAGTCTGTTGGAGCTCTGAAAGAGCCTGGTGATCAAGGACAGTTTTATCTTCTTGGTTTTTTTGTTGTTTTTTTTTTTCATGTATTCAGCTGGTCTCATAGCATATGGTCTTGTAAAGTTACATACCCAGCAGCAATTAGGCCTTATGCTTTGGACATGCTTCAATCTTCATCTTAAATAGAACACTTTTCCCCCAATTTTTTTTCCATTTAGTGAATGAGGAATCACTAAACATTTTCTTTGAACTTCTGAATGGTGCAAAATCAGTTTATGTAGGGTGCCGTCAAAGTAAACTGATAAGCATAATCTACTCATAAGGACCAAAGATGTTGCCAGCAAGCATTGGTCTTTCTCTGCACACTGAAGGAGGGTATCTATATGAACAGCTATCTTCCAAATAAGCTATCTTTCAGAGAAACTAGTCATAATTCCTAATCTCCTTACATGGAAATGGATAATAAGCTTCCAAGAAATATCAGGATAACTTCTAGCACAATCTGGAGGCTAGTTCTAGTTCTAGACTAATTAGTTCTAGACTAATGGGGCATATAAATTTGCTTGCCATATCCAAACTGTATTTTCCATGCATGACACATTGGCCAAGGAACTCACAAAAAGAAAAATATATATCTGTTAGTTTCACTTCTTTTTCTCTTTATGTAGAAATTAACAAATTATATCTCATTATCACAAACAAACCAAATGAAATTCTCCTCTATCCACACTGGTGAAATTCAGTAGGTACAACTGTTCCCAGAATAGAAAAGATGGCGTTTCACCTGCCTGTCATTTAGCTAATAAAGGGCCTTAGGAGACTGCCAGAAATATTGTAAACTGAGTCCACTTTAACTGCCCTGACTCAGTGCTAGGGAATCATGTGAACTGTAGTTTATTGTGGCACCAGAGCTCCCTGACACAGAAGGCTCAATGTCTCATAAAAAAATACAATTCCCATTACTCCCTAGCACTGAGCTAGGGCAGTTAAAGTGACTTTGGGGCTAAGCAGATGGCGCAAAGTGCCGTCTTCAGAACAAGAAAAGGGAGGGGCAGCCACACGCTGGGCACCCCAACCCCTTCCCCAAAACGTTCTCGGAGCAGCCGGCCCTCCGCACAGCTGGCGTTCTGAGGATGACTTTCTGCTCCAGCGGCTGCACACACTGCAGTGGAAAAGCCACTGAAGGTGCACCGGCAGCCTTTTGTAGTGCACCTTCAGTGATTTGTGGAAGGAGCGCTATTTTAGTGCTCCTTCCAGGGGCGGCGAAGCTGTGCCACGGGGCTGAGGAATGGGGATGCCTCAGCCCCTATCTGCAGCTTCCTGGGGTTGCTCCATGCCACCCATCTGCTTCCCCCCTCAATTTGCACTATTTCAAAGATGATGAGGCTCTCAGAACAAAGAGAAATGGCAACTCCAATTCACTCTTATGGATCTGAATACATGGGGATCCAAATGGGGAAAGGACTGAATATACATTAATTAATACAGAGGGAATCAAATTCCTCACTTGTCTTGTAGACAACTTCATTGTCCAGAAGGTGGAAGAGGCAACAAAGGGATCAACTATTTTAGATTTGAATCTAACAAGTAGTGTTGACCTGGTTAATGGGATGGAAGTGTTGGAAACCTTAGGTGGGAGTGACCATCTTTTCCTGGAGTTTGTTATACAATGGAAAGGTGAAGCTAAGTGTAGTCAGACACACATTCCAGACTTTAAGAAAGCTGGTTTTATTAAACTTAGGAAAGTACTGGGCTTGATCCTGTGGTCAGGAATAAAAAAGAATGGAGTTCATGATGGATGGGGTTTCTTAAAAATGAAATGTTAGACACAATTTCAAACATGTCCAATGAGAAGGAAACATGGGAGCTGCCTAAGAAACCAGGGGAGATGTCTAAAGAACTTTCAACTGAGGAAAAACAATGAAGAAGAATTCAAACAAAATATGAGCTGTTTGACAGTGAAACACACTCCCTTGGACAGTGGTAGAGTCTCCTTCTTTGGAGGTCTTTAAACAGAAGTTGGATGGCCATTTGTTGGAGGTACTTTGCTTGTGAGTTCCTGCATGGCAGGTGGTTGGATTAATGGGCCTTGTGGTCTCTTCCAGCTCTATAGTTCTATGATTCTATCCAGCATGTATAGGGAGAAAGTCAGGAAAGCCAAAGTGCAACACAAGGTTAATAATAATAATAATAATAATAATAATAATAATAATAATTTATTTATATCCTGCCCCTCTGCAAATGCAATTGGGGTGGCTTACAATAGCAAAATATCACAAATATACAGTCCCAGGAACCACCCAAGCTTGCTAGAGAGGTTAAAAATAAGAAAGGAGGTTTGTTGTTGTTTTTGTTGTAATAGAAAAAGGAAGAAGATAGAAATGGTAGTACCAGTGTGTGGAGAACATGGTAAAATGTGGAACAGGAGACAAAGCAAAACTTCTTAACATCTTCTTTAGCTTGGTTTTCTCCCCAAAGGAAAACAGTGTTCAACCTAGTGAAAATGGAGCAGATGATGCACTAGGGAAAAGGTAGCACAGAATAGATGAAGAGGTAGTACCTAGTTATTATAAATAAATTCAAGTCTCCAGGGCCAGATGAACTACATCCAAGGACATTAAAAGAACTGCCATAAGTAACTGTGGAATCAATAGCAATAATCTTTGAGAATTCCTGGAGAACAGGAGACATTTCAGCAGACTGGAAGTGGACAAATGTTGTCAATACCTTAAAAAAAAAACCCACCAAAGCACCAGTCAAGCTAGATCACAGTACCCCACTGGGAGTCGTTGAGCAAGTCATACTCTTACAGCCTCAGAAGAAGGCAATGGCACATTTCCGCTAAACAAATATTGCCAAGAAGACTCTGTGATAGGTTTGCCTTTGCTGCTGTTGTGTGTCTTCAAGTCATTTCTGACTTATGGTGACCCTAAGGCAAATGTATCATGGGGTTTTCATGGCAAGATTTGTTCAGAGGAGGTTTGTCATTGCCTTCCCCTGAGACTGAGAGCATGTGACTTGCCCAAGGTCACCCACTGGACTTCATGGTCCAGCTGGGAATCAAACCTTGGTCTCCAGAGTTGTAGTCCAACTCTCAAACCACTAGGGCATTCATCTTAAGGGTGTCATAACTTTAAAATGACTTGAAGGTATACACCAATAATCTGTGCAAGAGAAAGACTCAATTCCACTCCTGCTGTTTAACCGCTCAACTTAGTACTAAAGTAATAAAACAATATAACCACCCAGAACATTGAATTTGAAATGAATCCCCATTCTCATTTGGACTGGATGGGCTCTGCCTTGTGTGAGACAAAACATTTTGATTATCTCATACTTTACATGCAGGGAGAACAGCAAAGATTTTCCTGCCCTTCTTTAGGGATTAGAATAATTATGATAGCAATTTACTCTAGTGGTCACTAAAAGTCAACATATTTTTCCCCAAAAAACAAATCATGCCAGATTAATTTTATCTCTTCTTTTGATAGAATTACAGGCTTAGCAGATGAAAGGAATGCTGTAAATGTAACATATCTTGATTTTTGTTCAAGTTCAAAGAGATGCTGAATTAAAGATAGAGAAATACAGCAAAAAAGGTGAGTAGTTGGGATCTATTTGCTGTTTCATTGACTGAATACTGTTTTGAACTCTGTTTTGATTACTGATTTCTTTCATCTCTCAGCATTTGTAGTTGATTGTGTGGAAATGGACACATTATTCACCCTATCTGTAGGTTTTTAAAAAATGGAGTAGAATGAATCATTTCACATAATTTCTCCCACCTAGTGGTGGTGATGAAGTTCTCCCAGCATCTCCTAGGATTAAGGTTTAGCATTACAGCACACACTCTCTCTCCATTCACCCTGCCAAAAGGAGGGCAACCAAAATGGTGAAAGGTCTGGAAACCATGCTTTAGGAGGAGTGGTTTAGGGAGCTGTGTATGCTTAGTCTGGAGAAGACAAAATGAAGAGGTGACATGATAACCATGTTTAAATATTTCAAGGGATGTGATATTGGAGATGCAGCAAGCTTGTTTTCTGCTGCTCCAGAAACTAGGGGCCTTTACAGACTGCCAGAAATAATGCAGCTTGAGTCCACTTTAACTGCCCTGGCTCGGTGCTAGGAAATAGTCACCCCAGTACAACAAAGCATGAGGCACTTCTAGGATGCAAATCCTTAGTTTGGTTATCCTTGTTCAGTAAGTGAGGGGAAAAAAACTCTCCTTGTGCAACATGGCAATTTGGAAGAGGAGAGGATGGTTATTCAGCTACATTTTTATAACTGCATAAAATCCAAAAGAGTGCTGAATGTTTTGTTTTGTTTTGTTTTTTTGCATAGGGTATTAAGGAGTAGTAGCACTGGAAGGTATTTTAAAAATCCCTTTGATCTTCTTTTATGGCTGACCCATTATGTGTGCTTAATGTCATAAAGAGAGGGGAAGAACCTCCTTTTCTACTTTAGCAAACTGTAGCAAATACAATTAAAAAATGCCTTTTGGTGCCTCAATCTTGCACTGGAGGTGAGAATGCTCATGAAACCAGTGAAGCTTCAACAAGCCATCTTATTGTGCTGGCATAGTCTGTCTTGACCAAAATCTCACCAACAGCAAGATTTTCAAATGCTAAGGCATAAGCAGTATTTGGATCAAGTGTTATTTTTTTTCTCCACCATTTATGAGTTGAGAGCCCAGTAACCAGTGCCAGCCGGTGGCTTTCTATGCCAATAGACCAGTGAATCTAAGGGCCTTTACAGACTGCCAGAAATGCAGCTTGAAGCCACTTTAACTGTCCTGGCACAGTGCTAGGGAATCATGGGAATTGTATTTTTTTCTGTGACATTGAGCCTTCTCTGTCAGAGAGCTCTGGTGCCACAATAAGCTATAGTTCCCGTGATTCCTTAACACTGAGCCAGGACAGTTAAAGTGGTCTCAAGCTTCATTATTTCTGGCAGTTTGTAAAGGCCCAAAGATGGTGAATCTGATCTGGGTTGTAGTCTAGCCTTTAAAAGAGCTATTTATATGCTTTAAAGGAGCATATTAACTCTATTCCCACTTTACTACCTTAGACAGCTTATTTGAAATTCACTCAATCCAGGAACAAATTCACCATTTCACTAGCATGGAAGTTGCTGGCTGTCATTCCTCATTTCTTTTCATTTACATTTATTCCCATTATACACATCCCATAACTTATAGATTAACGTCCAGTTTCCTTTCCCCCCCTCTCTCTTCCTCCCATCCCTACCATAGTTAATAAGCAAAATATGTATCCTGTCAATCACCATGAATCAAACTCATCTTCAAAGTACTGACAAGTGAATTGTATATCATCTTTTAACATTCAATACACTTTTCCAAACAGACACGTACACATACACATTTGGTCAGATGGTGGGTTAAATGAAGGGTTCACATGAGTAACATGAGAAACATGACTAATAATGGAATACCTGCCACTTCATATCACATTCTAACTAAAAAGTTAATTATGCCACAAAAGAGGCAAAGTTATCTATTGTTAAGTTATGATTGCAGTGTACAGTCCTTTGTCACTGGAAAAAAGAACTAATAGCAAGATACTTTGTGACTTGTTTCTTCTCAGCTCTGGCCATTATGGACACTCCCACAAAAGATTTTTATTTTGCATTGTTTTCTTGACATTACACACTTTATACAAAAAGTCCTTTGTGGGACAGAGAGCTTCAGTTTTTGAAGTCAGCCTCTTTAGAAATATTACTGAGGAATGCTCTAAAAAAAGATCTGAGCCTGAGTGAATCACAGATCAATTTTACGATCTCAAATACAGTGTTTCTTACATAGAGTGGGTTGTACCTTTAACAGGTCCCTGATGAGCTCTGTCTCTTTTTGCAATACCCTGAAGGGGAATCAGCAGATGATATCATTGGCCTGGTGTCTCAGTCGAGTTGCTTGTACCCTGCTGGTTCAAGGAGTCTGATATAATGAATTATAGCCAAAGGAGTCTTATTATGTCAGTGGAGCAGAGTTTAGATAGTATTCTTTGTAAACCAATTATCAAGAATCTCTCTTTCTCAATCCCACAGAACATGCCTTTGAGGATAAAGTACAGAGGGTATTTAAACTATAAATCAAAATGTTGTCTGTAAGAAACAGTTGCCAGAATACCCAAGACTCACAACAATATTTATCTATTTTTATGCATTAGTTACAATTATATCACATTTTTCCCCAATAAGAACAAGGTGGCATACATGCCTTTCTTTCTTTCCACTTTATCATCACACAACCTTATGAGGTACATATGCTGGGGTTCAGAATTATAAGAGTGAGAAGAGATAAGATGGAACTATTCCCAGTTAATATACAAATGGTGGATTCTTCCTGGAAATAATGTAGATAGATATTGCACTGCTTCACAAATAAACTAAAATAGAATAAAATAGTACCAACTGCTATGAACTTCTCTTGTCTCTTGATGAATGCATGCTTATATTGTATCTGGAGAGCTGAACATTTCTTCCTTCCTCCTATTGAGGGAAGTTATCTTACTTAGTCTGTGCTTTCCTTGTTGGCAAGTGCTGTTAGCATCTAGAACTTGGTGAAAGAAATCCATGCTAGGCTAATTTGCCTTGTCTGATTTGTGGAAAGGAAAAAAAAGACACTCCCTGTCCAGAATCAGCTCATATAATGTGCTGTCATACCTCAGAGATAAATCTTCACTTATTTCATACTTGCATACACAAACAAATAATCTCAAATGTTTTCTTCCTGCTGGTGAAATTACAAGAATTTTTTTTGGACATTTTGTATGAGTTCTCACATTTTAATACCAAAATGTTGTTGCTTCTGAAAGAACTAGTTTTCAGCCTACCCGTCAGGTGCAGTCCAGATGTACTGAATTGCAATTATCATCATCCTCAGCCAGCATGACCAATCACCATGGGAACTGACATCTAGAGTACACCAAGTTGGGAAAGGTGACTGTAACATAATCTAGTTTGTTATCACCTAAACTACTTAGGCTTTCTGTGCTCATACCTGTGCATTCATTTGACACAGCATATGAAGATTTAGGCGTTTACTGGTTGTTAGCTCTTACATTTTCAATTTGAGGTGAAGTCATTATTATGGTCTCAGTGCTTTTTCAGACATTTTCTTTAGCCTCTGAACACACAATCACACACACATCTGCTCCAGCTAGAGTCTTGAGTCACCAAACATATGCCCACTTGATCATCAAGGTGGCACAGGGAGGCATCACCCTTCCCTTGAACCATTAGGCTAACTTGGCCTCACATTCAGCCATGGCCGTCTATGCCACCTTGTTATGAAGTGTTCATACACTCTGAATCCCACTGCCTTGAGATGAAATGTTCTGGCTTTTTTTCCTCTAGGTTCAGTTCACTCTGTATTTGAATGGTACAGTCAGTGATGTAATTTCCAGGTGCCCTCATACTTGTCTGAGCTGCACATTCTGACCATTATTATAGAAGGAATCCTGACAAGTGTGTTCCATGAGACCCACATGGATGTGCCAGTTCATAACGAATTTGCATCCATCGATTTAGTTGATTTATATTAGGCAACATTATAAGTTAAAAGAGCTGATGCAGCCTGTGAGGGCTTATATAGACACCTTTGGTAGATTTCTTGTTAATCAGGGATAAAATCTATAATTCCCATGTCTGACTGAAGACACTATGAAATAGTGAAGATTGGCCTACTGTCTTGACCTTCAAGGCAACATGGTACCAATGTCAACTAACTTGCTCCACTGGATATTGCTGGCAGCCACGAGATTTATTGAAAATTCACAGTTCTATCATATCTGACATTTGTTCACATTTGATTGGTTGATGGTAGAGATTATCTCTATGGATTTACGATTCCTGCTGTTGGCTAAAAGAGCTGATGTAGAGTTTAGAGGCTTATGGGGCAGATTTCTTGTTACTGAAGGATAAATATAAATCTATTTCTTCTAGAAAGAAATGACTGTACATTGAAGTTAGGTCATCACCTTTACATTCAAGATGATGCTGGAAGATCAATGTCACAGCAGTAACCTGGATGATGTGCTCATCACTGACAGTTTTGTGGCAAGTTTGCTTTCTGCATCTGAAAAACTACATTTCATATTTAATGGAATGAGTGGATTATCCCCATCCATTCCCTTTATTGCACATTTGGTTTCTTCTGCCTTGTATTCTGCTCATTCTGAATTGTAATTTAAATACATTTTTTAAAAAAAAAATCAATTATGGAATTGGAACATCCATTTTAAAGCTTTTACTTCATTTCTGCTTTTTTTTTTTTTTTTGAACATGCAAAGGAACTGTGATGTGATCAAACACATATTATTGCTTCAGTAATTTTCTTGTGTGGTGCTTAGCTGATATTCATTTATTTATTGAAAGGATTTTAGAGTGAGACAATCTATAACAGCTACACTTGTCAACATCAGTGAGGAAAAATGTACATGATTTTTATGAAAGATGACTTGTATGAGCAACCTATTTTTTTTTTTTTTCCTACATAAAGACAAAAGTGAAGTGAGACATCTTCAGGTGAAAGTCTATCTGGAAGGTATTCCAAAGTCCTGAAGCAACATCCAAGAAGGTTCTGTCTCATGCACATCAGCTAAACTGTTTTTATGGCATGCAGACAAGAAACACCCTTGAGGTCAATCTTAGTATATCGGCATGATCATTACTATGGATGGGATTATATAACCTGGTCTCTGATACCCTTGTTCACTAGTAAAAAGATATTTCAAATAATATTACAGTTGCCCCTCAAATTTTTTTGGGGGGGTTCATTCTGGACCCCCTCCCCATGAAAATGGAAAATTGCCAATATTCAAACCCCATTGGCTTGAATGGTGACATTCATCCATGGGCACATGCCCCATTTTGTCCCCTTCTATTTGCTGCCTGTGAACTGGAAAGGGACGCGGACTCCGGGGGCACAAAAACTGAGGGGCACTATACAGCAATTCATAAAAGAAAATCAAATTCACTTTTTAAAGTGTTTTAATGTGGAAGATAAATCTGATGACCTGGAAGCTTCAGTCAATTTCACAGTTTTGCAGTTGTCAGCCAGCTCTGTGCACTTTTTACAATGGTGTGTAACTTTTAAAGATTGCACCAACATGTTAATGTTCTTATGCAACTTTCCCTTCAATGCTGTGTGTAAAGGTGGGTGGATATTTCTCTGCCACTCTACCCTTGCTCTTTCTACAGCCAGTAAATGGCCATGTGTGGGGGTGGTGAGGGTGGAATGCATCAGCTAAAAGGTGGGTTTGAGTGGGGAAGAAGATTTCATATAGTTCTGCCTCATGGAACTTTACACTGCATTTTCCTTCTCCATGACTGAAAAATATCAACATTGGAGGTTCTCTCTTGTATAAAACCCTACTTCCAACAGTTACTTGAGCAAGTTGCTTGCTTGCAGCTATTTATGGTCCTGAAACCTCTGGTTTGTCTTACCGTCCTGCACTTGGGACTAGCTATAGTAACATAACAGAGGCCTCTTTTTTTAAGTAGTATTTTTGAAGAATATGTTTAGAATAATGTTTATTTTGGCCACTTAACGCAAAATATGAGATGAAACAAAATATGTAACCATATGAGTAGATCAGAGCCATTTGACCCCCCCCC
>CM034705.1:24981311-24998644 GCA_020142125.1 Phrynosoma platyrhinos | reverse complement strand
GCCAAAGGGCGGTATACAAATAAACATTATTATTATTATTATTATTAACAGATAGTCAGTCAAGGTATAAGATAACAGCAAGGTATCTTCCAAGCATGATAGATGCTTGTTAACCATACTGTATTGAGGGAGGTGCTGGTTTTGTTGTTGTTGTTGTTGTTGTTGTTGTTGTTGTTGTAGTGCTTGTTTGTTTGTTTTGTTTTTTGTCTGTCTGGGTCTCACAGGTGCTCCCTGTTAATGACCTACTTCTTATTAAACAACAGAGACTGCCATTGTATCCCTTTTTCCTGTTGTATCTCTGTGGGAATAGGCACTGGTAAGCCACTGGCTCAGGTGGAGAGAATCCTTGCTCCTGGGAATTTGGTTCTGATGTAAGCTGCAGGCTTACCTCCAGAAGGTGCTGTAGGGGCTGCAGTCCTGGTATGTCACCTGGGTTCTCAGCCTCTTCTGCAGACTCAGAGAAAACACCTGGTTTCTGGAGGCAGGGCATGACAACCATACTGGTGGCAGGGGTTGTACTGCTGCTCTCTGCATTGTTCCCCTCTAATATCAGCTGTGGTCCATAGCAATAACACTTTTTAAAATACTTTCAGAATAACTGGCTCTTTATGTTGCACTGTTAGGAAGGATCTAATTAGGGGATCTAATTCTCAGGTCCAAAATATCTGGGAGGCCTTGTGGATATGCATTAGGAATCCCTGCCAATCTATGGGAAGCGGGACCTATGTAGGTTTTTGCAGCCTCATTTAAGCCCTGGTACATTTCCTTTATGAATTCTGAATCATTCAAAAGCAGCACTCCTTCACTATCAAGGCCAATTTCTCCATCTGAAATGGCTAACATTTTCTTGCTCGCTACATAAGTTTTTGGTGCCTCATCTGGTTGCTGTACTTCATTTTGGTATTTGGCTCTTATGGTAGTGCTGGGCCAGAGTATCTGCACCATCATGTGTACCCACTCCTTTAAATCAAGATTTGCCTGGTTGTAATTGGAGACTTTGAAGGGGCCTAAGTAGATGGGGTCTATGCGTAGCCTGGCTATTTGTGTGAGATCCTTTCCCTTAGCTTTTGGGGAGGATAGAATGATGGTGGACATCCATTGGACTCTTGTCTGGGGATTCAGGTTCCCTAGTTGGTCTGTTATGGTCTTGATTTCTGTTACGGACCAAGAGACCATTTCTACCATTGTCTTGGTAACTGTTCTATCCTCAGAGGTGGCTTTTTTTTCTCTACTGTACTCCGGGCTTTGACTGGGTTTACTGGTATGCCTGGAAGGCATCCCTCTGTAGGTTCATTCTCTTTAGGGGGACTCTATTAGGGATTATAGGGAGGGGGAGTCCATGCCTCTACCAGCAAGGCACTCTGCTTAAAGACATTTGCTTGTGTGGCTGATTCCAAAATGCTCGGTTGTACTGTGGCCACTAGAGCACTTTTCAAATTTAGCCTACTTTCCAAATTTCTAATTCTGGCATCGCATGTGTTGTGGTCGGCTTGGACTGCTACTTCAGTCTTCTGTGCTATTATGAAGTCAACAGCTTGTTTTGCCTTGCCCAATTTGTTTTCCAGTTCTTCTATTCTCAGTCTCAGGGCTGCGTTCTCCTTCTCTGCCCTATCGGCTCTTTGACTAACCTCATTGGATGTTCTGGTGAGGTGTGTGTTTTCGGTCACTTTGTCTCTAATTTGTGTGACCAGATCACCAATTTGCCTTTTAGAAACCTCTACCTTCAACTTGTACCTTTTACCGCATCATGGGCTAGGGTCCATACACCCCTATCCTTTTCTGCCTTGGGGACTCTCCTCAGTCCCTTTTTCTCCATCTTGTGGTGTAGGTCTCCAGTAAGGTTAGAAATGGATCCTCCATGGGGAACCACCAGATACCCAAGGATTGGGCCCCTTCTTGGTGATCCATTGCTGAAGCCTGTCCTGGACCTGATCCTCCTTGAATAACTTGGTGATTTATATTTCCTCACCCTGCTCTCTTTTCTCTCTGACTTAGTAACAAATCTCTTCCCTGCTAGCCACACTAGGACCACCTTGTCCTTACTAGCTGAACCTGTCATTGCTAGTCACACTAGCACTTCCTTGTCCTTACTAGCTTAACCTTTTGGACCTATGGGACCACCTTGTCGCACCAGTGAACTCGTGGATCGGAGCCAGTATCTGACCATTCACTATTAGAGAGGCTGTGGAGTCACTACTGAAGTTAGTGCCACGAACAACCTGTGTTAGATCCTGGCCAAGGATCAGTTAGTTCCTCCTCCTAATCCGTCACCGTTCAAGTGAAGCCATCCCTTGCGGTTGACCTCTTGGGGTAGGTTCCTAGCAGTCACTATTCCTTGGGCCCACAGCTAGACCCTTGCTGTGAGTTTTCTTGTCATTAGCTGCACTGGGCCACCTCACCCTTGCTAACTCTGCCAACCTTGCACCTAGGAATTACAGCCTCAGATGGGGACATCACCTCACTTCGCCTACCTTGGCTCATCCAAGGTGGTTTTCGGTACAGTATAAGTTTTGGATTATGGAAGTGGAAAACCTGAATGGAGGAGCCTGGCTCTTTTCTCCTAACACACAATAGAGAAAATAAAAATAGGGCATCAGGCTGCCTACTCTGACAAACATGCCAAGGGTAGCCACACGCTCGCTTCTGGATTACTCGTGCCTCACCTGCTAATGAAACGTATGACCAAATCAAGAAAGCCAACTCAAGATAGCCCTTTCTCCAGTTGCACAAGAACACAATCACACACCTTCCTAGTTATTGTGTCAGTGTCTCCTTTGTCCAAAATTCTTATTCCTCCTACATGCTAAGATTTAAATGGTGCAAGTGGTCAGTTTGGGGCATCCAAATTTCAGGGTACTCTATAATGCCCAAGCATTCTCCACTAAAATGTTAGGAAGGATCTAATTAGGGGAATTTATAATTAGCCCAAATATGCAAGAGTGGGGCCCTAACAACACCCCGTGAGACCAGAATACTGATGTGTATACCAGAGGACTAAGAGATCCCACAATGGATGATGCTGAGACAGGCTTCTTCAATTAATGACTAAATATTTATTAAAGGGGAAAACTGCACACACACAAATATGGCACACACAGACACTACACACTTAGAAGCAAAGAGGTGAAAGTGGAAATAGTTTGAGATGGGCCAGACTACGGGAGATACTCTCCGGGATCCACCGTGGATGTGGATGATGATGCACAGTTGCTGAAATGGAGAAAAGGGATTGCAAGGGAGCTATGATCAGAGCACAGACTAATGTGGAGCCAAGATCCACTCTAAGGATAGCACATGGAGTCTAAAATTTTAGGGGTTATATAGACAATATCTTGATCCTAGCTATAGACTTGATGGCTTGGCTGAAGCCTGGACAAAGGTACTGATTGCCTTGCCATTGTTACACCAAGGTGTGAAGGTGACCTAAACAATGTATTTGGGTCTTGACACAATCAAGGAAAGCAGGCTAGAGAGAAAGGGTGCAGTTAAATCTGATCACTGCCCCATAATAATAATAATAATAATAATAATAATAATAATAACAAAATTTATTTATACCCCGCCCCTTTGGGATCAATCGGGGTGGCTCACAATAAAATACAGTACAATAGTAAAAACAAATTACATCCCACCCACCCCTTAAAAGGTTATTAAATTTATTACAAATTAAAATAAAAAAGTTAAAACAACAATCACAAAATATACAGTAAAACAGAGGGCTGTGGCAATGTAGCAGATAGCTTTCGGGGAGGCAAATAAGGTTCCCCTGAGAAAAGGAGGGGCCTGAAGAGGGGCCTGAGGCCGGGATTTTCTATCCTGGAAAGGCCTGCTGGAAGAGATCCGTTTTGACAGATTTTTTAAAGCTGTCTAAAGATGTTAATTGGCGGATCTCATCTGGCAGGCCATTCTACAATTTGGGGGTGACAATAGAAAAAGCCCTCTAGGAGGTAGCCGAAAACCTGGATTTTTGGGGCTGCACTAAATTCCTCCCAGAGGACCGGAGTGTGCGAGGAGGATTACAGGGGAGGAGGCGGTCCCTGAGATAGTTTGGACCCAAGCCATTTAGGGCTTTAAAGGTGATAACCAACACCTTGTACTGGGCCCAGAAGCTGATAGGTAGCCAATGGAGGAACCTTAGTACCGGAGTAATATGGTCCCTCCTAGATGTTCCTGATACTAATCTTGCCGCCATATTTTGCACCAGCTGTAATTTCTGAACCAAGCACAAGGGTAGCCCCATGTAGAGTGTGTTACAGAAATTTAGATGTGAGGTTACCAGTGCGTGAACAACAGTCTCGAGATCCCTTACTTCTAGAAAAGGGTGCAGCTGGTGAATCAGCTGGAGCTAACAGGCCCTCCTGACTGTTGCATTTACCTGATTAGTCATCAGGAGTGACGAGTCAAGGAGCACCCCCAAGTTGCAAACATAGTCACTGGAGGAGAGTATGATCCCATCCAGGACTGGAGGTTGCAGCCCAATTCTTGGTTTCGGAGCCGCTACCGTGAGCACCTCCGTCAGGTCTGGATTCAGTTTCAATCTGTTTTTCCTCATCCAGCCCATTACTGCCCGAAGACATTCATTGAGAGAAGAGATGCCATTGGAATTCAAGGCCAACAAATGAGACACAGAAAAATAGATCTGGGTGTCATCAGCACACTGATAACACCCAGCTCCATAACTCTGTATGATCTCACCCATCGGCTTCATATAGATGTTGAATCACATTGGGGACAGAATAGCACCCTGTGGAACCCCACAGGTGAGCTCCCTTTTACTGGAGCTACTGTCCCCGAGCAGCACCCTCTGAGACTGCCCGAGATAAAGGACCATAACCACTGGAGCGCAGTGCCTCCGATACCTAACCCCCTCAGGCGGTCCAAGAGGATGCTGTGATCAATTGTGTCAAAAGCTGCTGAGAGGTCTAGGAGCACCAATAGGGTCACGCTACCCCTGTCGATGCTCAGATGCAGATCGTTGGTCAAGGCAACCATGGTAGTCTCAATCCCAAAGCCTGTCCTGAAGCCAGTTTGAAATGGGTCTAGATAATCAGTTTCATCCAAGACAGCTTGGAGCTGAGGAGCAACCACCCTCTCAATAACCTTGCTCAAAAATGGTAGCAAGGAGACTGGCCATAGTTATTCATATCCAGGGGGTCCAAGGAGGTTTTTTTTTTTTTTTTTCCAGAAACAGCCTAACCGCCGCTTCCTTCAAACAAGATGGAATATGTCCCTCCCTGAAAGATGCATTGATGATCTCTGTAAGGAGACTCCTCAATGCATCACCCCCCTGGACAGCCAGCCATGATGGGCAAGGCTCAAGAGGGCAATTTGTTTTCCTCACACTACCAAGGAGCTTGTCCACGTTATCAGTACTCACAGATTGCCACTGATCCCATATAATTACATCAGCGGAGTCGCTAGACACCTATACTTTCTGTTAAAACCCTGGCGTCTAAGTCGGTTCTTATCTGAGAGATTTTATCTGCAAAGAAGTTATTAAACGTGTCACAGCAGGCCGTCATCAGGTTAAGTAAGGGATTTGGTGCAGGGGGCACCTGTGTCAGCTGCCTCACCACCCTAAACAGCTTGCTGGACGAGACTCTGCAGACGCAATATGTGCAGAGGAGAAGCATCTCTGCGCTGCATGTATTGCCTCCCGATAGGACCAAATAAAGTTCCTATGGCGAGTTCAGTCAGATAAGAGTTGAGTCTTCTGCCACCTGCACTCTAGTCGTTGTCCAAACCGCTTCATTTTCCTAAGCTCTGGTGTATACCATGGCTTAGGGTTTGAAGCGGATTGGCAAGGACACTTAGGTACGATCGTGTCGATAGCTCTGGGGAGACTGGTGTTCCAAGTATTAACCAGAGCATCGACAGGAACACCAGCATCCCCAACCATCAAACCCTCCAAGGCTTTCTGGAATCCAATTGGTTCCATTAGCCTTTGAGTGTGGACCATTCTAATAGATCCACCACCCCCGGTTGGGCAGATACAGGCTCTAAGTTCTGTCTTGACCAAGAAATGATCCATCCATGACAATGCGGAGGTACTAATAACCTCCTCCCAAGGATATTCCTGTTCCCTACTAAAGACCGCATCAAGTGTATGACCTGCACAATGTGTGGGCCCAAGGACCAATTGGGATAGGCCCATGTTTGTCATGGTCTCCATGAACTCCCGAGCCGCACCTGTTAAATTGGTCTCGAGCAGAATGTTGAAGTCCCCCAAAACTAAAAGTCTGGGGGACTCCAGCAACAGCTCTGAGACCTGCTGTGTCAGCTTGGTTAGGGAGTCTGCTAGAGAACGGGGTGGTCGATAGACTAGCAGAATCCCCAAACTATCCCTGGTCTTCAGGCTCAGGTATATACACTCGAAGTGGGCTGTGTTCAGGACAGGTATCCTGGTCAAGGTTAGATTATTCTTATGAACTAGAGCCACTCTGCCCCCCCCCACTTCCCCTCACCTGCTCACTGACAGAGTACTCCATCAGGAGTAAGATTCAGGACAAACAAGCACCATTATATCTTTCCCCTTTAGCAAATCCCAAACCTGTCTGGTAGAGAATTTTCCAGTTGTTTGGGTAGGCCTTCCCTGTGCCTACCTGACCTGCTATCTAGAGGACTGTGGCTGACATTCCACAGAGGGCAGTTCGGGGTCATAGAGGGAATTCCACATGCGTCCCAAGATTTTATTAATTTCATATTTGCTAAGAGCACCACTTTTTTGTGGCTGAGGCACTCCTTGTCCCTCACTATAGATCCTTCTTCTTGCAACTTTGTAGTTATCTATCTCCCCTTTCTCCCTTCTCTAGAGCTGAATTGTTTTTCATTTTCCCCATATTCTTTTGAAACTTTCTTACATGACATATCCATCACTTTTGTGATGTTTAACAGCATCAAGCCAACTCTCCAGGGCTGCCCCAGCATCACCTCTGGGATATGTCCTATGCTCCAGTCAGCAAGTGACCCAGGACTCAGATGTTTGTAAAGCAAGAGCTGTTGGGTAGTTAGTCCAGTCCAGGTCATTCACAGATTATCCAGGAAGATGGCTGGAGAAACAAGAGAGAAGTTGTCAGGTAATCCAGAAGGTATTACAGCAAGTCAGTAATATTAATAAACAGAGCCATGAAGGAGTAAAACAAAGAATCATCAATCATAGCCAACCCAAGGTTAGGAGGACACAAGCTGAGAGTACTGCCAGTCACCAGGGTAGAATGACTGCAACCAATAAAGATATCAGGGAATTGCTGGGAGATTTATTGGGAGCTGTCTCAGGATACCATGTACTTAAAGAGTTAGTGGGCTCATTCCCACTTACATTTAAACCAGTTTTTTTATTTGCCTTTGCTCCATGATTTTGAATTGATTCCAAAAGGTCTGCCATTCCCACTATGAAAGCAGATTTTTTCATTATTCGCTTGTAAGCACTTCTTTTTTGGCAAAATTGTCATTCCCACTAGTTTGCACCATTTCAAAATGCATATAAGTCATCTGCACGTCATCAGTGATGCAAGCGGCAACACGGGGAGGATGAGGCCATTCCAGGTGCTGAGTGAAGTGAATTTAGCAATTAAGCCCTCCTCTTCCTCTCAGAAACCCAGGTTGCTCAAGCACACAATTTTCACTTTGAGTAGCCTGGCTTGGGAACTATATTAAAAAAAAAAAAAACTCAACAGAATATGCGATCCATTGGTTTTGCAACTACTTGCCTTGCTGAGCTACAGTCCACCTGTAATTGCAAGTAGTTGCAAATATAATGGATCACATATTCTGTCAACTTTTTATTTTTTAAAAAATATATTATGTGCCTATAGGTCACACACCACAAGCACAAAGGCAGCACTGAGGGGGGAGGTGCTGCTATGACAGAGTAGGCAGAGATATGCACTTCCTGACAGACATCGTTGCTGTACTGTATCTGCTCTAGGCTTGTTATATCAGGAAAGGGGGTTTATTTGTGGATATGCCTTCCCACTCCTGATCTAGTTAAAAAAATTGCACTTTGTGTTTGCCTTGTGTCACTATCCAGCTGTCTGTCATCTAACACATTTTTCTCTTCCCTTCCAAAGATTTACTTCTTGAAAGAGAGGTTGACTAGCAAGAAAAGGAGAAGTGGGAGCAAAGGCACAAAAGCTTATTGAAGGAAAGCCAGACTCAACTTGAAAAAGTGGTAAATTATTTTTGAGCCCCTTCAGTTCAGATATTCTCCTCATCCATAGTTCAAAGCTAAACTCCACCTGTCAAGTATCTATAAGATTTGTAATGTCTTAATTAATTATGCTTCTGTGTACTGCCATATTTCATTAGCTTTATAATTCTTGGGCATGCATAGGTGAGTAACTTGCTAAATATTAACTGGTTCATGGAGAATGCTTATGCATTATATGCTAATTTATATCTGTTGGGAAGTTAATCATCTGGCTTCCATAATATGCTTTGATGAATATAATTCAGGAGAAATTTTGCATTGAGGGCAAACCTGAATGAATATAGATGCCTTCCTGCTAAACATATCATTGCTACATTTTGTAAAAACAAATCCCTTATTCATAACTACATGCCATTTACAGACACAGATATTATAGAGAATGAACATTGGTATTGTAACAGAAACTGAGTCTTGTTTTCAATCTCTTTTTCTCACACAGACACAATTTTCCAGTACTGAATGCTTTTTAATTATACTTGTTATATATCCATGAGCCAAACAGATGTGACAAGAGAGATCCATGAAGAGAATTTCCTGTTGTTTGTTAATGCATTAAGAGCAGTAGCATAGTAGTTACAGTATGGATTCAGTGCAGGAGTATAATTTTCCTGATTAAAAAGTGGCAGGTGATTTCTACACAGTCTATATCATTATGCCTTGTGGGACACAACAATTTCAGTAACATATGTTAAGGAGGAAAACAGGCTAGAAGGAATAATAATAATAATAATAAGTTTTATTTATAGCCCGCCCCTCTGCTAGGCAATCGGGGCGGGTTACAGCATTTTAAAAACAGTACAGTTAAAAACATTCCCTCCAAACATGATCCCTCCACCCACCCCTTAAAACAAGATTAAACCAAAAAAATAATTAAAACAACACAAGAATAAATTAAAAACACAATCCGGAGTCAGTGGTCAATGAGCAAGTTGTCCCTCTCCATGGACAGATATTATTCTGGGAAGGAACACATCTAAAGGATCAATTTGACCCTGCCCTCCCAAAGGTAACCCATTTCTTTATCCAATAGAGATTAGGAAAAACTTCCTGATGGTAAGAGCTGATCAACATTGGAATACACTGCCTCGGAGTGTGGTGGAATCTCCTTCTTTGAAGGTTTTTAAACAAAGGTTGGATGGCCACCTTTTGAGAGTGCTTTTGGAGTTTATTGCATTAATATAAAACCCAACATCACCCTAACAGGATGCAACCAGGATGCTGCATGGAGGCTGGAATTATCGCACTGTAATTCGCCACCGATTCTGCTGGGCAACTTCATCCTGGGTCCCAGCCATGCTCATCTGGGCCTTTTTTGAAAGCAGAAAGTTCCCAACATTGAAAACAGGCTGGCTGAGCATGGCTGGGACCAGGGATGCAGTCGCCTGTGAATTGGTAGCAAATTACAGTGCAATAATTCCAATCTCCACCTAGAGTCCCAGCTGCATCCTGTTAGGGTGATGTCAGGTTTTATGTTAATACAATAAGCTCTTTGTATAGATTCCAAGACCCTCACTCCCATCTTAAGACAAAGGATGACATCCTAAGCCAATGGGTTTAAAATGCCACAAAATTCAGAGATTTGGCACTCACAACCTCCAAGATTGTCCATATACCAAGAGAGCCATAATTCAAGCAAGCAAACAAGAACCAACTCAGCCCTTAAACTTCCCAAAACACAACTAGAAACAATGTGATATCCATTTTGGTGACACTGGAATTTGCCTCAGGGTTAGAAAAATGGCCCTTGCCCACCTCTAACCTAGACAGAAGTCTAAGACATGCCTATTTTACCAAAATATGACCAATTCCTTTCTTGTATGATAATTTTGCAGGATTGGCACATGCATTAAATATCTGGCAAAGGTTACACTAGAGCCCCTGAATGGTATGTTTCTCCATCCCACACCATTCTCTGAACATTTAATACTTGATTAGTGGTGTGGATAGTTTTGTTGAATGTGTTTTAGTAGGTATTGTACTTTGAAAAGTTATCACCTATTCCAACTTCCCAGACCCCATCAAAATAATTTACCTGCATCAGACACAGGGCCTAAATACCCTAAAGACAGCAGATTCCTTCTGATGTTGTGATTAATACATGGATAGAAGACCACCAATAAATACCAAGTGCTGTAGGCTAATTTAAAAAAAAAACCTGGTAAAAACACCTCTGAGTATTCCTCACCTAAGAAAACCTATGACCCTAACATACACACATACACATACACAGTGTTAGGGTACAGATGGAACCCCCTATCCTCTGATCAAACTTTGATATTAAACTAAATTTTGAACAGAATGTCTGGTCAGGTAGTCCTGGAAAAGGCATCCCAGTATAAGGAAATAGTCTACCTAAAAGATCAGGTGGCTCCATCCATGAAGTGCTCAGCATGTAGGCAGAGAGGCGAACCTTTCTGAAATTTAAATCAATTGTTTAAGTGAATGATGGGGAGAAAGATGTCCCTGGCATTTGTCAAATGTATGGAAATCAAAGGGTTTTGTCATCCAGAGATGTCACCTCTTTGATCTATGATGCCAGCATTTATTGACTTGTTGTTTCCATTGTTCTGATCTTTCTTCCTCATGGAACAATTCCACCAGCAATTCCTGAGAATCTGCCCCAAGAAGCCTACATTATAAAAAGGGCCATTTGAGCCATTACACATTGATCCTTTTTCGAGTAAGACAGACATGCTGTCGAATTTCATCAGATTGCTAGGTGAACCCAGGCCCAGGTAGCAATCTGAGTCCAATCCACTCTGCATCTGTTCCTCCACTTGGGAAATCTGGCCTTTGAGCTGGTAAAATATGACCCCCATCCTTCTAATCATGTCTCATTTAACCTACCTTTACTTCATTGGCTCAATGTGCCTTTCTATGATTGTTGAAATTTTACTGTATTAATAAAACTACATTTGAACTTTGCTCTCTGCAATTCTAGTTGTTTGCATCTGGTATGCAGAGGCTAAAGTTCCCTGCTTTAAACATTACCTAAGATCCCTCTTGCTGCTGCCACTGAGCTAGATAATTCAACTACCAAAGTCAACTGTGGTGTGATTTAGGTTAAACCACTGTTCAGATGTAGAAAAAAAGTTATTTTGCTTATACATGGAAATAGATCAAAAACATGTTGACTGCTTTTATTTTTACAAGAGATTGTTTTTCAAAAAATGGGGCACTAAAATTCAATATTATTTTATCTTTATGTAATAAAGCAGACAATTATTGTATATATTCATGTATATGGGTGGGATGCAGACGGGCAGCCATGGGCCGCCCTGGGAAGCAGAGGATTGGGTCCGAGGCTGTCCCACACCTCAGCCCCAATCCTCCCTTCCACCAGCCTTGAAAGAACATGAAGACACTGTGCCAGGAGGATGTATTCAGGGTGCAAAAAAATTGACCCCAAAAACCTTGGTTGACTTATCCATGGGTCAATGTTTATGAATACATGCATATATCTATACAATTATATATGCATGTAAGTACTGTATTTTAACTCTTTAAAAACAACAACAAAAAACCAAACCATTCCATCCTCTGAGTCAAGTGACAAAAGGTAAGAGCTTAGTGTGTCCTGGGAGCAGATAAAAGAAGCAGTGATCCTTTTCTACTATCTCATTCATCTAGCCTTCATGGTGAACACAAACAGTTACTCCTGCCAGAATCCTACCAGAATTCTTTGGCATAATTTCCCTTTGCTTCATTATTTACATCCTTTGTTACAATCCCTTAAATTATCCAATGGATAAGTCGCTTTGACCTATTCACAGGTCACATCAAAATCCATAATTCTGTCTTCAATTATAACAAAGTATAAATTCCAACTATAACTTCCCTCAAGATAATGGAGTGGTGGTTCTTGGTTTTGGGAAGAAGTGTACCTTTCTGAGTGAGTTTTGTGTATTTCTCTAAAATATGGTGTATCAGGGAAAAGGTAACATCTTTTGCCTTATAGTACTAGTGGCCTGTGAAATTAATGGTGTTGCCAAAAATTGATAGGCAACTTCAAGGCACATAGCACACACACAAAGAGAGAAGTACTACTGGTTTAAAGTCTTAGGCTATTATCCCACCACTTTAATAATCTGTCTTACCTCTTCTGAATTGAAGTGTAATTTGGGAGGCAACCATGTCCTATCCACTGGGTGAGTCCAACCTGGCTGCAGCCTGGGTCCCTGGTATGCTTCAGCAGCCATTTTGTGAAGTCAGAAAGCTGGCAGTTTCAAAATGAGGCTGCTGAAGTGCACTGGGGACCTGGGCTGCTGCTGGGATGGACTCACCTGGCAGCTTCATTGGCAAAATCCTTGTGATAGGACCCAGCTGCCTCCCAAATTAGACTTCAATTCAGAAGAGGTAAAGCAGATTATTAGAGCAGTGGGATAATCTCTTCAAAGAATCTTCATTTTGCTGTTTCATCATCCTGAGACATGGGTGTATCCACAGTACAAAATTATAGTAGTTTGATACCACTTTAACTGTCATGACTCCCTCCTATAAAATTCTTGAATTTGTAGTTTTGTAAGGAATTTGGAATTAGAGAACTTCAGTGCTGTCATTCAGGAGTGTACCAAAACTCTTTAACTGGGAATTTGAAGTAAGAATCACAGGATTCTATAGGGTGGAGAAACAACAATTACTTGTGTAGTGTGGACACATTTCAACTAGTCTGGCTTATAGTTTCAGCAATGGTGAGATATTATGATGATACCACTGGAATAACAATTATCCATAATATCAGGAATTACTTTTATATTACAGTCTTAGAACACGGTGGTGGATATTTTAACTTCTCTCTGGCAAACTAACATCAGAGAAAAATGGTTTTAAAAGTTCTTTTGAATTACATTCAGAGAGAAAGATAAGAGAGTTGGCTGATAAATAAATAGTATAGATTAGGGCTGAAGGTCTCAACATGTCAAATGATTAATGTGAGACGATGGCTCTAAAGGAGGGAAAACACCAATTAAGAAAAAAAAAAGGAAACTGGAAATGATTTAGAGCTGGCTCCTTTGACATATTCAAGTTACAGCATGCATAACAAGTCTATAGTAAACAATGATGGTCTAGAATGACCTTAGACAGCATCAGGGCTACAAAGATGCATGGTATTTTAACTGTGAAAAGAATGCAAAGGGACACCAAACTGCTAGTGAGAAGACTGAAGTTCTTTCAATTACAAATACTTTTTAGTTTTTAAATGTGAGTGAGGTGATATAATATTATTTTGCTAAAGGTTCATACATCCCCACTACCATTCCTGCAGGGAGAGCTCATGCACATGGATGCTAAAGCCTCGGCTGATATATTTGTTGATTGAAAAGGAGAGGTTTAACTCTATCCGGGTTTTATAACGGGCTTCAGAGGCCCTCTTTCAATTTTAGCATTGCATTCTACTATACTTCCATGTTCCAGAGACAAACCTAATTATCTTCTTCTTTGCCAGGGAGATAGCAATAGCAATAGCAAATACATTTCTATACCACTTATCAGTGAACTAGCAGTTCCTAAGTGGTTTGCAATATGTAAGCTAATTGCCCCCAACAAGCTCATTTTACTGACCTATGAAAGGATGGAAGGCTGAGAGAACCTTGGAGCCTTCCTCTGGGATCAAACTTACAATTTTGTGGCTGCAGTACCAGCATTAACCATTGCACCACCAGGGTTCCTTATAAACATATTATTCTCAGTACTGGCTTTTAAGAGGGCCTTGACAACTTCCTCTCCCCCATTTCCATTTTATTATTTCACCAAACATTTAGATGTATGCTTGTAGATGTTACAGTTAACTTTGTTAAGAGCAGTGTTTACTGAGTTTACTGTTTTAGGGGAAAAGCCTCACAGAAACTACCTCTCTGAAGAACCTTGCAGGCTAAAGGTTTTAAAAATGGACAAAGTGACTCCAAGTAAAGATGAGGTAGAAGGGAAGAAAGCAAGTCAAAGACAAGCTGACCTTTGCAGCAAAAACAATTATTTTTTATTTAAAAGACAGGAAAAGATAACAGCAGAAATCAACAGAACAGTCTCTACTCAACGATTATCAAAGTAAAAGAGGGGAGAAACAATATGGGAGTTAAAAGGGACATAGGCAAGCTTAGGGGACTACAGACTTAACATACACAGATATGGATTTTCTCACCCTCAAACATGCAGAAGAGTTTAGGAAAGACTCTCTCTCTCTATCTCTCTCTCTCTCTCTTTTTTTTCTCTAACCCCTTCCTCTCTTGAGGGCTGTCACCTAAAAGGGAATGTCTCTGAATAGGGTAAAACATGACCTCAATGTTAGTTCTGTGAAGGGTTCAAAAAACAAAAAACAAACAAACATATGCTTGCAAAGGGTAGAGGTGAACTTGCCTTTTAGGCACTAATAATGACTTTTAGATAGTCTGGGCAGTATAGAATAATGGGCTGCATATACAAGGCAAAGTATAGACACTTTAAAAGGTAAGGATCAAGGTTTCCCCTTTGACATAATTGTCTAGTTGGGTCTGACTGTAGGGAGCGATGCTCATCTCTGTTACTAAGCCGAGGGAGCCAGTGTTGTCAAAGACAACTCTGTGATCATGTGGTCAGCATAACTGCACAGAATAATATTACCTTCCCACTGAAGTGATACCTATTTATCTGCTTGCACTTTTACATGCTTTTGAACTGCTAGGTTGGCAGAAACTTGGACTAGTGAGGGAAGCTCACCTCATGCAGCACTTGGGGCTCAACTGCTGACCTTGTGATTGTTAGAGTCAGCATCTTAACTGCTAAACCACCATATCCCTAAATACACATTTACCCTTTGTCAAATCCAGATGGTTGCCCAACATCTCTGGAAGCTGCAAAATACATTTAAATGGTGGGTGTGGGCCAGTTTTGCAGGATCTCCATTCAGTGGAGGTAAAGAAAAATGTTAAGCCCTGATTGCTTTCCTCAGTGGAATCATTTCTTGGATGGAAGGAGAGAGGGTTAGAGGGAAATTCAGGTTTCTAAATTTGAAATGAAGCTTGTCAAGGTGGACAATGGTCTAGGCCTCCAGCCCTAAACTGTGAAGCATAAATTCTTAACAATTCATGCAGACTCTGGCAACACACCATTTTCCTGTCTTATGCCTCAACACCTAATATTCATATTTATTGAACATAGCATGTAACAACCTCATAATGTTTATTAAGTTAAACAGCATTAAAAGTGGATTTTTTTTAAAAAAAAGTGTTTGCTAAATCCTGGTTTCATTGGCCTGTTGACATGGAAACCACCAGGCAACACTGAAAGTGTGTAAAGGCTTTACAGACTGCCAGAAAAATGCAGACTGAGTCCACTTTAACTGCCCTGACTCAGTGCTAGGGAATCATAGGAACTGTACTTTATTGTTGCACCATAGCTTTCTGACAGAGAAGGCACAATGTCTCAGAAAAAGAAAAAAAAACTACAGTCCCCATGATTCCCTAGCACTGAGACAGGCCTTTAAAGTGGACTCAAGCTGCATTATTTCTGGCAGTCTGTAAAGGCCCTAAGTTATTTTTTTTTTTTAGTATTGCCACATTCCATTCTGAGATTGTTCTCTCCAACAAAATTTGCCTCCTGTCAAAAGCACTATGATAAAAAAAAAGTCTTATCTATATATTGAACATCTCATATCCCCCTGATGACTCAGAATGAATACCACTAAGGCAAACAAACAAAATAAGCTAGAAAAATCAGACGATAATGAATGTTCAAGATCACAGGAAAAGAAATATATCTGTCATTTATATGCCATCAAGAAATATATATTTCTTTTCCCAGGATCATGAATGATATGATTTTTCCAGGTTATATTATTTGTTTGTCTTATTGGTACCCATGCTGGGTTATGAGGGCAGGTGGGGGATATGAGATGTTCAGCTTGTAAATAAACACTTTTTAAAGTCAGTGTGCTTTTGTCATGAGGCAAATTTTGTTGGGGAGAACATTCTGTAAATTCTCCCCCCAACCCCCCCCCCTCAAAATGACAACAGCAACAAATGCTATATTCCTAAACTACTGGATGCTACAAATCTCTGGAAGGGCTTCTGTTGCCAACTCCAGCAGCTGGAAAGTTCATGTGTGAAAAGTCCTTGAGGTATTGAGGTTTTAAGTCATGCAGAACTTGTCAGTTCACTAGAGGCCTAATTTGGATCCCCAGTGCTTTTTTCATGAACCAAATACATCTACTCTATTATGAGTGAATAGTGTACAGCATTCTTAAAGTGTGTGTGTGTCTGTGCGTGCATTTATAATTTTTATCTTTTCTATGTGAATAACAAATAACAGTATTTATGTTCTTTTTATGTGAGGAAATATGCCTGCATGTGTCGGAATCCTTGGGGAAAAAGTAAAACAAATTAAAGTCTCCTTTAAGGACTATTATTTGAGAGGAAAATTGCTGGCTATGAAAAAAAGTGGAACAGTAACCAGTTATCTTTTCAAGGAGTTTCACCCATCAACTTCATACATCTCAATGCATCATTTATACTAAGCAATACTTTATATTTTATTGTGCCCTTAAGATAAACACTTTAACAAAATAAGAATGAGGAGACATATCACATCTCTCCACCACACACAGAGATACAGGCAAACACACACACATACCATGCATTTGTGGACAGTTTTTGAAGACACAATCCATTACTGCAGAACCATTTCTGGACCTGCCTCCAGAGTTGTTAAATAAAGATGATGGCAAGCTCTTAACAAAGTAATCAAGTTAGTCGGCAAATTGTGGTAAAATAAGATTGCTAGCCAGCCTTGAACTTTGTTTTATCCAGGTCTGCTCAAGACATAATTTGCCATCCATGGTGAAAGTAAATTCTGAAATTTCCTTGCATTTTTTTTACAGTTATGTTGTTTTTGAGTCTGATCATTTTACTTTTTGTAGCAGTTCTACATACTGAGAAAGTATGCACTTGATTTCTTCCACATGGAATGTCTTTACATATGTGGATTTCAAGCAACCAGTATTTCCCGAATTCAGAAAGAAGTCCAGGTTATCCATGGATAGATGTCAATTGCTCCTGACTCACAGCTGAAAATTAAGAGTGGGCTTAGTGAAAGGCATTCTGTTTGAGGCAATACTGGATAATAAATAAGAGCCATTTGTGCTTGATTGAGT
>CM034705.1:24927582-24939910 GCA_020142125.1 Phrynosoma platyrhinos | reverse complement strand
TACAGTGTATTAACATACATGTATGGAGATTTTAATGTTGTAAGCCTCCCCGATTGCTTTGCAGAGGGTCGGGATATAAATAAATAAATAAAAATAAAAATAAAAATAAAAGTGATGTCAAATTGCATTATTTCTACAGTATAGATACATCCTATATGGGGACAGTAAGCTGAGTTCCCTACATTTTTAATCACTACTAGACTGCTCTATTTTCCAGACTCTCTTGTTATTCACAGGGAGAGTTACTCCACCAAGTGGGTATTTTCATGGTGGATGCAACTGCACTTTTAAGCTCCTACTGTTAGCCCTATTGGACCCGTCCTCTTTTAATCCTGGTCAGTTGTAAGGCAAATCAGGAAGTAGGGATTCAGCATTGGATGGATGGGTTTACACTCCCCCTGAAATCTCGCATTTTGTGTGTTTTCCTGGACTGAGATATGACCCTAGATGTTCAGGTTCAGCTGTGGCCAGGAATGTTTTTGCACAATTAAAACAAATATGACCTCTGCACCTGTTGCTTTAAAAGTCAGTTCTGACTACAGTAACAAATATCTTTTTACATCTCATTTGGACTATTGTAATGTGCTCCATATATAGAACTCAATATATGGAGTGAGAAATGCCAGATGTCCAAGCTGGGTTCAGGGAAGAGAGAGGCACTAGGGATAAAAAAAAATGTTGTAAGCCACCCCCATTGCATTAGCAGAGGGGCGGGATATAAATAAATTATTATTATTATTATTATTATTATTATTATTATTATTAATATCAGATTTTCAGGTTAAATGGTTCTCCTGATGTGGATGCCATTACTATAGTCCTTCCATCACATGTGGGCTAGCAGTAGGAGTCACTTGGGCCCTGTTTTTTCTAGACACTATAGAGAAAGTGAGAATTGCCAACAATGGGATGGCACCAAGGAGTCAGAAACACATGAGGCCCTGTGCTCTAATTCCTCTAATTGCCTCAGAAATGTGTGTCCATCACTCACATTCATTCTACAATGTTACCACCTCAGAAAACTGACTTCAAAGTGATTGAAAGAAAGCACCACCATTCACCCTAGCAATACCTTGCATTTTGTCCAAGGGTTAAAATTCACTATAAACATTGGTGCTTTTCCTTTGTTTCCTTGGCTTAGTCTAGTAATAAGCAGTCATACTGTCAGTTTTACTTGCTAGCTCCTCTCTCACTCACCAACCCCACTTGCTCTGGGACTTATTGAGTTTCCCTTTCATCCTGGACCTGTAACAAGCTGAGCAACTATCCATTCAGGTGCAGTATTTCCATTAGTCAAGCCTACTCTGTTTCAACATAACACCTTTGAATTTCTTAGTCCTTGTGAACATGTGTGGTTGTGCGTTGTGTATTTTTTTTTTATTCCTCCTTTTTAAATAAAACTCAGTATTTGTTTGGGAACCTGCCTCTGGAATTTGTCATGACTCTGGACTTGGTATACATTGTCAAGGAAAAAGCAACATGGGACATACAGTAATAGAAATAAAAATATGTATGTGAATGTCAAAGTGACTAAGCAGGAGCAATCAGGGAGATACACAGGTGAAAAAGATAATATAATTAAGAAGCCTTGAGAGCCAAGGACAAAGCTATAGAAGGTATATTGAGAACACCTGTGATAGATTGCAAACACCTGAGACTCATTAAGTGGTCAAGGTAAAAGTGATGAAACACTTGGGTTGGTCTTAGGTATGGGATGATCTATGTGGACCAATCAAGATGTATGTACACACCCACTGGGTGGAAACTGACTGGTGGGTGGTGTTTAACAATGGCTATAAATTGCAATGTTTGCTAATGTATATTGTGGGGTAGAGTGAGGAGTAGAGATTGTGATTTGTAGGGCATATAGTATTTATTTATATATAGTAGAATAAAGTAGATCTTTTATATAAGACTACTGAGTTGTCTGGTGTCTTGAGGGAAGATACAAGAGCCAGCTGAATCCTGGAGATGTTTGGAGACATCTCAGGAAGAAGAGTGAGAAGGCTTGGAGAGTTTGTCAGGGTCTTCAGCCTATTCTCTGAAACTCTGCTGCTTGGGAAAGAAGCATCAACCACTGATCAAAACTGGTCAGCTCTGCTGCATAACAAGGTGGTGAGTTAGAGCCAGAGGTGAAGAGCTACAACTTCCATCATCCCTGACATACATAAGGATTTGGCCCCAAGGCTATGTGACTCAGCCAATAGACAATGCTACAGTTGAGCTACTTTTAATTTCCTAAAATCATGAGGGTTACACTACACTGCTTTGAACTATGTGGGTGGTTAGGTTCCTAACTGATTCAGAAAAGGAGCTGCCTGCATCTTAAGACATACCTGCATCTTCAACTATTGTTTCTCCAAGATTTCCAGATGTTCTGGTGTGCTTCAGTGTTCCATAACATGGGCTATGCCCAGATCAGAGTAGATGTGAGGAAACAGTTGGCATGTAGGCTTGTGGTGGGATCTTGTCCCTATGTTACCATCCATGTTATGCATTCTGTTGTAGGGAATAGTTGTTTAAAATGTGGAGGCTGTTGGAATTTAACTTCTGATGGCATGGCGGATGTGATGGTCACCACTTCAGAGACCTCTGAGTGGTGATTGCTTGTTGCAGGAACCAGTTCTGCTCTGGGGATTACAGGGCGGAAGAAACCCCCCCCCCCAATAAAGGAGAATCAGAGGGGCCCACAATTATAGAGGGAACTTTCCTCGCATGTCCAGAAGGCAAGGAAAAAGCAGGGAGAAGCCAGAAACAACACAGAGGACTGTGCGGAAGGGAGCTCCAGATGTAAACCAGACAAGCCATGCCTGCAGCAAGACGCTGCTTTTTGGCATAATTGCCACCACCACTTTTACTAGCTATAGAGAAGGAAGCTACAAACTTAAGCACTACCAACAAGGTACTTTAAAAAAAACCTGTTACACAATTCTGCAATTTTAAGTGCATGGCAACACTTAAATTTAAGGCTTTATTAAACACTGAAAATCCAAGTAGAATCTTTAACACAATGGAATGGACTGAGATGGGACTGATTAAATGCTCATGAAACATCTATAAATAGCAGGCACTAAGTGGATCTAAAGGGAACATGTGAAATTAATATCTTCTTCGCCTATAAATAAAAATTATTATTATTATTATTATTATTATTATTATTATTATTATTATTATTCGTCCCCCCTCCTTTTCTTGGATTAACTTTCCCTCTTCTTGGATTAATTTTGGACAATCATTCAACAATCAATTACAGACTATTTAATAAATTAAACTGAATGAAATATACAAGAAATATATATTGAGTAAGTAAGAGTCAAAGTCAAATTAAACATACTGAAGGTTTACTTGGAGGCAATAAAAGAGGACACTTGATCGAAGCTGACATTAGAGGAGGAAATGGTGGGTTGATATGGACTAAGACATGGATTATGAATGAAAATAAATTAAAGTAAAAAGTATAAATTAAAAAAATATTGGAACTAATTAAAAATTTGACAATCTAAAGAAATTATTTACTGGGATTAGAGACTGACTCTAGGAGGAATTAAGAATTATCAGAGTCAGTTCAATATAAAATTAATTAGAAAAGATACAGATGTAAAGACTTGAAAAGGACTTATATACAATTATAAATTAATACCATCTATAGAAATAGAAATAGAAATAATAGAAATAGAGGACAACAAGAAAGGAAGAATGAGAGACCTATTCCTCGAGATTCAAGAAATTAAGGGAAAGTTCAAACCAAAGACCAGGATGCTCTATGACAATAAAAATAACATTATTCAAGACCAGGAAGGAATAAAAAAACATTCTGTGAATACACAGAAGAGTTATACAAAAGAGACGACAACATAAAGGACACATGGAATGAAGAGCCATATGAAGGTGAACTCCAAATTCTAAAAACTGAAGTGGAAGCTGCAATAAAGGAATTGGCAAAGAACAAGACTCCAGGAACAGATGATATTTCAATAGAACTGTTGCAATCCCCACTGACAGAGTCAACTCTAGTGCTAACAAACATATGTCAACAGATATGGAAAACAAAGCAACGGCAAACAGATTGAAAGTGATCAATATACATCCCCATCCACAAAAAAAGGAGACACAAGAGACTGCAGCAACTATAGAACCATAGCACTAATCTCCCATACAGGCAAAATAATGCTCAAAATTCTGCAACATAGGCTTTAACCATACAGGGAGAGAAAAATCCCAGAAGTCCAAGCAGGGTTCAGGAAAGGAGGAGGCATCAGGGAACAAACTGCAAATATATGATGACTTATGGAGCGTAGCAGAGAGTTCCAAAGGAAAATCAGCATGTGCTTTATAGACTATAGCAGAGCCTTTGACTGCATAGATCATGAAAGGCTATGGAATGCCCTTAAAGACATGGGAGTACCGATACATTGATAGTCCTAATGAGGAATCTGTACTCGGGACTAGAGGCTACTGTCAGGATAGAACATGGAGAAATAGAATGGTTCCCAATTGGTAAAGGAGTCAGACAAGGCTGCATCCTATCACCCTACCTTTTCAAATTATATGCAGAACATAATGTAAGGAAAGCAGGCTTGGACATGGAAGACAGAAGAGTGAAAATAGGAGGAAGAAATTTCAACAATCTAAGATATGCTGATGACACCATAACACTAGCAGAAAGCCTGACAGACCTGGGACAACTAATAAGGAAGATCAAAGAAGAAAGTGCAAATATAGGCTTACTGTTGAACATAAAGAAAACAAAAATAATTACCACATTCAAACTAGACAATGAAGAAACAGAAATAGTAAAAGAGGTATCATATCTGGGATCAAACATTGATCAGAATGGGGACTGCAGCCAGGAAATCAGAAGAAGAGGGGAAATCATTAAGAATGGGGAGGGTGGCTATGAAAGAACTAGAAAAGATTCTAAAATACAAAGATATGCAACTCAGCACAAAAGTTAGAATCATACAAGCCATTGTATTCCCTATTACCATTTATGGATGTGTGAGCTGGACAGTTAAGAAAGAAGATGTGAGGATTATTATTATTATTATTATTATTATTATTATTATTATTATTATAGTTTATTTCTAGAGCGCTGTCGCTATACAAAAAGACAATCAAGGATAAAACAGAGTAAAACCTGCCAAAGGCATACAATCTAAGTAAAACAATAAGCAAAATAATAAAAGTCAATTAAAACAAAGACAATTACAGCAATTAATAACAACATCCACTGTAAACCCAAGTGACAAAAAAAAATGTAAATGAAGAAAATCAATGCATTTGAAATATGGTACTGGAGAAGAATGCTGAGAATTCGATGGACAGTCAAAAGGGCAAACAAATGGGTCCTAGAGCAGATCAAGCCAAAAATTTCCTAGATGACAAGACTTAGGCTGACATGCTTTGGACACATCATGAGAAGAGATGAATCATTGGAAAAGACAATAATGTTAGGAAAGGTGGTGGGAAGTAGAAAGAGAGGAAGGCCACATGCTAGATGGATGGACTTTATTAAAGAGACAACAAATATGAGTTTGCAGGAGCTGGGCAGAGCAGTAGAGGACGGGGGGCCTGGAGATGTTTCATCCAAAGGGTCACCATGGGTTGAGATCAACACAAAGGCAGTTAAGAACAACAACATCATCTATAGAGCATTGCAAGACACAAGAAGAAAGTTATTAAATCAAAATAAACAAAAAAAATGAATTAAGGTCCTGATCTTAAAATAGATAAAACAAACATAATTAGTTTTCCAATCGCTTTATAACAAGACTTGCTTACTGTGAGCTCATTCATCAATTTGCATTCACTAATTAATTTATATCTTTCTATATGCAATTTAAACTTTTTTCATCTTCCTAATTAATAATTCTTACTTGATAAGATACCAAACATTTGATCTTGCTACTCTATCTCTTGTTTTTATTTCTGACATTTTATTGCCTTAAATTCATTTGTTTTGACTAATTTGATTAACTTGATTAATTAATTATCTTGACTAATTTGATCAACTTGATTAGTTCAATTAATTGATTGATATTGAAATAATAGACTAAAAGTGGGAATAATCAAATACATAGAATTTAATTTTTATTCATGAGAGACATAGGTAAAAAGAATTGTACTAACAATTTTATTTTTCTATGGTGTATTAATTAACTGGAACTGAAACAAATTAGTGTAAAAAGGAAAGTGATATTGAAAAAGCCAACAGAGATAGATAAGGGGAATCTCATTTCACAAACAAGCTTTGTTTAGTCTGTAGAATCTGAAGGAACAGACAGAAAAGATAGAACTAAGGAAAGAGTACCCTCTGATGGCAAATGAATTAATGGTGGTTAAATAAGAGATTCTTAATTAAGTGGACAAAGGGAACTGAAAGAGAAGAAACTAAGAGAAAATAAGTTACTTGTTAAGTATTTCTTTCTCTTAAACACACATAGGGCCAAATCTGTTTAATTTCTACTATTTTAAAGGTTTAGTTCAAGTTTTCTGATACTTTTTTGATACTATTGATTACAGTTGAATAATTGTTATTGGAAACTTAACAATTTATTTAGAACTGGAAATGGCAGCAGCAAAAAGAACAGACTCACAAGTAACCATGTTGCATCAAAGCATACTAAAATGAAATTATGCCATAGGAGATAAGGAAGATACACATGGAGATAAGGGAAGACAATCTGAGACTGAAAATGGAGATAAAACAGGAAGTGAGGCAGGAAATCAAGAAAGAACTAGTGGAAATGAAACAAACATTGGAAAAAATAACCACTGACATGAGGAAAGTGACTAACAAAGTAGGCAAGTTAGAAACAAATGTCAAACAAATGGAAAAGGAAATGGATAATATAACCAAACAACAATGAGAAGATAATGAATTCTCAATCAGGCTTGAATCAAACAGAGGGAGAATTGTTTCAAATTGAGAGGAGTACCAGAATATAGCAATGAAAACCTCTATAAATCTTTTATTCCAATCCTGGCTGACTATATCTAAGAATCAGTGGAACAATTCCCATGGGAAGTGACAGGATGTACAGGATCAACTTGAGGGTAGCAAGGACAAAGAATCTACCATGGGACAAAGTAGTATACTGTGTCAGAAAACAAACAAGAGATCTAATTGTGCAGCAGTTTCAAAAAGATTTGGTAATAGAAGGGAAGATGATTCAGATCTTCAAAAATGTGCCAGGAAGAATTTTGAGGATGAGGCACACTATACTTTCCTGATTGACCAGCTCAAAATCTACAGCATACCATTTTTGATGGGAAGAAATTGAAGGTGTGTCCTTAACTTGGAAACAAAAACTACAGTATATAGACTTAACACAATCAAAAAAGCAAGTGACTTTTGGGCCACAAACAGAAAATAAATCAAAGGGGAAAGAGATGATATGCCAAAAGAAGGAAGACATAGCAAAAGGATTCTAGGAAGGGCAAGGCTACAGGAAGCTAAAAGAAGGAAAAGAAAGGAAGAGGAAGAGGAAGAGAATAGCAAGCAGGATACTGATGAAGAAGAAGCAGAGGAAGAGGAAGAAGAAAAAGGGATCGTAAAACTATAAGTATTAGGAAACTATAAGAAAGGTAGTAGATCACTACACTGAATCTTTTTCCCCCTTCTTACTTTCTTTTACTCTCTTTGTCTAATTGAATGAAATTATTGTCCTGAAACATTAAAGGACTAAACTCACCCTCAAAACAAAAGAAAGTCTTCCTATTTCTAGAAAAACAAAAATGTGATATTATTTGCCTGCAGGAATCATGGTATAAAGCAAAATTATGTATGGCTTATTACAAACAAAAAAATTAGGCAGAGTACATTGCATCAACAGACAAAAGAAAGAAGAGAGTGATAACATATGTAATGATAAAGAAGGCCACAGGCTAGAGGTTGAAATTTGTTTGGAAAGGTATAAAAAAAATTATTGGTAGAAATTTATGGCCCCCAAGAAAACAAGGGCTACAAAAAATGTATATAACAAAATATGAGAGTTGGAATATGAAAATGTGATCATATTAGGTGATTTCAATGAGGAAAAAAATTAGATAGCGAAGCATATAAAAAAGTAAAAGTAAACCAAGGTAAATTGCCTCTCTAATAGAGAACTTAGCACTGATAGATGATTGGAGGTATTTATATAACCAAAACAGGGAATTTACCTTCTATTCAAACAGTGATAACTCATTAGCAAGAATTTATCTTTTTTTGTAATCTCAAAAACAATGTTGAATGAAATAAAAGAGATAGATAGAGGGCAATGTCAGACCACAACCCACAAGTTCTATTTTTAAAGGAACACCCCAAAATGAGAAAATGGAGATTAAATGAAGACCTACTAAATGATCCAGAGGTGGTAGAAAAAGCAAAGAAAATATTAACATACTTCTTTATACATAGCCATGAGAAAATGGCTATGCTTTGGGATGCTAATAAAGTAGTCCTGAGGGGATTCTTTATCCAACAAAATGCAATAATGCAGAGAAAGAAAAGATAGAAAATGGATGTACTATACAAAACTAGTGAGAGAAAAGGAACAGAGTCTAAAAACAAATCAAAATAGTAAAAAAAAAAATAAGGAATTAAAAACACTCAAAAAACAGATCTCAATAATAATGGTAGGTGAAATTGAGGGGGGGGACTAAAAAGGCAAAACAATATAATTTGAAAACTCAAACAAGACAGGAAAATAGCTGTTGGCAAGATTAAGAAAGGAGAGAGAAAATAGGTAGGTATTAAATATAAAAGAAGGAGATGAGATATTTATACAACATGAAAAGATCAAGGAGGTACTCTATAATTTTTACCAAAAACTGTATGCAGAACATCTCATTGATGAAATTAAACTGAATGAATATCTAGATAAAGAGAAAGTAGTGAAATTAGAAGAAATAGAGAAAAAAAAGTTTGGAGGCAGAAATCTCCAATGGAGAAATTTTAGAGGCTGTAAATCAAAGTAAGGATGGTAAATCCCTGGGACCCGATGGATTTCTAGCATCATATGATAAAACATTTAAGAAGGAGTTATGTATCCCATTGCAATTAACTATAAATAGAGCAAGGAAAGAACTACCAGAATCTTGGAATTAAGCAGATATAGCTTTAATACTGAAAGAAAATCAAAATTTGGAAGACCCATCTAATTACTGTCCCATATACTCCCCCAAAACATATTGGCTAAAAGATTAAAACTATGTCTAAGTGAAATTTTAGATGAAGACCAAAGGGGCTTCCTATCAGGGGGGCAGATAAAAGACAATTTGAGATATGTTATGAACATTATCAAATCTTATGAAAAACAATGACAAAAAAATGGAAATTTATTTTATTTATAAAAATATTTGATTTGGTTAATTGGAAATCATTATTGGAAGCTGTGGCTAAAGTGAATATAGGTCCAATTTTAAAAAAATGGATAATTGAAATTTATAAGAAACAAAAAGCTCAAAAAATAATAAATGGAGATAAAACTCAACCAATCCAGATATGTAGAGGAACCCAGCAAGGTTGCCCTTTGTCACCGTTGCTCTTTTTATTAGTACTTGAATTATTAATCAGGAGGATTAAGAAAGAAGACAAACTCCAAGGAGTCAAGTTAAAGAGATATTATTATAAAATTAGAGCATTTGTTGATGATTTAGTGGTTAATTGGGAAAATCCATCTGAAAGTATAGAAACACTAATGGAAATAATGAATATATTTGAGAAAAGGATGGGTTGTAAAATAAATAAGCCAAAATCAATTATCATTACAAAAAATATTGACCCAAAAGAAAAAAAAAATACTACAACAAAAATCAGGAGTTGAGATTAAGAAAAAAGCCAAATATCTAGGGATTCAATGTAGGTATGAATTGAATGAGATATGTATGAAAAGGTATAATGAATTAACAAAAAAATCAAATGAATTATTTGACAACAATTATGTTAATTTATGGAAAGAGGTTAGAAAGGATTTAACAAATTGGAATAGAATGAAGCACAGGAAGTTAGGAAGCACAGCAGCAATAAAGATGTCTATTTTACCAAACATGCTATTTCTATTTCAAACATTGCCAATTATAACAACAAAAGAACCTTTTTAGGTATGGCATAGGGATATTTTCAAGTTTTATATGGGAAGGGAAAAACCCAGAGTGAGACTTAAAGTTTTATAAGACACTAGGGAAAGGGGAGGTCTAGGAATTCCTGACTTGGAGGCATTCTTAAATTAGAAGGTGAAGGGGTAAATTTGGACTCCATTCTTATTTGGTATATGATAAAGAAAAAAAACAGCTGAATGTTTAATAACAATTGTATAAGAAAAGCCTTACCAAAAACATGGAAAAAATATAAAGCTAGGATAGTTCCTATGTGGGTATCATCACAAGAGACTTTTTAATAGAAAATATATATTTAGAGAAGATTAATGGTGCACTTACAAAGATATTGTGGAGATATGTAAGGGTAAGAGTATACAAGAAGAACTACAAGAACATAGGGAGAACAACAAAAAAAAAGGCTTTGATTTAGGATGGTTTCAATATAGGCAGATATATGAAAGAACTTTGATGGATCTAAGACTTTTTGGAACAGAAAACAAAAAAAAATCAGAATTAGATGAAATATTAGAAGGTGATAAGAAAAAAAATAGGACTACTTTATAAATTGCTATTAAGTTTTGAAATGGAGGCAGAGGCAGTCAAAGATACAATGATTGCTTGGGTGAAAAGCATAGGGCACCCAATTTAAATGTTGCAATGGAAGAGAATTTGGACCAGGGGTAGGCAACCTGTCCCCTTTAAGGGCCGAGGGACTTCAGCTCCCAGAAGCCTCAGCCATGTTGGCCAATAGTCCCATGTTGGCCAATAGCTACTGGGATTCTGGGAGCTGAAGTCCCTCGGCCCTTAAAGGGGAAAGGTTGCCTACCCCTGATTTGGACAATAGGACTAAAATATGCATCCTCACAAACTGGTTCAAAATGCATTTTAGGTGGTATTTAAGCCCAGACAAACTAGCAAAAAATAATAAGAAGACAGGCAACAGGTGCTGGAAGTGTAAAGAGATTCCAGAAACTTCCTTTCATTGTTGGTGGGCTTGTAAGCTTGCTAAGAAATATTGGAAAAAGAATAATGAGCAAATTGGCATAATTGTGAATGCGAAATTGGAAATGAAACTGAAAAATTACTTACTTGGATGTTTGATGAAGAAATTGAGAAAAAAAATGGAATTTTTTTGTTTTATTTAGTTACAATTGCTAGGCTACATTTGAGCAAAAATGGAAAAAGAAAGAAATATCAAGTAAAGAATATTGGATATGGAAATTAAAAAATATAATTGAAATAGAAAAAAATAATGTTTTTTGATGAGAGAAAACACTTTAGAGAAATTTAATAAGGAGTGGGGCAAAGTAATCAAATTTATAAGAGAGCAGTGGAGAGAATTAGTGACTATAAGTTTAGTATAATAAAAAAGTAAAAATAATATAAGATAGGAAACATTTAGTCAATTAGATGTTCTATCTATAATATTATAAGATAAGTATCACAGATTTGAGAGTGTTGATAATTTAGGAGGGTCAAGAAACAAGATAATATATATATAAATTGTAAGACAAAATTGCAATAGTGTAATAAGGATAGTAGTGATATAATAAAGTCAATAAAAATAGCAAAAACAATTACGTATATGTAGTGAGGAAGTTGGGATGTATGTTGTTATTTTAAGAGAAGTTAGGAAGAGGTTTAAGAAGATTAAGGGAAGATTAAGGAAAAGGAGAATAGAAGATAAAGTAGGTAGTTGAAGGTAAGAGTATGTGATGGATTGTATGTGAGTGTGAGAATAGGTAGATGAGGGGGAAGATTGATGTGGTTGGTGGAAAAGGAGTGAGAGTTATAGGAAAAAATTGGAGGGAAGAGGGTGAGTGGGAAGGGAGGATTAAAAGGAGGGTATATGAAAGCAGGTATGAATTTAATGAGATATATATGCAATGGTATAATAGATTAACAAACCACTTCCTAATGTCAAATAATGTGCTTTATGGTTGCACCGTAATAAAGAAGTCCGAACGCTGTTTTTTGGATAACAAAATGGCCACAACTTTATTCATCTGTACGGGGTCTGAAACAATAATTTTACAGCCAAAATTCTTATGGCGCATGCCATAACACCCAATGCAATCTTCACTATAAGTCAAGCCATCAGGGATAAGTCACACCTCCCACAAAGCATATGTCAAGAAAGTTCTCACACAAGTGCTAAACATATAAACAAATCATCCCCCCCAGTCCAAATTTTGACGTCATCTCTAAAATTGATGATGTAAGAGAATTTTAAGCTGATGATGTA
>CM034705.1:24913566-24927339 GCA_020142125.1 Phrynosoma platyrhinos | reverse complement strand
GGCTGCCCCACCCAAGCCAAGACAAGGCAATTGCACAATAATTGACTAAAAGATCCTGTTCCAAGTTGTGACAAAATCAGTGATCAAAGAACATACAACAAGCCATTATGCTTGAGTTATTAACAAATGAAACACATTATCTTATTATCTCATATTCATAACCAGAACTACAGCATCCTCAGGGAGGGCAAAAGACCCATGTTACCATAACTATGGGAAAATTCCCTCCTGGCCCCCAAAGGTAACCAGCCAAAGCCTGAGGGTAGTAACAACATACAAAGCCAAGGGTGGGTGGGTTGGGTTTCTCGGCTGCTGAGGATCAAATCGCTGACTCCACATGGCACGGGGGCTTAAATAAGCCCCCAAATCCCGCCAAAAATCTTGCAAGGCTGTCCAGTCACGTGAGATTATGCGGGCTGCTGGGGGATCTCACGAGATCCCCTGATTGGTTAGGAGGTGAAGGAAGGACAGGACTCCCAGCCCTCCCAACCAATTGTGGCGTTGGCCTTAAAAATGGCCGGTGCAACAGCGGGCTCCTCCCGACGCATTTTGTTTCTATGTTTTTAAAGTTTGTTTGAAATTTTTCTTTTGAAGTGAAAATCAAGAAAATTTGCAACTTAAAAAAAATGTGGAGACTGTTGGTAAGTCAATTAAGGTCTCTCTCTCAGAGCTGGTCAGAGGCCTATGTTTTTTCTGCAGAACTGGATGTAGCATGTTGATGATGCATTTGAGTGGTCACAGCTAGCAGTGTTATCTCATTTTCTGTTTTTGATCTGTCTCATAGTAGATGATTCTTCACATAGGAAAACAACAAATGGTGAATGTAAATCAGGACAGCTCAAGCAGAATTTACAAATCATTGCTTACAACAGGTAGGCATGTTTTTCCATACCTATTTTGAACAAGCCTGTTGAAAATTCAAGATCTGACTTGGCTGGATCAGTTTAAAAAAAAAAAAAAAAGCAACAACAATGTGCACAAAAAAGGAAAAAATTGTTATGGGGATACCAGGCTACATTTTCTATAACTAGATCTTTCCATGGGTCCTAGCTTGCTTTGCAATCTCTGGTTCACTTCAACTTAAAAATAAGCCAAGAAAAAGGTAAATATCACCCAGCTACCCTGTTATTTGCACTTTTCAGTGGTTTTAACAAAATGCCAACAAAGCAAAACTTAACACTTCAATTAACTGCCCATATTCTGGATTGGACATTTTTAGTACTGCAAGAGATATTCCCCCATTCAGAAGAAAATAACTGTCTATTGCACACAAAAAACCACATGGTTCTCTCTCAGCAGTGTTTTTAAGTAATTGCCTTTACACCAAAACATCTGTTGGCAGTAAACATCCATGACTTATGCCAGCTCTGTAGAAAGAGAGATCTAAGCCTTATCTCTCTCTTTATTTCCTTCAGAAACTGTCTTGCTATTTTCCTTCTCTGCTTATTTATCTAACCAGCTCTGTTGTCAAAGAGAGGGAAGGTCAAGCAGGAGTTCTGGCTGTTATGGAGGAACAACTTGAATAACATCACCCCTGCCAGTCCTCAGAGGTATACCTTTGTTTCTGGTCTGACAAACCGCTCCTCAGTTTTCAGCTTGCTTCCTCTAGGCTACACTTCTATATTTCATTTTCCCCCTCCTCCTTGAATTTTGTTTAAAAAGCCCTAGGTATCTTCCTTCCTTTCTAATGACTACTTGAGAGGATTCATAGTTACAGAAAATCAATCTTTTAAATGGTATTGAACAAGGCTTTCAGAATCTCAAGGTGACTAGCTCAGTCTTCACTGATTAAACATGACATGATGCCATCAAAGTCAGCTGCTGAGTTGTTTTCTTCCCTGTTGTGTTACACTGTTCAGACGAAAGCATCATGGGTTTTAGACTTGTGGTGTTCTTTAACTTTGTCCTTCAAGATTACTATCAACACATTTTCTTCATTTGTTTAGGAGAGGAAGAAAGAGTATTCTGCTTTGGTCAGCCCTCACCTGGAATACTGCATTCAGTTCTGGGCACCACAATTCAAAAAGGATGTTGACAAGCTGGAGTGCATCCAGAGGAGGGTGACCAAAATTGTAAAAGGTCTGGAAACCATGCCCTTTGAGGAGCAACTTAGGGAGCTCAGTGTTTACCCTGGAGAAAATAGGTTTAAGAGTTGATATGATAGCCCTGTATAAATATATGAACAATATCATATTAAGGATGGAGCAAGCTTGTTTTCTACAGCTCCAGAGAATAGGACCAAGAGGAATGGATTCAAACTACAAGAAAAAGAGATTCCGCCTAAACATTAAAAAGAACTTCCTGCCAGTAAGAGCTGTTTGACAGTAGAACACTCTCCCTTGGAAAGTGATGGAGTCTCCTTCTTTGGAGGTTTTCAAACAGAGGATGGATGGGCATCTATCAAGGGTAATTTGTGTATCCCTGAATGGCAGGAGATGGGGTTGGATGGCCCTTGAGGTCTTTTCCAACTCTATGATTCTATGAGCCCAATTTAGCTAACTTCAAAAGCATCAAAATGAAATGTGTATGTATTAAGGAATGTGATGGATATTATAATATGTATAAACCAAATTTCTTCTCATATGTTGATGTTTCAGGTTAACTGAACATGTTTCTTAAGCTTAATTGATACATTTATCGTTTAGGTTTTGTTTGTTTTTTTAACATACAAAGTTTAAAACAACTTTCAGTTCTTTTGACTTGTTTCCCACCCCTGCACAGTAATTAAAAGTAATTTTTTTTAAAAAAAACCTGCAAAAATGAAATAAAGTAAGACTTGGTTAAACCATATACATAACTACGGACCTTTGCAGACTGCCAGAAAAAGTGCAAATTGAGTCCACTTTAAGGGTTAGGGTTAGGGAATCATGGGAACCATATTTTATTGTGGCACCAGAGCTCTCTGACAGAGAAGTCTCAATGTCTCAGAAAAAAAAATCCCATGACTCCCTAGCATTAACCCTAACTCTTAAAGTGGACTCAATTTGCACTATTTCTGGCAGTCTGCAAAGGCCCTACATCATTAATATCTTTCTTCTGGAGTGTTTACTGAATTGAATGTAGGCTCTTGCAAAACATTATGATAAAATTGTGCAGTAGTTAAATGCCAGTACTGCCACTATGTTATGAGTTTGATCCCAGGGGCTCCAAGGTTTACTCAGCCTTCCATCCTTTTGTAGATTGGTAAAATGAGTACCCAGTTTGTTGGGGGCAATTGGTTTACAGATTGTAAACTGCTTAGAGAGTGCTGAGTTCACTAATAAGCAGTACAGAAATGTATATGCTATTCCTAATTCTATTCTTAGTGCAATTGTGTGTGCTTTCTTGTAGTATTTTTGTTGCTGTGATTGTAGAAAGATAGGAGTTGAGATGCATGACAAGGTGGGGTATATTGCATCTTGCAACTTGATGGGCTCCTTGTATGGTTAAGAATCTCTTGGGGCAGGGGCATAGATTGCCTTTATGTCTATGGCTAGCATCCTGTTGGTGACATATGTAGGAATACATGGGAATATCCCTGTGGATGGATTTCTGCAAATCATCTGGAAGGAGGTATGCAGTATCTCCTTCAACATGGCCCCTACACAAATGAGCAACAACAGCTGAGGTTTTCATGTGAAACAGTACCTCTCCAGCTCCTAATTTACTGTGGGGTTGGGCTCTGGTTCTCTAGCTGCTTCATTTCCAATGTATTCTCAAGAGGACCTGCAATGAGCCAGTGTGCATCCCACAGCTGATCAGTGGCTAGAGAAATGGAGTTGCAATTGGCAGCCCTCCGATTGGGATTGCATAGAAGCTTTGCAGCATGTATGAAGAAATATAAATGAAGATGAATCCCCCAGATGTATCAGCATATGCCACAAACAGGATGCTAGCCATAGGCACACCTTGCAAGTGTGCACACTGGTAGAGATTTTCCAGTGTGGTAGAGTATTCTTGCCCTATATTTATTGGGAATAAGTGATAGAATCCCACTTCCCTAGGAAGACTTAAACAAAGGATGCAGAAAACTGCCTGATACATGCTCAGACTACTTTGTTACGTAGTTTGTGTTGTCTACTCCATTTGAGATCCATTATTTACATTGACAGAGGCTTGCTGGTTTTATTTGGTGGGAATGGTTGCCTACTGGATCCACAAGGGCAGCTGAATGCTCTTGGATTTCACTCTGTTTCTGTCCCTGGTTCGCTGTGGGGTGCATGCAGCAGTTGTCTAACCTAAATCTGGGGAGAAGCAGCAGCAGTCACAAGTTCCCCAGAGAAGGGTAGATGTTGCTTCTTTGGTTCTGTGTATACAAGACCACCTCTTCAGCTAATCAGCAGTCATGAGGACAAAGGTGAACTGGAAGGCACAGGGTAATATTCCATCCCCATGGAGTGAGTTAACCGCTTATAGTATTATGGCTTATGGCAGCAGATGTTTTAAAACATCACTGCTACTTGAACTTTTTCTCTGGAGATGGCAGAGGTTTATCTGGCACATGCGAAACATACACCCTACCATTTAGTTGTGGTCTGTTCCCCTGAAGCACTCATCTAGTTCTGAGTTGGTTCAGAGAAGAAAATGTTAGAGCATGACTTATCCATATAGGGTCCAACTAACTTGTATTTGGCAGGGAATTTCAGGAGTGTGAAATAACAAGATTGTTTTTCTTCAGTGGACTACCATCTTCTATGTTTCTTAAGACTTTCAGAACAGGAATTCTCAGGACATGCAAATCAGCAACTTCATCTGTCATTAACCCATTGGATAAGAGGTAGGTGTATTCAAGCTTCTGACTTATCCAGTGTTCTTAGGGAGAAAAGAAAAGAAATTACATCTTGGCAGTTGCTAGTGTAAAGCTGACTACAGACCCATTTCTAGATAGGGTTTTATTTTTCTCTCCATATCAAACCAATATATTATTTTTCTCTCCATATCAAACCAATATACTTTATTGGTAAAATTATTTTTCTCTCCATATCAAACCAATATACTTTAATACATTGGTCAGAAGAGGTTACAAACTATTGTAAGCTGCTAAAATCTTAGTTCTTCCTTTTTCTTTTGTATTTAGTACATTAATGAGTTTAAATCGTTGTGGCTATTGATGTAAAAAGGCTGTACTGTACTGCACTGATGTTTTCAGATAAGAGCAGTTTGCCCTCTTTGTTCCATTCTCTTTTACCCTTTTGTCCTGACATGAAATGAAACTTGTAGGAGATCTTTAAAATCATGTTTTAGAAATGTGCACTACATATTAGAAGTTGGAACATTCATTAATTTGTTGTTGCTTCAAGTCTTTCAGACCTATGGAGGGTGCCTTCAAGTCTTTCAGACCAATGGAGACCCTAAGGAAAATTTATGATGGGGTTTTCTTGGTAAGATTTGTCCACAGAGGGTTTACCTTTGCCTTCCTTGAGGCTAAGAGAGTGTGACTTGGCAAAGGTCACCCAGTAGGTTTCTCTACCTGAATGGGGATTTGAACCCTGGTCTCCAGAATTGTAGCCCAGTTCTCAAACACTACATCATGCTGGCGCTCACATTAACCTGACTACTTCTATTGTTGTTGTTGTTGTTGTTGTTGTTGTTGTTATGGCATTTAGTGGTTTCCATGTCAGTGACAGTGGTTTTAGTCAAAAGTATAAAAGGGCTGAGAGCCAACATGGTGTAGTAGTTTGTATACTGGACTACAGCCATTGAGAAGAGAGTTTGAGTCCCCATTCTTGTTTCCAAGCCCAAGAAAACTTAGCAATAAGTTCGCCTTAGGGTCGCCATAAATTGGAAGTGACTTGAGGACATTCAGCAACAATAAAAGGGATATCCCTTTTTTAGGAACCCAGGTGGTGCAGTGGTTAAATGCCTGTACTGAAGCTGCTCACTCACAAACCACTAAGTTGTGAGTTCAGTGCCAACCAGAAGCTCAGGCTCAATGCAGGCTTGCATCTTTCTGAGGTTGCTAAAATGAGAACCCAGCTTGTTGGGGACAATTAGCTTACAGTTGTAAATGCTTAGAAAACACTCCCTCGGAGTGTGGTAGAGTCTCCTTCTTTGTAGATCTTTAAACAGAGGGTGGATGGTCATCTCTCGGATATGCTTTGATTGAGAGTTCCTGCATGGCAGAGGGTTGGACTGGATGGCTTTTTTGGTTTCTTCCAACTCTATGATTCTATGAGTCTATGATTTTCAAAAGTTGTATTACCCATCCACTTAGATGGCTTTCAGAACAGATTAGACAAATTAATGGTGAATTAGGCTATCAGCTGTGCTTAGAAAGATTACTTTTTTTGACCTCCTATTTCCAGAATCCCACATCAAGCAAGGACAGTGTATATGCTGGTTGGGAAATTCTAGAAGTTGTAAATAAAATGGGAAATCTTCCATGCTCTCATTATTAAGAACTCCACCATGGTAGTGGGATTGCATGCTCTGTGAGGCTATGCTGACGTAGCAGTGCTACTGTAGGGTCTCCCATGTCAGACAGGCTTTTGCTGAGGATCCAGACTAAATGTGGGCAGCAGTAGTGTGGGGTGATACTGGTGGAAGATCTCTCAGAGACAATGGCACAGCTAAGTTTTGTTAGTAATGCACCACAGCTAAGTTTTGTTAGTAATGCACAGAAAGAGGCACAGTAAACCCCTTTGGAATGTCTTGTACTATGAAAAGCCCATGATGAGACAATCCAGAATGAAACAAGAGATAGTGCCAGAAGATGACACTGACAGATCAGAAGGCACTCAGTAAGGTAGAGCAGAGGAGAATATGGGTAATACTGTGGATAATGACCCAACTGGATTCAAGCTGAAATGACCCAACTGGACTCAAGCTGTTCAGCTGCTGATGTGCTCAGAGACATAGAAAAGTCTGAAGCTGCACAGCACATATTATAGGAACATGGATTGTAAGAAGCATGAATCCTGAGAAGCTACACATAGTTTTAAAAAAAGAAATGTACAAACATTGCAATACTTGAGATAAATGAGTTAAACTGGATAGGAATTGGACATTGTGAGTCAGCTAATTGCACAGGAAATGAGAATCTAAGAAGAAATGGGATAGCACTGATGGACTCATAAAATCATAGAGTTGGAAGAGACCACAAGGACCATCAAATCCAACCCCATGCCATGCAGAAATACACAATCAAGGCACTGCCAAGAGATGGCCATCCAGGATCTGTTTAAAAAACTTAAAAGACATAGACTCTGCCACTCTCCAAGGCAGCATATTCCAATGCTGAACAGTTCTTACTGTCAGAAAGTTCTTCCTCATGTTGAAGTGGAATATCTTTTCCTGTAGTTTGGAATGTATTGCTTTGGGTCCTATTCTCTGGAGTTACAGAAAGCAAACTTGCTCCATCCTATGAGTTTATCCTCAGTATTAAATCCTCTCAAATATTTAAACAGACTATCATATCACCTCTTAACTTTCTCTTCTCCAGCATGAACATACCCATCTCCTTAAGTTGCTCCTCGTAAGGCATGGTTTCAAGACCTTTTACCATTTTGCTCATTCTCCTCTGGACACTCTCTTGCTTGTCAACATCTTTTTTGAACTGTGTTGCCCATAACTGAACATAATATTTCAGATGAGGCCTGACCAAAGCAGAACATAGTACTATTACTTCCCATAATCTATACACTGCACTTCCACTAATGTATTCTAGAATGGTGAGGAGATATGTAGCAAAAGCCATGAAAGGATATAATACAAGGTCTGGCCAAATCATATCAATAAGAGTTTAGAGAAGACCCATCAATATAACCATAATCCACACTGATGCATCAACTACATGGACAGAAAAAGAAGTTGAAACATACTATGCTGGAGTCCAGAAGGAAATTGGCTGTACACCAAAACAGGACATGTTGTTGATCTTAGGATTTAAGCAGATGAGCCAGGAAAGCATGGGTGAAACTACTTCTGGGCCAGCATGAGGATGAGCAGGTGTTTACTTGCTCAGCTACTGCTGCATCATGGACCCTTACCTTCCTCTGCTGTCACCTCTACTGAGAAGATTCCTGTCACAGCCTCTGATGGGGAAACGGGGCAAATCCACTCTAGCATGTGGTGCCATCTACTCTGCTGTTGGTCTGCTTTTCTTATGTTGCTTTTGCTGTATGTGGTTTCAACTGCTATTTTAACATTGTATTAGTTTAATTCATTTTTAAGGGGTGGGTGGGCTAGGGATTGGGCTGAAGTATTGTTTTAATTCACTGTCTGTTTTAAATTTTGTTGTAAGCTGCCCCAGTTGCTGAGCAGAGGGGCAGGTTAAAAATAAAACTACTACTAAATAAAACTACTACTGCTGGGTGTTGCCACTGAGCTTCTTGGAAACTCTGTAGGAAAGATCAGATCTTTTTGAGCTGGGATCCCTTTGAGCTTGGATTGGACCGGAATCACCAGACTGGTATCCAGTCTGTCTGATCCTACACTGAGGGTATTGGCCTGCATCATCTGAACAAGATGATATGAGGCAAGGGGGGGGGGAGAGATGGGCCTTTTGGTCCATGCATTCAGCTCCATAGGCAGCTGCAATGCAAAAGGAGAAACAGAGCAGAAACAAAGAGTGCAGGAAAATTTGACCTAAGATCATGAAATGAAGTGGGAGACTGATTGACTGCATTGTGCTAAGCCAACAGTCTGTTCATCACAAACATCTTCAAGCAACCCAAGAGGCTGCATACAGGGGCATCACTTGGTGGCCAATATAGAAATCAAATAGACTACATAAATGAAAGCAAATGATGGAGGAATTTAATTCTCTCTTCAAAAAGCACAAGAGCAGATTGTGTTATAGACCATGAATTGTTAATATAAAAAATTAGAGTAATGCTAAAGAAGAACACTAAACTGATCATCATGCTAAAACACAACCTGAAGCCCATAGAATGTAAAGATAATGTGGGGGAAAAAAGATTTGAACTATTAAGCCTAATTGACCAAGAGCCAGAAGAACTCTGGGCTGAAGCCAGGGACATTGTCAGGGCAGAATGCAAAAAGACACTATTTGCAGTCAAAAAGAAAAAGAAACCTCAAGAGATGACAGGTGAAACTCTTCAACCAAATAAGCATACACAAGAAGTAAAAGTTGACAAAAATAGCTCAGAACTCTGAATGCAATTATTTGTGGAAACAAGGAGAGCTACTATAATAATCAATGTAAGAAAAAAAGATGACAACAAAAAAAGTCTTCCACCACTATCTGAAAAATCAAAGGGAAATTTAACCTAAGAGTGTGGATGCTATACAGCCAGACACAGAACACAATATATGACCAAATACAAATAAAAATATGATGGAAGCAATACACTGAAGGACTATGTAAAAGAGATGAAACAATGACAGATTCATTCAAGGAAGAAGCATTTATATATGAACTTGAAAGGTTGACGTGTTATTTAGGGCACCTGGGAGAAATTAACAATGAGATACCAACTAAAATGTATGAACAAGCATGGAAAACAAAAGAACGGCCCAGAGATTGGAAATGTTCAGTATATATTCCATTCCCCAAGAGGAGACTCCAGGGATTATATTACATCATAGCTTTAAAAAGCAGTAAAGACAGATTTCTTCTGGCAGGACTTTCCTGACTAGATCTTCTGGTCTCAGGGGCCCTGCCCTTTAATCCCCCCCCCCCCCATTGCATTAGTACCCACTGCTATTTTCGCCTCTGGTTTGCCTGTTTTATTGGTTCTTTTTGATGTATATTTTTTTAAAATATGTTTTAATACTTAATTGTTTAATACTGTCTTAAGGGGTGGGTGGGTTTGGGGATTGCAAGTTATTTTTGTACCTGTATTATATGATACAGTATTTTAATTGTAAGCCAGATTGCATGCCAGATTGCATGCCAGAGGGGCAGGGTATAAATAAATATTATTATTATTATTATTATTATTATTATTATTATTATTATTATTATTATTATTATGTTACATTAAACAAAGGACATTTCATTATTCTCCCATGCAAGGAAAGTGATGTTCAAAACAGTAAAGACTTTTACAATTTATGGGGGAAAAAATGCCAGAAGTCCATGCTGGGTTAAGGAAAGGAAGAGGCACTATAGATCATATTGCAGACATACATGGAGCTCATCAAAGAATTTTAAAAGAAAATCATTCTGTGCTTTATAGATTATAGCAAAGCTACAATATTTAATTGTCCGAATGTGTAACCTGTATTCAGGACAAGAGATTACTATCAGGACAGAATATACAGAAATGGAATGGATCTCTCCACCAAAAGAGTTTGGTGAGGCTGGAAGTGTAAAGACATATCACTTGTCTATGTCATAGTATTTCCAATTTGTAGAAAGATTATAGGAAGAAAATCAGCTAATCTGAAATATGGTTATTGAGAAGAATTCTATAGATACCATGGACTGCTAAAAGGACTAAACATAAAAATAAAAATGGATCATTGGGTAAATCAAGCCTAAACTCTCCTTAGAATCCACATTGACTAAAATGATACTGTCATATTTTGGATGTATCATGAGAAAATATGACTTACTAGAAAATATAGTAATGATTGTTAAGGCAGTAGAAAAATAGGAAGACCAGAGTTCAGATGGATAGACTCAATAAAGGAAGCCACATCCCTGAGGGTGCAAGACCTGAGCAGAGCTATTGAGGATAGTGTGACTTAGAGGTCCTTCATTCATAGGGTCACCATAAGTTGAAGTCAAATTGACTTAATGGCAGTTAAGAAGCAATTAGTCATGATGGCAGTGAAGAGCCCTGGTGGCTCAGTGGTTAAATGCCTGTACTGTCTTAAATGCCTTAAGGTTGTGAGTTCATTACCGACCAGGGGCTCAGGCTCGACAGGGTTGCATCCTCCCAAGGTTGCTAAAATGAATACCCAACTTGTTTGGGGCAATTAGCTTACACACTGTAAACTGCTTATAGAGTACTTAAGTGCTCTGATAAATGGTATAGAAATGTACTTGCTATTGCTACTGGTATGGCTGCTAAAGGAGTAGAGGCATTATGCCTATGCATATGAGTCCTAATGAATATCAGAAAGATGCTATTGCTCATGTATCCTGACTGTGGACCTCCAATAGGTAAATGGTTTGTTACTTTGAAAACTAGACAAAGCTGCTCTATGCATTTCAGAGTTTTGAGTATAGTAAGATGGTATGTGGAAATGAGACTATTAGCTATTTTCTCCACCTCCATGTTTCAGGAATTTGTGGAATACAGTAATAGAAGCCTTTTTTCCCAAAGGAAGATAATTACAGAAAAATGAAGTTTAAAGTTCCACAGATTTACTGAAATAAGAGGAAGAGTCACAGTTCCAGTGGATAAGCCAGTACATGCCAATAGTCACCATCGATAACTACACCAATGAGATAGTCATTGTTTAACATCTTAGGAACATAACAATTTTAAAAAAACGCATAAGAATTTCAGAAAAGCCCCTCCCTTTGTCAAACGAAAGGTCCACAGAGCACAGCATCTTGCTTTTTTCAGTGGCCAGATACAGTGAGGTATCCCACCAGCAGATATTAACCCTCTCCTCCGCTTGTTCTCCAGCAACTGAAATTCATTGTCAAAAATACCACTAATTCTGGAGATTCCATGCATTCATTATGATTATTGCTATGTCTGTTCTTCATGAATACATATACATTCTCCTTTCTTTAAAAAAATGAATAAATAAAATCCAAGAGTGTGTCAGTGAATCCCATGTTAATTATGTGTTAACAAGTGTTCCATCTTTCTTGGATCTGCTGCTAGTCACTTTGATTAGATGGCACTAAGACCTGGCATTTTGACAGTAGTAGAATTGCTCTATATCCAGTTTGTGATCCCAATATATCTTTCCCCATTTCTGTTCTGCACGATGGTTGGGCTTGATGCTACAGCTACCATCGATGTTTGTGAATGAGTACATATTCAGAACATTCTGCCTGGATCAAATGACTTGTAAACATTCCCAAGGGAAGTTCAAAGAATGTTGGTAAAATTATCACTGCCCATGATCGTGATTCTTCCAGGTCGTCATGCTTAGCCATCTAAAGGTCCAGTTTTAGACCCTGATCCAGTACTTATGTAATTCCTGACTGCATTCACTTCTATTTGGCTTTCTTTTCCAGAGGTACAGATTGCAGGAAATATGACTGCCAACCAACTTCTATTTGAAATTCCTTTTCTAAAGTGTTTTGGTGAATGGCTTTTTTCTTAATTTTGTAGCTAATTCCCAATGAGCTTGAAAACCTCCTCTGCTGATTCACCAGTATCATCATACCAATTGGTAATAAAGGAATAGGTTTTGCTCATTATACTCTAAAGTATTTAACGGATGGCCACACTGTATTGTATTTAACCTTTTTGAAGATCTGCCTTCCAATTTTCTGCCTCATAAAGGTACTCAGGTTTATTTATGATGATATTGCAGAAACGAGCCTCTTGAAATGAAGAAACCACTCAGGTGTCATATATACTTCAACTGTTGTCTCTGCCCTCAGAAATACATTATTTCTTCCATTCTTTTTTTTTTTTAAGAACTATAGTTACAAAAGAGAGTGGATTTCATGGAACACAGAGCTTCTTGTTGATCTTTTTATGTGAAAACAAATGAATTGTGTGGTTCATTGTTAGTAAGAGACTAAAATGGAAGGCAGGTTTATACACAGGACTTCTAGAACATTTCCTTTATATGCGGTAATGACCAGCAACATAGTTTTAAAGTTTGGATTAAGCAAATTCATAGAGGACATGATTATGAATGACTGCTGACCATGATGACTATATAATTCCATCAGGAACAGAGGAAATGTATCATTTTGTGAACAAAAGACTGTTGCCCTTGTATACTGTGATTGCAGTTCTTATTGTTATCTTGGCCATTTGGGGAACAGAATGCTGGACTACATAGGCTGCTGATATGATTTATCAGGACTCTTCCTGTGTTCTCATAAGAAGGGGTTTATTAATGATCACTACCAGGCTGTTGAACACTCTGCTACAGAAGACTAGGCTCCCCTTCCATTCATTTTCTGCTAGTAGAAAAAATACTTCTTTATTCATGTAGGCTTTGTACAACTGGCCAACTGTTGAAGATGGGCCTTATTATGAGTAAGGTGCTGTACTCTTTTTGTGAATGTCTCTTTCAATTTTGTTTTTAATTGTTTTAAATTAATCATTTACTTTAATTTGGTTTTAGTAATAAAATATTGTTTTGATGGTGAGGCTGATTCTGGTTTTTCTGGTTCCCTGTCAGGAAACAGTATTTTCTGTGTCCAAAACATGTTTTTTTTTTTTGTTTGTTTGTTTTTTGTTTTTTTGGTGCAGCTTTTTGGTTTAGATTTGTGCACACAAAAAAACACACCTATTTTTTTGCAAGAGATTTTGTGAGATTCTCACTTGTCAATTTTTCCTGACAGGGTCTCTCAGTGCTTGGGAATAGTTTTTAAAACCTGGAAATAAATAAATAAATAAATAAATAAATAAATAAATATTCCTGTCTCTTTCTTGAGGACTAATTGCTGAAGGTAGAGAGCAACTGGATGATCCCAAATGTCCATATAGCCCAACAGGCATCATGGTTCCCTTAATAGCCAACCAAAAGCTATTGGAAAATGAATGAGCAGTGCAAGAAAGCAACAGATCTCTTATATCTAAGGCTCCTCAGTTCCTCAGTTTTCAAAAGTAAATAATGATTTCTAATAAAGATCTTCCAGGACATACAAGGCTGTCAGGAACTGAATCTTCAGCTCCCTGACATGCTTTGGAGCAGGGGTAGGCAACCTTTTTGAGCCGGGGGCCGGGTTGTTGTCCC
>CM034705.1:24881959-24892507 GCA_020142125.1 Phrynosoma platyrhinos | reverse complement strand
AACAATCTCTATATCACTATATCCCCTCATATTTCATGACAGGTTACATGGATGCTTTTTGAAAAACAGGGCAAATTCTCTGCATTACTTCAAAATTATTATACAGGACATGTGATTTTCTGTATTACTAATCATGTTTCCAAAAACCTCTCAGTGGTTTCTGCTTAGCAACATGCTTTCCATACAATCATTGCAGATAACTTCAGTTGGCACTAAAGTTTCTCTGAGTCTGTATCCACACTACAGAAATTATTATTATTATTATTATTATTATTATTATTATTATTATTATTATTATTATTATTTCCTGCCTCTCCCTACAGATAATCTAGTACTTTTGTGAGACATTTAGAGTTATCTGTCAGAGATCTCTGACACCACAACAAACTGCAGTTCCCAACCATTGAGCCATGGCAGTTAAAGTGGTATCAAACTAGATTATGCTTTGATTGGGAATTCCTGCATGGCAGGGGGTTGGACTGGATGGCCCTTGTGGTCTCTTCCAACTCTATGATTCTATGATTCTATGATTCTATGATTATTTCTGCAGTGCAGATGCAGCTTAAGTGCAAATTATTGCATGAGAACTGAGAAGCTGTCTTTCCAGTAACTTACTTGAGAAACTCCATATTCAGATCTCAGTGGACTTGATCCATGTCTTCTTGACTTATTTGTAGGTCAGAACATTTCTGTCCTTTCTTCTAAACTTTGCACTGCACTTATTGTTCTTTGTTCTAGAGAAAACATGGTTAGGCTTTTATCGAAAACATATAGTATTCTGAGATAATCTGAAATATACCTTTAAAAAACTGACCCGAGTATATTATGGAACTTTTAGTTCTTTTTCTGGTAGGGAATGGTATGTTGTCACATCGTAGGGACACTGATGACTCAATTTTGGATTTGTGTGTGGTAGTTATCAGTGTCGCTGGGGTGAAAGAAAAGAAGAAAGAAAGAGTTGTCAGACAACCTTGTAGCACTATTGAATATGCATTTACATGCATATTTTTGTGTATCTTAAACATACCAACACACACACACACACACACATTCAAAACAAATTAGTGGAAATATAAGAATTATAAACTTAATTTATAGTTGTAAAATGAATACAGACATGAATAAAGCAGTTCTGTCTATCTACCAATTCCAGTTAAAATTTACAAAAGTATTTTTTAAAAAAAATCTCATCTCTTCTGAGTGCACCTCCATTCCCTATGAACAATTTTTTTTATTATACATGTACATGATAGTGTTCACCTTTCAGTGAACCCTCTCAGTAAGGTTGCCAATGGAGATGGAAATAGAATCCCATGTACTGATTTTATTATATTTTTAAATTTTTGTTCTGAGAAACTGTTCTGTTTGAATTTAATCTCTTCATACATCACTCTTCCTATAGTTATAATTCTAACTATACCAAGACTTTTAATAAATACAGAAGAGAGATGAATGTTTGAAGAACACCTGTCCCAGAACATAAAACAAGCTCATTTCTTATACCTTCCATGTAGGTCTATCATCATTCACAGTAATAGTTATCTCTTAGGTATATCATTGTAAATACTGGCCTGGGTTTCTATGCCATTGTTGGTGTGAGTGGAGATGGCTCCCTTATCTTCATTTACTTCTTGGTGCACAGGAGTAGCCAAGTTACCTTTTAGGAACTCTTCTAGAACATGGCCACACAGCCCGAAAAACCCACAAAAACTTTTAGGAACATTTCGATTCTCCCAACTTTTGATTGAAAGCATGTCTGTTCCAAAGGAGAGCCAGTGTGGTACAATGGTTTGAGTGTTGGAGTAAGATACTGGGAGATCAGGGTGTGAATCAGCCACCAGGGTGTTTTCAGCCATGGAAATTCACCGGATGACCTTAGTCAAGCCACAGTCTCTTAACTTCAGAGGATGAAAATAGCACCTCCCACCAAGAAACTTGCTAAGAAAACCCCATGGTAGGATCTTCATAAATCAGAAATTACTTGAAGGCACACAACAACAAACAACAAATGTCTGTTCCAGCCAGCAAGCATGGTGTAGTGGTTTGAGCATTGAACAATGACTCTGAAGATCAGGAAAGGATTCCTCACCTGACCATGAAAACCCACTGAATGACATTGGACAAGTCACATATTCTCTGCCCCAGTAAACTCCATGATCAGTTCACCTTAGGGTCACCATAAGTCAGAAATGACACAAAGGAATACAACAACAACAACAACAACAACAACAACAACAAAATGAGAAATGTCCATATGAAAGAAGTCAAAGAACACTCTCTATCTCCAGAGTAAAACTGCTCATTCTATGATAAGTTTTAACAGCAACTAGAATATGCCCAGGCATAGTCTTGCAGTTGTTCAGTGGGTTGGGAAATGGATATGCTTGGCTGTTGGGGTGATTACATTTTAGGATACAGGATATGTCCTTGTGCAATATTGTACAAAACATATGCTGGCATAACTGACAATTGATGTTTCATAACTGGCATACATAACCAACAGGATCCTACTAATTATATTTTGAATGGTTCAAAATATAGTAGATAAATTACTAATGGGAACTGGTTAAATGGGCCATAATATGCTAGCTGTGAAGCAACTGGACTGGCTACCAGTTCATTTTTGGGTACAATTCAAAGAGTAATAGCAGCTTCATTTATATATAAAGAGCTCTTTCATATCCTAATATTGTAGTCCTCTTATCCATATATTTCAGATGTTCCCCAACATAGGAGATGGTTTCAACACCAGGGTGGGAGATATGAACCAAGTCCCTATTTCATGTTGGTGGAGTGTGAAGCTCTGCCAATGAACATATGCTGAAAGTCTGGAAGGGAGATGCCTGCAAGGCCAGTGACAGTACAAAGATGTGCTGGTACCACACAGCCAGGCAGAGGGCATGGGGAGAGGCTCAGTGTGCTCAAGCATCCTCTGGCTGATGTTGTGCAGTGAAGTACAAGATATCTCTTTTTCCAAATCCAAGACAGTAGCTATTCTGACCCAATCACTGGTCACACTAGCATAATTCACTAAAAAAAATATCTGGCCCTGATCATTGATGCTTCACTGAAATCTTCCTTAGCTTTTCTTCTCCAATAACAAAGACAAGGTGTCAGCTTCAGAAGAAAAAAGCATAAGAAAATATTAAAATGCATTAAAAGGAGACTTATTTCTCCTCCTTGCTGTTATTTTCTTTTCAAATGCTCTCACCAAGGATGAAAATAGTAACAAGAGTGTAGAGATGGAGAAATATCTTCCAGATGCTTCACATTCTACCTCTGGTCAGTAGGATACATTGGTTCCAGAGGTTAAGTGAATATGGCAAGAGGGAGAAAGGCATGGTAAAGGCTTGTGTTGAGGTTTAGTTCCCTGCCTTACACTTCAATGAGTTTTTGTGCTTGTAAGATTTCCCTTCTATCATGGGAAGGAGATGACAGGACTCTGGGGGAAGATAGTTGACTCAAGGGGCAAAACAAACCCTAGGACATCTAGCCCTATCACTGATTTTTTTGAGAGTGTCCAGAAAAGAAGGGATAGTGGTGGCAGCTAATTCAGATGTAAATATGAGAACCCTTCCTCCCACTCAAGAGTGGAAGGCAGGGAGTTGAACATCGCCAACATGTCAGCCAAATTTCACCAGAATTTGGCACTGGAACTCTTCCTGCCTAGGCAGGGAGATGAGTACTGACCATCTGGGTTCTCTGATTGATGCTCTTTTTGCCTCTGACACTTGCAGTACCCCATGTTAATATGGGAACGGGCAACAGAAGAAGACAGAAAATCAGTTGCTAGTGTCTATGCACCTGCCTGTCTTTTCTCTCTGGGCAGCAGGGGTGAACATGTGGTCAATGGCAATTAAAAGCAAGGAGTCCACTGAGGAATCTTGTTCAAGATCTTAATCAAAATTTGAAGCTGGCATTAAATACAACATTTTCCCGACTGCTTTATTAGCTCTTCATTGTATCCAGACCATATTTAGCAATTACTTGGAGGACAAGCAAGAACGTGGAGAGGATCTGATGACTTATTTTTTTCCATGAAGGATGGGAATTTCTCCAAGCATGCAAACAACAGATATTTGCTCTATGAAGCAATGATGTAAGTGGCTAATTAGGCTTAGGTATGGGTATTTCTACACAAGAGAGAACAACATTTCTTTGCCATCATCAGCTGCTGGCTCTCTTGATAGCTGGGTTCAGCTGGCAGAAGAAGGCCTTTAGATTGCACTTGGGATGTTTAGTAGCACAGACAACATTTTGGGGAGAGTGGGATTATTTTTAATTAGAAGTATATAAAACAGCTCACTGGAGAGAAGGGTAGTGACAGGCAACCAAATGTTGGCTGCAATTGTGCCATGAAATCTGCCAGCAGAGTTGCTCACTTGGGTATTTGGAGAGATCTGGGACAACATTTTTACTTAATTTTCACTTTAGATTCCAGCACTGGCTAAATATTTGCTAGGCCTAGAGGACTCAGGAGAGAGAGGAATGAAAACTACACACCTACATTTCCAAATCATCAGTTACAACTCCTCCAAATGAGAGCTTACCATATATGAACTGTTAAGCATGATCCACACATTATCTTCTATTTTATTTATTAATTTATTCAAATGAGTGGCTGTGGAAAGCAATAAAGATAAAAAACCCAGCTCATTTGGAAGGGGAAAGCTCTTGTTGGTATTAGCAGAGCAACACAGCTGTTTGTGTGTGTTACATTTCTGAGGTTTTACTGTGAAAGTATTGCTTTCATCACTATTTACTTGTTGTGTGTTTTAATAACTTATTTTTTTTTTTACTCATGACAAGATCACTCAGTGGGTTTTCAATGCTAGCTCTCCATCACTATTTAAACAAACTACTTGTTTCCAAAATATCAAATTTTCTAATTATAAAAAAAATGAGAAGAAAAGGTGAGATTAATTTGCATATTTCCACAAATCCACAATTTGTACACATTAAAATTTAGAAATAATTACTATAAATTAAATAGAAAGAAGATCTTACTGCCCATCCTCAGCAAAAGGATCAAGGCAGATCCAAACGTAAATATTTCTTGTATTTGCAATCCCAATCCTACAGACTTCCTTCCTTCCTTGTTTGATTCTTGCACTCTTTTCATTCATTTGTTGTATAGTCTGAAGATTGGCAAGTCCTGGGAGGGTGTGTGAATGTGCATTGAAATCACAAGAGGTATCACAATTTTCTGTACCTCACCTCATCTCTCCATTCCCTTCCTTGTCCCACACATGGACATTTGTATGTTTGTTAAATGGAGGGGAAGGAGGCCACTAAGCAACAGGGGCTTCCCTCCCCCTCCCTGGAGCGGTTCTTGAGACAGAAAGAGTAGTGGAAAGAAGGCTTTACTTTTCCTATCTATCTAGCAAACTGATGGTTTCAGATGGAAAGCTGTTCCTGTTTTTCAGTTGATCTTTACATTTCTTCTCACTGTACAGCTGTTTAAGGGCCACTGGTCACCACAGAGGGAAGGTTTTTGGGTGGAGCACAATGGACTATGCAGCTGAGGCAAAGTCTCAGTCTGTCCAAAAATGTCAATACCATCTCTACACATAGCAAGAGATTTCTGGAAGAGGCAACAACCAGCCAGTCATCTATGTGTGGGTATAGGATGACACCTTGCTACTGAAGAAAAGCAACCACAGCAGTCATCACCTTTGTAAATTCAAGGAGCGATACTTAGGCTAAATGTTAGGACTTAAAACCAGTATGTATGTTTTCCTACAACAAAACAGAAAAGACATCTGCCACAAGTTTGAATCAAAAAATAGAAGTAGTCATCTTTTAGATCCAAAGCGCCATACCTATTGCACTCTTGCATTAATGGAAGGATTGAGGATAAAGTCACTATCCTGAAGCACCTTAGGCAAATGTACAAGTTCACACCTTTCAAGTCCAGAATCAGCCTCAGACCAGCATCCTTCTTAGTGATGATAAAGTGCTGGGAGACCCTCCGTCCCCCCCGCCCCACATACTCCAGAGTGAGGAACATAATCAATCACCTCTTTTTGCTAGAAGGTGTCTACTTCTTGGAGTAGAACTGTGGAAGGAGCTGTAGACTGGAAAAGCCCCATTGGAGAGTAGGACTCGAGTTGATGGCATAGCCTCTCCTCATGATGTTGAGAACACACAAATCTGTGGAGATGAAATTCTGTTTGATGGAAATTTCAGAGCTGATTGTGGAATGAAGAAGATATTGATGGTATGATAAGTAAAGAATCCAATACCTTCAAGATGGAAAGCAGTCTGGGAGTTGAAGGCATTGGTACTCTAGTGGATAAAGGCTCCAGGACATTTGGGATGGAGAGTGTCATTGAAGGTGGGCACTTGGCCATCAAGGCGTTATCTGACAGAATGTCAAAGTCAGCACTTGGAGGCATAACTGGGCTTCTTTTTCATCTTCATGAACTTGACCTTCTGGCATGAATTAGAGGACTTCTGAACAGACAATGTAGTTGGTTTGTAACTACATTGAAACCAGTTTCCCAATGGACTTTGTGACCATTTCAAGTACTGTGCATACTTGTGGCCTACATAGCAAAACCTAGAGGAGACTGAACAAGAGGATTGAGGCAGAACTTCCTCATGGTGGATGACATCTTGTGGGTTTGCTCCAGTCTTGAGTCAGTCTCTGAAATGAACAGGCCAGCATCATTGAAGGGAAGCTCTTTTATGACTGCTTGGGCCTGGTCAGAAATCCCAGCTGGTCAAAGCTAAGCATGATGATAGAGAGCTACTGCACTTGCCTTGCCCCCACAGTCAGCGATATGTCAAGAAGTTATGATCTGGAAACCTGCTACCTTGTATGCCATAGATTCAGAACAGAAGCCACTCTGTGATCTTCATCTCTGAGCTTGTTTTAAAATAGTGTCATTTTCTCCCAAAGCAGTTAGTTGTAGGCTCCCATGCAAGCCATGGAGGTAGAGATCTTGGATATGAGAGCAGCCAAAGAGTAGAAGTTCCTTCCCATAGCTTCAAGCTTCTTGCCCTTTTTATCCTCAGGTACAGAATGCAGATAGTATGAATCTCTTGATTGGGCAGAATTGACAATGATGGAGTTTATTATGTGTCTTTTCCAGTATAATGGTCTTTCCCTTTTGGCAACTCCCAAACATGTCTGTTAGGGAATTTTCCAGTGGTCTTGGGCAAGTCTCTCAGTGCCTACATGAGCTGTCATCTAGGGGATTATGGCTGACATCCCTCAGAGGTCAGTCTGGGGGTCATAGAGGGAACTCCACATGTGTCCAAAATTTTATGAAAATGCACATATGCTAACAAGGTGTACATATAATCTCCACAAAAGTACTTTTGGCCTTTAGTTTAGGGAATCCAATATCTGTTGGGACTGAGGCCATCTTTCCCATACTCAATGTCAATTTCTTCTATGCTGAAGATTGATGTCAAGTGCCTGCTTTGTTTTTCAAAGTAAGAGGTTGTTGATGATATCCAGGCTCTTGTGATTTCAAGGTCTGCTTAAGAGCTTTAAGGTGATACTCTTATGTTATGTCTGGCTTGTGGTGTGAATGCTGCACAGCGTGCACATGAAGAAGCATTATGGGATTTGCCCAAATGCTGAATGCTAATCTTGGCATGGAATCTTAGCAATGCATGAGACCCACATCTTGAAAGAAGCCAACAGTAAAGAGAAAGCCCCAAGGGCTGGAGAGCCAGGGTGGCCAGAAGTCCTCTTCTTCCAGAACATGTCCTACATTTCAACCTTTTGTCCAGGAGGAATTCCAAAATATCCTCCATTTTGAGCATGACTGAAAAGCATAAATATATATTTATAGTAGCATTTTAGATTTTATTCTGTAATGTCCTACATTTTTCTTTTGTTTCTCCTATTTGTGGATGGGGATGTATATTGATTGCTTCCAATCTGTTGGTCATCATTTTGTTTTCCATATCTTTTGACATAGTTGATAAGCACTAGAGTTGATTCTGTCAATGCAGATCGCAGCAGTTCAATTGTAATATCATCTGTTCCTGGTGATTTGTTTTTTGTTATTTCTCTTATTTCAATTTCCACCTCACTTTTTAGCATTTGGGGTTCATCTTCATATGGCTCTTTGTTCCATGTGTTATCTCTTTTGTATAATTCTTCTGTGTATTGCATCCAGCATTGTTTTATTTCTTCCTGGTCTTGAATTATGTTTTTTTTTAATTGTCATATATTATCCCAGTCCTTTGTTTGAATTTTCCTTTGATTTCCTGGAGTTTGTGAAATAGATCTCTTGTTCTTCCCTTTTTGTTGTTGTTTTCTGTTTCTCTGTAATTTGTAGTAATTTTATTTATCTTTCTACACATGTCGTTGTACTGTTGCATTCATAATACTTAGTATGTTTCTAACTCCCTTTTGTTTTTCTTCTCTTCTTTTCTTTAGTGCTTGTAGTGGTTTTTTTTTGTCATCCAAATTTTTTTCTCTTTCTTTTTGTTTATAGAAAGTGTTTGTCTGCATTCTTCTTTTATTATGTCCCTGGCTTCAGACCATAGTTCCTGTGGTTCTCAGTCTATTATGCTTAGTAGTGCAAATCGGTACCATATTACTAGCAAAAAAACCTTTCAGAACTGGAACACCTACTAAGGAAGATCAAAGAAGAAAGTGCAAAGACAGGCTTAATGTTGACCATAAAGAAGACAAAAATAATAATCATCAAGGACATTCACAAGTTCAACCTAAACAATGAAGAAATAGAAATAGTAAAAGAATTCCCATACCTGGGATCAAACATTGATAGAAATGGTTACTGCAGTCAGGAAATCAGAAGAAAATCAAGAATGGAGAGGATGGTTATGAAAGAACTAGAAAAGATTGTAAAATGCAAAGACATACAACTCAGAACAAAAGTTAGAATCACACAAGCCATTGTATTCCCTATTACCATGTATTGATGTGAGAGGTAGACAGTTAAGAAAGATAGGAAGAAAATCAATGCATTTGAGATGTGGTGCTGGAGAAGAGTGCTGAGGATCCTAAAGGACAAACAAATGGGTCCTAGAGCAGATCAAGCTGGAAACTTCCCTGGAAGCTAAGATGACCAAACTGAGGCTGTCATATTTTGGGCACATATTTTTGGTAGGACTCATTAGAAAAGACAATCATGCTGGGAAAGATGGAGGGAAGTAGGAAGAGAGGAAGGCTACATACTAGATAGATAGACTCTATTAAGGAAGCCATGGGTATGGATTTGCAGGAATTAAGCAGAGCAGTAGAGGACAGAGGGTCTTGGAGATGTCTCATCCATAGAGTCACCATGAGTCAAGATTTACTCAAGGACAGTTAACAGCAAACATTTTTCTTGACTATCCTATATTTTGAAGTGCCTTGCCCTCCTTTGTGGGTATGACATCTAGTCACCCATCTAGAAAACTAATACAATTGATCAATGATGCTAAGAAGAAATCTTCCAATTTGAGAATGCAGTGGTGTCACTAGAGTTGGTTTCCCCCAATGTTGTAACACATGGTGTCACTCCCTGATTGACCTCCTCCTACAGCAATCCATACAGAAACCTTAGTAATATGCCTGTACTAATGTTGCACATAAATCGTAATTCCCACTAAATGAAATGGTAATAGTTGTGGCATAAACAACTAGCACAATTATTACAATATCACAATATTACAATATCATATGCACACCCTAAATGTATTTATATACACATAATTTCATGAGCTTAAAGTGAAAATTTGGTAAAATGTGTTATTTTTAAAGAAATATTTAATTATATTTTTTAAAAAATGCAATAATATATATATATATATATATATATATATATATATATATATATATTGTAATTTGAAATTTTAATTAAATAAATACCTGGAGCTTCTCCTTTCTCTTTCCACTGAGCCTCATCCACACACCCCATTTCTTCAGCATTTCAGTGGAACAAAAGTAAATGCCATACTCTGTTTCTGCCAAAAGACATATGTTGGAGGAGGAGAGGTGTCACTTCCCTCTTAGGGTGCAATGTGGTATGGCCTGTACACCTACAGCCCAAGTAATGCCACTGTGAGTATGTTTGGGGTCATGAGACTCAGTCTCTTTTGTTTTTAAATGTGCTCCTGAAGACCTCATGGCTTCAACAAAGTCTTTACTACTGAAACAATAGATAATGGCGTCTGCTAATTCTAACCTCACAATGACTACTGGAATATTAGCTGGCACAAATTTTGAAATGTGGTAATGGAAAATGCAAGTGTATTTGACTACACTGGGATTATTTAAAGCAGTGAATGGGCAGAGGCCCACAGAAGCAGGAAAACAACAGCAATTTGATGAAAATGCAGAAAAAGCAACTGTTTACATCTGCCTATCTATAGATGCCAGCATAGTTTACCATATCCAAGGTTTGATCAATGCAAGAGAAATGTGAAATAACTACAGAAAGTATTTTATTCTCCAAGTACTTCTAATTAAACAGGTCTCATGATAAAACTTATTAACACAAATTTGTCTCATCCTTGACTTTTGAATCAAAAAAGCAAAGCAGCTTCATTTATATACCGCTTCATATCATGCTATGG
>CM034705.1:24865879-24881049 GCA_020142125.1 Phrynosoma platyrhinos | reverse complement strand
TGGACTCAATTTGCACTATTTCTGGCAGTCTGCAAAGGCCCTTTGTAATGGAGATGAACACTGGCTTCTATGGTTGGACACAACTTGACAACCTTGTCAATGGGGAATACTTCTACCTTTAACTATGATACAAAAGCCACAGACAGTGAATTAGCTCAATTTGTTAATGAGGATTTGCATATCAAATCCTCTTCTTCTCCAAGAACAAATGGACACAATGTTAACAAGGCAAAGCCAAGAGTTGAGCAGCAAGAACCATATGTGAAGAAAGGCAATTTGAAGAAAGCAGCTTTCAACCCTAAACAGATATCTTCCAATCATGCTGATATTGGTTTGATTCATGAACAATTATTTCAAATTGCTGGAGGTAAATATAAAAATGAAGTTCTAGTGGATAGTGGAGCAACTGCACATTATTTCAACAACAAAAAATGCTTTGTGATTTTTGATACAAATGTAACTTTTCCTGTTTATCTTGCTAAAGGTCAAGAAATTTTTGCTCAAGGAAAAGGGACTGTTATTTTGCAAACAAAATGTTATCCTGACAGGATAGGGAACTTAACAAATCCCTGATGACTACTATGTGCCAGATTTAGAAGCTTCTTTATATAATGTGCAAACCACAACATCAAGAGGTAACTATGTCAGTTTCAGAAAGCAATCCTGCTTTGTTTTTTTATGACAAAAAATGATTTTTAGAGCAGGTTTAGGATCTCATGGCTGTTATCAAATGCAGATTTTATATTCATCTGCTAACAGTGTGACTTAATGGAATCACAAGGACTGTTAAATTTTATGGCATTGCAAATTTGCTCATCGAAATGTGGAAAATATTAAGAGACTGGCCAGTGAAGAGCTTGCAAGAGACTTTAGGTTCAAAGCATGCTCCAACAATGAAAAGTGTGTAGAATGATTGAAAACAAAGGCCACTAGAGTGCCACAACCACCAGTTACTGAGAGACAGTCCACCAAGCCTCTGGATTATCTATAGGAAATAGGATTCTTAAATTACACTAAGGAATCTGAACCTTTGAGAAATTGAGAGAAGTATAGGACTGCAGTTGGAAAAATCCTATACACAGCCAATTTCACCAGACCTGATATTGCAAATGCTGTTGGTATCTTATGCAGAAAGGCCAGCTTACTAATTGAAAGAGATTTCATTGTAGTGAAGAGTGTTGCCAGATACTTGAAAGGAACTGCAAATCACAAACTGATGCTGCCACCCTGTGACCATCCACAACTGATCACCTATGCAGATGCAGACTGGACTGCAGACCTGGTAGACAGAAAATCAGCCATCTGAAATCTGATCTTCTATGGTGGAGGAGCTGGACAAGTAAGAAGCAATCCACAATTGCAGATTCATCTACTGTTGCTGAGTGTGTTTCAGCAAAGGCAGCATGTGATGAAATAAAAATGCCTGCACAATTTACTTCTGGACCTTGGGATAACAGAGTCCAAACCAACCATTTTGATGCAAGATTGTCAAAGCTGCATCAAGATTTCTGAAAGTGAAAAACCACTCAAGAAGAATATTGACATTGCCTTCTACAGGGTGCAAGAAATGAGACTTGTTCAGTTAGAATACTGTAACACTGAAGTGAATGTTGCAGACATCCTTAGAAAGCCTCTACCAAGAAATTGGTTCCAGATACTATGTGAAGGGATGAAAATCCTTAAGATTGGTCCAAGAGAATGAGAAGGGGGTTGTTGGAAAATCTTTCCATTCTCTCCTCCCCTCCCCTTACTCAGATAGATAGGATTTTCCCTGCATGCAAACTCCTCAGTGTTCCTTCTTCCAAACATGCCATTTGGTTCTTGCTGAATCACAGGGGCAATAAATACCTTTGGAAATCGGTAAACAAATCATGTGATTCAACATTTAGGAAGTTTTCTCAAACAAGGAGATTCTCCTGTTTCAATCCAATCTTCCATCTCCCTAAACTATCAACTTTCTTCTGAAAGTTGGTGAGATAAAAATTTCTTTTTTTATTTGAACTATTCATTAACTCGTTAGGATGTAGCCTCTATGCATATTGTAGATTCAAGATGATAGTAAAGTTTTGTTTTTAAACTACAAGCTATTTCTGTTGTCTTTGAATCAGCCTCAGTTCCTAGAGAAGCAGATAGGCAAGGATACATTTCTGCTGCTCTGCTGATTTAAAAGCTAGACCCTAACAGGCTTGGCTTTGATACTTTTGAAATTTTGAAAATTTTGTTTCCTTACTAAAGGCTGAAGACTTAGGAAACTTGAATCACCAACAGCATGCAAATGTTCTTCCTGAGGAGGCAGCTGCAGTGGCAGACAGAAAGGAACTGATGGGTTTCAGCAGGATGCCCTTTATAGAGCCACCAGAGGTGGGAGGGCTACTGCCAAAACTCTTCAGAATGCTTTAGAATTGTCAGGTTCTCTGCTAAGCAAGCTCTCCCTTTAACAATAACCAACCCTCAAACTGTTTCTCAAGATATATTTATTGAAATGATGGAAGATATAGCATAACAGGCACACTACAACTTTGCATTGTCAGATCTGAAGTTACAGTTTACATCACAAGTATTTAAACAGTTCATTTAGGATCCCACCTCTGAGTCCCAATGACAGCCCCCATTGGTCATTTAAATTTAAAATTTCCTGCCAAGACAACTTTCTCACCAGCATGTTGTTTACATTTGTTTTTCCAAACATCACAGTCTTTCATATAGGAGAACTGTATTGTTCCCATGTTCCCTGAAAACAGACAACCTTCAAACATTTGGAACCATATGTCTTTCTTCTCAGGCTAACAGTATTACACCTGGCTGTACTATAACAATCCCACAGTCTCCCTAACACTCCCCTTTTCCAAGGATTAAACTTAAACATTCTTTAATTCACTGCATCAATCAGACACGTATATTCATCCATATAGCATATAACATAACAGTCAAGCACTGATTACCTTTTAAGTCTCATCAAAAAATCACCCTCATTTGAACCATCCTCCAATCATATGGATTAGACACTTCCCTTCTTGTACAGTTGACTTCTCTTAACAAACAAAAACATACATTTTACCTATCTATCCAGAAAGCACTTATAATACAGGTGTGTTTTAATACAGATTTATCTTTGGCTTTATAACACTCAAATGAAACAAATAATATTCTTATAACATTTTCTTCAAAGAAAACTAATTAGAAACAGTATATCATGACAGCAGAACCCATAGTAAGATACAAGTAACTCAACACATTAATCTTTAATCCTGACAACTTATTTTATGACTAAATCATAACACTCTTTTATTCAATCTATTCAATCTTTGGTTGCAATGTCCATCAATATGATCACAGTGCACACAAACCTTAATCAAACAAAACTCAATGATAGCTCCAGGGTACTATAACCCTATAAGGCAACATGATTATGATCAATATAGAACATGACAAAACATTCCAAATGAGGCACTGCACAAGTGCAGGATAACCTATTTGTGTGAGTTACAGAGACCACAAAGAAGAACATATCTATTTCACTATGGAAAATAATTCACCCCACATGCATAGGACAACTTGCACACGCATATGTTACTAACAGAATGCCAGCTTTTGTTTAAATGTGTAATATCAATCTCTGTTATATTATCTCTAACCTGTAAACATAAGGCAAAAATATTATGATAATAGAAACAACCAGCAAGGAATTCACAACTTCCACATTAAAATAAAATGTAATGGAAAAATCTGAGTGCATCTGAGCTTTCACTAGCTAGTTTGTTTTAGTCATATGGTTCTGTTGAATATTGTTTCCAAATCTGTTCACCTCCTTCCAAGTCATGAAACAGAGCAGCAACTGAGAAACAACTGTGTGGTAAGGAATTCAAAGTGATGGGTTAGAATGGAGAACTGACACTATGGCTTACTTAGTAATTTGAGAAGCAAAAGAAGAAATTAGTATTAAGCTTCCATTTAAATCCCACCACAGTCAGATTCCCCTTGCTATTTTCTTTCTTTTTCCTTTTTTAATGTTTGAAATTATATTTTTCTTAGAGCTGTGTCTACATAATGCCAAGATAGTGGTGTCAAAAAGAAATGAATGAAAAAGAAGGCAACATAAATTGCTAGATGATGTGGCAGACAAATTGCATGATAGATTTTTCTTCAGCTCTCAGTATAATCATAAACAAAGTAAGCATTTAGACAGAGAGAAAAAGAGAATTCTTCAAAATGTTAATTCCGTTTACCTGTACAGATAGCTTCCCCCTTGTAACAGTTGATGTTACAGTTAACATGAGTAGCCAAATTTGGGGTATTTTCTTTTCCTTTTTCACTTCTGACCAATCTATGATCAGGGTCAAATCTGCCCCAGTGCCCAGGGCTTGATCCATAACTGGGGATGGCTAACTGAACTGTTTTTGTAACTAGAAAACATCTGTTATTTCCAAGGCAAATCATGATCTAGATTAGATTTTGCCATACCCTGATATCTTTTTTGGAATGTAACTAAGTCTATTCCCTTTACTAGAAAATCTGAAAGTCCCTTAATTACAGTATCACAATTTTAATATTATAAAGGATTTAAAGAATAAAGGATTTAAAGATACAACATGCATACAGGTTGAATCTCCCTTATCTTGAATTCAAAAGTATTCCAAAACCCAAAACTGCCTGAGATAGTGACACCTTTGCTTTCTGTTAATTCAATGAACATAAATTGTGTTCCATGCACAAATTTATTTTAAAAATATTGCATAAAATTACCTTCAGGCTATGTATATAAGCTGCACATGAAACATAAATTAATTTCATATATATATATATATATATATATATATATATATATATATATATATATATATATATATATATATATATATTTCAAAATCCCAAACACTTTGCTCTCAAGCATTTTGGATAAAAGAGACTCAACCAGGACACACACACACACACACACACACAATTATACAACACTTCAAAAGCCTTTGTTCAATCAATTAATAAATACTTTTGAAAAATATAAACAGTGGCAGCAGCAGCAGCAGCAGCAACAACAACAACAACAAATGTGCAGTGGCAGCATGTGAGATATCTATGAATAACTTGCACAGGTTTTTTAAAATGGACATACATTATCTACATCCTCCAGAACTAAACATAGAACTAGAAAAAAAATGAGGACAGAAATCGATATATTTCTAGTCCTGTAATACACTTGTGAGAAACTGCCTCACTAACCAAGGCAGAGTTTCAGCATGCCTAAATGAAATAGTTATAAAACCATGACAAAAAAGTCTTTCTTGGATCCCACCATGTTGGATAATTATCAGCCAGCCAATCTGCAATATTCCATTTTGGAGTAAGGTACTGAAGCAGGGAATCAGCATTTCAATTTCAAGGCTTCTGTAAGAGAGAGATCATTTTCAATGTGTTTCCAGGCCTCATTATGGGAAAGAGATGGAAAGAGATGATTTTGGTTGCCTTGCTGGATGACATATACCAGGAACAGGACAGTAGAGATGTGTTCCTGTTACTTCTATTGGATCTCTTGGCAGCTTTTGATAAAATTGACCATGAAATCCTCTGGGCTATTATACTGGGATGGGACTTTGAAGCACTTTCCTATGATGGCTTCATATCTTCCTGGCAGGGTAAACTCAGAAGGTGGTTCTGAGGAAATTCTGTTTCACTCCTGGGCCATTGACCTGGGCAGTCTCTCAGGGCCTGTTTCTGTCCCCCATGCCATTTAACATACATACATTAAACCATTGAGAGTGTTATTCAGAGTCTGGAGTTTGGTGTCACCAGTAGATGACACCCTCAATCCAATGAAGCTATTCTGATCCTAAACCTGTGTCTGACATAACTAATGGACTGGATGAGGGGAAACAAATTGAAACTTATGAGGGTAATAATAATCACCCAGAAGTTATTATGGTATATTGATGAAATTTTGTCAGTGTCATCATCACCAAGTGACATCATCTCTCTAAAAAAATGAAAAATCTGTTGTGGGGTCACTAATTTGACAACACAGATTGTAATCAAAAGTCTATGGGGAATTTTATTTAGCTCAAATTGAGAGGGGGTCAGCTACAAGGACCCTGTGAGACTTTCTCCCACATGTATACCAAAAGTCTGGTGAATAAAAGAGTTGATGCAGAGGCAAGATTTTCCAATTAAAGTATTATTTATTGAACAGTAGAAAATCACACAGCAAAGCACACATGCACACACACACACTTTTTCAGGGCTTAGGGAAATCAAGGGTTAGAGGCTGAGGCAATGCTGCTATCATGCTACTGATGAAGCCTCTTCTGAAATCCAATTGGGTGAAGCAGTATGAGACACAACTGACCCAAGAGTGTGGGTTGCACAGAGGTGCCTATAACCAGATCAGAGAACAGAGTGACATGAGGTCTCCCTGCAATCATACTAGTGACACTGAGGGGGAGAATCCAGGGGGTTTTTAAAGGAAAAATCTAGCCTCTGGTGAGGTACCTGATTGCTTGGCTAAAAGCTTAGACAAAAGAAGTATTGGATTGTTTGGCTAAGGTTCGCTAGATTGCTTAGCTGTAACTTAAATTGTTTGGCTGAGGTTTAGACAAAGGTGTTAGATTGCCTAGCTGAGGTAATGTGGTCTGGCAATATTCAAGGGGAAATAAGAGGAGATTCAGCTGTCTAGCCGGCACATCAGGTGAGACATCTCAGCCATTATTGCCTATCCTTCTGATTATAGAGGTGATGATAGCCCATTTGAAATTCCCACACTGTCTGCCTGGCTCTGTGATTTGGGGATTTTCCAGTTTTCCAAATGACCTGGGCATGACCTCTATGCAACCTCTTGTGGTTGGAAGCACATGAGGTTTGATGCAGAGTCCACCTGGGGCTATGTGGAATTCATACACACCAAAAATCAGAAAAATGCACTATCGGTAACAAGATGACATCATTCATGAAATGGAAGAGTGGTTTAAGGTGCAATCTACAGACTTCTACAATAATAGTATTTGGAGGGTCAAGAAACACTGGGAAGAATGTGTAAATCTTAATGATCACATTTTAATATGATGACTGATTTTGTTTTTTTCCTTAGCTTTACTCTAAGTTTTGATATAAGTAGTTTATGATATGTTCCACAGTCCAGGCTTGGCCTGGTTTTGGCTTCAAGAATAAACTTCTCCATTTTTTTGTTTCCAGTTAGATAATCTGTATGATTTTTGTATTGAGCTTCTGCCGATGTCCATGTATATAGTCTCTTCTCTGGTTGTATGAAGAAGGTGTTTGCAATGAATAGATTTTTGGCCTCACAAAATTCTGTTAATCACTCTCCTGCTTCATTTCTTGTATCTAGTTAAAATCTTTGTACTGTTTTTGATTCTTCGATTCTTCTTTACTGGCTACTTTAGTATTCCAGTCACCCCTGATTAGCTTGAAATCCTATATTGGTGTGTTGTCAATTTCCTGTAATATATGTTGCTCCTGTTGCTTTGGACAATGTTTGCATTGCTGAACATATCTGCTGCTTGCCTTCCCATCTTTTTGAGTTTTTCTGTGTCCCTGAATCATCTATGTATTGATACCCAACCACAAAATAAAGAGACCAGACATGTACATTGGATGAATAAAGGGCCATTTATTTGACTTAACCTATATAACACTAAACTCTTGAACTTCAAGACTTAAATTTCAATACTCTTGAGAGAAATTAACTGAAATGAAATGCCTGGTGCAGGTCCAGCTGAAGCCAGGTGTCAATTCCAGACAGTCTTTTCAGCCTTCCCTTTGGGTCTAAACACCAGACCCTGAGGTAAATCTGATAATTTGAATTATATCCTCAGTCAGTCCTAGGGAGGTAAACATAAGACACTCTCACCAAACTCCCTTGAGTTTTTAAGATTGATCAAAACCCCTATGTCTACCCCAAAGACAGGTTCTTTCACAACCCCCAGGTCCCTTGACTTGTCTAAGCTGTTTCAGAGCCTAACTTTTCACCACAAAGAAGTGCCACTGGTGTGCATAAAATAGTTCTTTACAACCATCACCCATATGGACCAGTGAAACCAATTTAACAGCCACAAAAAGCCAATTACTAGTCCCTTCACACAGTATGGGGTAGGCAAAAAACCCTGGGAAAAGGTGAGAAAATTCCTACCTGGACCCAAAGCAACCAACCAGGTTCATAGTGCAATTTAGGGCAGGAAGGTGAGCTGCCTTCAAAGAAAAGAGCCAAGATGGGAGGGGGGGAACTTGGTTTAATATACCTGAGCTCTGCCCCCCATCATGTGGCTAAGCTTGGCTCATTGGGCCATGCTTATTTTTAAAATTATCTGGCCTCATTCATGGATAGTATCAAAAGCATACCCTCCCTCCATTAGTTCCACCTTTTGTCCAGGTGTGTGTTGTGATTGCCCTCTGCTATTCCTTCCTATATCTAAGTTTGTGTTCTAGTCCTACCTTTTGTTTTATTTGGGGCTGTTTCATCAAAGGTTTTTTTGGGGGGGGGGTTGGGTGAGAGTGTGTTTTGAGGAGGTTCATCTTTGCCTCCCTGTGTGTAGTACAAACATATGTTAGCTATGGTGTCACTGCTGTTCTATCAATTTTAGTGGCACCCACTACAGCTCCTGCCACTGTTTGTCATTTTCTTTCATATATCCCATTGTTCTTTGCTCCTGTGTATGTGGTGTGACCTTATCTTCCCCAGCAACCTCCTCTGTGTGGTCCCCGTCCAAGACGGTTTGTTCCGTTCTGTCTAGGAAAGCCTCTTGCTCCCTAATATGCTGCAGTGTAGCTACCTGTGCCTCCAGCTGCTGTACTTTCTCCTCCAAGAGGGCTACCAACTTGCACTTAAGCATGTGTAATTCCCCACATCAATGGCTTTATGACAGCTTTGTCTGGAGTAACATCACCTGTGGAATCTTTCCCAGACCGCTTTCCATCTTGAAGGTATTGGATTCTTTACTTATCATACCATGATATGCTTAAATGATCTTTCCAGGAGAGAAGAATAGGGTGTGACATTCTGTAACAACTGAACAATCAGTTTAAATGTTCTCAGGCATAAAGACTTTCATTCCCAGAAGGAAACTCCATTTGTCTGCAATATTCAAGCAATCTCTAAGTCTAGCTATCACCTCTCCAAAGTCTAGGGGTTATGCTCATTCTGATCTCATCATGGTTGCATGCCTTGGGCTTCTTCTATGTTGTGCTATCTGGTTTAACCTGGCATAGCTGGTTTCCTGTGCTGAGGAGCTCCTATTTGGGCTATTTGCCTATAAAACATTATGTCTGATATTAAATTGATGTCAGGGTCACAGAGAGGTGACAGAGGGATGGTTCTTGGGTTACAGAAGGATCATGATGATGATGCTTGTGAATAGGAACACAGTATAAAAAGTGGAAATAAACATAGACATATTTCTTCATTGTGCACATATAGGCTTTAGTCAACACATAGGAACATATATCCACCAATGCATAAAATCCAGTGGATTGAACAAAGTGAACATAAAACCACAGAGATTTCTTTCAGCCATTATGGGGAGGTGTGAAGGCTCTCAGCAGAACCATGACAGAATAGGCTTCCAATTAAAATCTAACACAAGAGTGGAACCATGATCTCTGTAATGGTGGCTATAGTAGTATATACCAGATTTTGAAAATAATTAGATATAACAATGCAAGAAGGATGGATGCTGAAAATATGTGATTTAATTGAGATGAATAAATTAAGAATACTATTAAGAGATAAAACACTCCAAAACTTTGAAAAACACTGGAAGATGATAGAACTGTTTTTCATAGAAAATTGGTGAACACCAATTACAGACATGACAGATTAGATAAGCAATTTCAGTAATAATAGGATAGCACACAATGTAGAGGTTTATTATAATGCACCGATTATTTCATGTTATTCTTCCGAAGTTTAGAAGGGCTCTAACCTTGGCACGTTTTAATGTGTTGCTCACGGCCATGTTGGAAGGTAGATTTTAAAAAAACACCTTTTGAATTTCGTTTTTGCCCATGTGGTTCGGGCACCATCGAAACCAATGAGCATGTTCTACTTTATTGTCACTTCTATAGGGATATCCATTACCAATTGATTAGCCCTCTACTGACTAAATTCCCAGATAAAACTGACTCTTTTTATTTACACCTCCTATTAGATAACAATGATTCTACCGTATCCCATAAGGTGGCTAAATTCTGCTATGTTGTTTGCAAATTACGCCCCCAATTGACAAATGGATATTTAACTACTGTGTTGTAAGATTTGGTTGTACACTGTACATATATAGTTTTGTTATTATTATTATTATTTTTATTATTATCATTATTATTATTATTATTATTATTATTATTATTATTATTATTATTAGTTTGTATTTTAATCTGCCATTGTTATACTGATACGCCTTTTGTGCGATTTTGTTTTGATACTGGTCAAAGACCGAATAAATCGATTGAACTAATTGAACTAATGCACAGATTGAGAATGAAGAAGTATATAATAGAAAACCAGTATCTGAATAGAAAGAAGTATCAGTTTTAGTATTTATTTTAAGGATAGTAGATATGTTTTATGGCAATGTCTTTTGCATGTGTATTAAAGTTATATGTTTGAAATTATATCTTTATGTGTTTAATTTCTCTCTCTCTCTCTGAAGTAGAATCGCTGCATTACTTCTATGTATTGCTCAGTGGCAAGACACATATCTTGCATGCATTTCTAGTTCTTCCATCTTTTAAATGGAACTATCTTGGATCTGGATATCCATGGCCACTACCACTTAAGGCTAGAGATACTAGTGGATGAACAGCATATGATAGCCTCGAATGTTTACAAACAAACCCACCTACTTGATCATAACCTTATCTTCCTTGGTTTTGGATATTTCAGAGTATCATCAATTTATGCTTTTGATCTGATCATGTATTTTCTGCCATGAATGGGATGGCTAATAAAATAAAAATGTCAAATTCCCAATAACTAGTGTTGTATAGCAATAGGAATGTTATAATAGGGCTGGAGAAAGCCAAACTGAAATTATCAACCATAAAACGCTCCCAGTGAGTTTATCTAGTCACACTCTCCCAACCTAAACTGCCTCAAGAGGCTAATGTGATGTTTAACACAGGGATGGAGAACATTAGGTATGGCACCCTGATGGCTTGCAGAAAAGATGTAATTGTAACTAATTATAATAACATTCTTGGAATGAGGATTTTTAAAAACCTGATTAGATTCTTGTCATAGAATCATAGAATCACAGAGTTAGAAAAGACCACAAGGGCCATCCAGTCCAACCCCCCTGCCATGCAGGAACTCCCAATCAAAGCATCCCCAACAGATGGCCATCCAGCCTCTGCTTAAAGATCTCCAAGGAAGGAGACTCCACTACTCTCTGAGGGAGTATTTTCCACTGTCGAACCCACTGTCAGGAAGTTCCACCTAATGTTGAGCTGGAATCTCTTTTCTTGCAGCTTGAGTGCATTGTTTCGGGTCCTAGTCTCTGGAGCAGTAGAAAACAAGCTTGTTTCCTCCTCAATATGACATCCCTTCAAATATTTAAACACGGCTATCATATCACCTCTCAGCCTTCTCTTCTCCAGGCTAAACATCTCCAGTTCCCTAAGTCATTCCTTCAAAGGTATGAATGGATGTCTTATTTCTGGTGATGAATTAGATCAGTTGGGAAACACACTTGCCACTACTAGATATTGCTGAAGTAAGATAACAAGTCATAACCAAACATTAAAACATTGACAGATTTGCAATCATCCCAGTCCTTTTCTGACCAAGCAATGGGATTTTTCCTCCCTACGCTTGCTAATTTTATATTATACACATTCTAGGCTGATGACATATTTATCTCCTGATTGTCTATTGATGATGAATGGATTGGAGCCAAGCAGTTAAAATACACATAAGCCTACAGTATAATGCAATGTAATATGTAATTTGATTCACTCTACTTAGAACCAATGGTAATTTAGTCATGGGTTTTAGTTTTAATTGCTCTCTTTGTCAATGTGATGGAGATTACTTAAATCTGAGTGGTCTTAGTCATCCAATGTTGCATCTGAAATATTATTTCATTCTTTATTGATATAAATACTCACCAACCAATTTAAATATCAAGTGTTGTATGTATTATAGTTTTATTAAATTTTAGAGATTCTAAAAAATTTTTTAAAAAAAGGATTTACATGTCTTTGGGCAGCAACTACACAATGAACATATCTTCCCTTTAATTTTAATGCCAGTCTTTACACAACTTTGCAATTATATAAGAACTCAGAATCATAGAATCATAGAGTTGGAAGAGACCACAAGGGACATCCAGTCCAACCCCCTGCCATGCAGGAACTCCCAATCAAAGCATCCCTGACAGATGGCCATCCAGCCTCTGCTTAAAGACCTCCAAGGAAGGAGACTCCACTACTCTCTGAGGGAGTGTGTTCCAATCATCGCTGTATTCATGAAACAAAGAACTTGCATTGTGGATTTGAAAAGATCATTGTGAGATATCTGAGGAGGGGGTGAAAGTAAAGGAAAAGATATATAGAAAAGAGGGAGTACTAGTATAGGATCTTTCATTTCACAACTAAGAATCCCTGCTATCTTCAGAAAATAGCTTAAGCAATCATATTAACAGTCCAATAAGGAAGGTTTCAGAAGGGAAAATAGAGGTCTGCAGTGTACCTATTAGCAAATTAATTGTTCAGGTGAGATTTCAACTAGTTTTCTGGTTCACACTTAATGTTCCTATTCATTTTCAGCTCTGCCATTAGACAAAATGAGAGCAGTTGCCTCAGGGATTAAATGCAGAAAACAGTGGTGGTAACAGTTCCAAGATGTTACTCCTTAATTCCCCAGCTGTTTCTTTTTGCTAGAAGACTGAACTCTCCATGCCACACAACTGTTTGGGACCTCCTAAAGTAGTTTGATTCCTTGGATATGTTGGAGGACTTGGCTAGGACCCATTATTACTCCAAGCACAGAAATATATGTAATAGGACAGGAAGAAGAACATGCCTGCAAGGACCCAAATAGTCATACCACTGGATCTGCTTAAACAAGACAGTTGTTTTGGATTTCTATTTTCTGAACAGCATCATCCTGTTCAAATCCTTGCAAGCAGCTAATCAGACATTCAGAAATACAAAAATGCTTTATGTTGAATCTATCCCAGCACTGGTTACTCAGAATGTATCCCAGCACTGGTTATTCAGAATGACACCTGAGACTTTATAACACAAAGTTATAAAAAAATGAATTTTAACATGAGAAAAGCCTATTTGACCTGTATGTATCATATGTCTTGTCCATCCTGCTGCTGCCTTGCATTCTATTTGTTACTATTGTCCACCTTTTCATCAGTGGGCCAAACCCAACAATAGGTTTTCAGTCACACTGTGAAGTCATAGGCTTTTATGGCCAGCATTCATAGTTTTTTTGTGGGTTTTTCAGGCTATGTGGCCATGTTCTAGAAGAGTTTCTTTCTGATGTTTCACCAGCATCTGTGACTGGCATCTTCAGAGAATACTGGAAAGGAAGAGAGTGGGTATATATACTCTTCTAGTACAGGGGTAGGCAACCTTTCCCCTTTAAGGGCCGAGGGACTTCAGCTCCCAGAAGCCTCAGCCATGTTGGCCAATAGTACCATGTTGGCCAATAACTCCTGGGATTCTGGGAGCTGAAGTCCCTTGGCCCTTAAAAGGGAAAGGTTGCCTACCCCGTTCTAGTATATATGCTGCTCCTCATGCAAGCTTCATGATTATATATGCTCATTCCCCCCTTCCTCCTAGAATGTGAAGAAAACAGAAGAAACATGACCGTGCCAAAATGCTATTGTGCAGGAAAGTGTGATAAGAAATTGTGTCTATCCAGCATGCTTCCATTCTTAAAATAGTGCAATTGTGGTGGAAGAGCAGGCTGGTGTGATAAAGTCCTTGGCCTTCATAGCTTTCCCAAACCTACCTGGGGACAGTGTCAGAGAATAAAACTGCACTCCCTGTGTTATATAGTCAGTCTCAAACTGCTGTTGATATCTACTCTTCATAAGTAGACTGATACCCCAAAGTATTTTTTTTGTGCGAAAAAATACAGTGAGCTCTTCCCTTCTGCTTTGTTTTCTTTCTAGCAGACTGCCATTCTTGACAGAGAGGAATGTGTCATATTCTGATTGTTCTTCTAGTTGAATTTAGTAAGCAATACACCACTGAGACATTTTGCATTTGAAAGTAAAGAGGACCATTTTAAAAGCTACCTGACTTAACTATGTCAGAATCAGAAATTAATCTTCCTATGTGTCCCATTGTTTCATTGTTCCATCAGTTTAACAGATAATGCTCAGTGCATTCTTGACAAGCATTTCAAACACAGCCTTAGACATGAGGACACAGAAACCTGGCTTGATATTTGTGCTAATAATACTTGTGCAGGGCATTCTACAAAAAGGGTTTGGCATGAGTCATAATTTCACAGTTGCTATCCCATACAATTATTCTGTACACAATTATTTTCACACTCTAGCTAACGGAGGACAAGTCAAATGCCCTGCATGCTGACTCTTCAGCCTCTGAAGTTTTTCAATTTTGTTTTGTCAGGAAACTGCTGCAGATTTGCTCTTGGCTTTATAGTAGAGGTCACAGAGAACAAGATGAAATGTTAGGACACCAAAGCTCACTTCATTCAGCACCTGAGCATGTTGAGTATCATTTCAAAGACATTGTGAAACAAGCCTGCAAATATTATGATACAGTGAATCAGTGTTAAATTAATGCTGAGGAGAGAAAGAGGGAGCATTAAGTAAACTCTCACAATTCAATCTATTCAAATGCATTAAAGGGAAAGAGGGAACATGTAACCACAAACTTTTATTTAATATGAAGACATTGCTTGTATTCAACAGATGAGACAGAATGTAGGACTTCTGAATTGTTAAAATTGTTTTATGGATTCAGACATATCTGTCATGTGTCATTTTTTTTCTTTCCTGTAGCAATAATATAGCTGAAATAGCTGGCAAAATCTGTAACTTTTCAAAATATAGTTAACAACAATAATCCAAACTACAGTAGTGCATGGAGGTATCTTCAGAAACCCCAAATTCCAGTGCCCATTACTAAACTCATTCCTCATTCCTTCGGGCCTAGTGTAAGAAGAAGAGCCCTCCCTCCAT
>CM034705.1:24832273-24848975 GCA_020142125.1 Phrynosoma platyrhinos | reverse complement strand
ACGCTGAAATGATGCTGCTTTAGGGCCAGTGTGATAACGTCCATAGTGAATAGATGATACATTCAGATATTAAAATATCACATTAGGTGTGACATTAAAATCAAATTAAATATTAAAGTTTTAAGCATTAAAATGATCTTGAATTTGGGTATCACATATGGCAATACATAGTTTATTTTGTTTTAGCTGAATCTACTTCGTAGCTAGTTCTACAGCATTTCTATTCTGTCTTCTTGTTTGGTTTGCAGCAGCTAGCCCATATCTTAGACAAGGCCAATAAAAAGTTGTGGATCTACTAAATGTAGTGGGATCTTTATTGTAAAGTAAGAATTTATTTTTTTTATTTGCTGGCCAGGTATCTTTAACTTATAAGAATTCTAAAATAAATTTGCTCCTAATTTCAGCTGACAAAGGACAATTGAATACATGGTGGGGAAGATCTTCAACTACATTTTGAAGAAGAAGGAGACTCCACCACACTCTAAGGTATTGCATTTCACTATCAAACAGATCTTGCCATCAGGAAGTTCCTTTTAACATTTAGGTAGAATCTCTCTCTAGGGCAGCAGAAAAACAAGCTTGCTCCATCTTCAATATGCAAAGGTAAAGGTAAATGTAAAAGTATTTCCTGTTGACAAGGTTGTCAAGTTGTCTCCAACCATAGGGGGTGGTTCTCATCTCCGTTACTAAGTTGTTTACCTTCCCACCGAAGTGATACCTATTTATCTACTTGCATTTGCATGCTTTCAAACTGCTAGGTTGACAGAAGCTGGGACTAGTGATGGGAGCTCACCCCATCATGCAGCACTTGTGCCTCGAACTGCCAGTCTGCCAATCTTGCAATCAATAGAGTCAGCATCTTAACCACTTGAGCCACTGCATCCCGTATCTTCAATATGACATCCTTTTACATTTTTAAACATGGTTAGCATGTCTCCTCTTAACTTTCTCTTCCCCAGGCTAAGCATACCCAAATCCCTAAGCCACTCTTCATAGGTCATAGTCTCCAGATTTTTCTTCATTGCTGTGGACATGTTCCAGCTTGTCAATATACTTTTTGAACTGTGGCACCTAGAATTGGACACAATATTGAAGTTAATGTCTAAACAAAGCTGAAAAGACTGAAATCACTACTACCTTTCATCTGGACACTATGCTTCTGTTGATGTAGCCTGGAATTTATTCTATTTTTACCAGTTAGAAAACAGTTTTCGTTTTGGGGAAGACTGAGGCAAAGCAAGCATTGAACAATTCATCCTTCTCTCTTTCCTCTTTCAGCAATTCAACATATTCTCTACACACTGGTCCTACTATTTCCATGTTCTGCCTCTTGCTCCAAACATAACCCAACCCTCTTTTTAAAATTTATTCTTAACCTCTCTAGCAAGATGGAGCTCATTCTGAGCATTAGTTTTTCTGACTTTCTCCCTACAAGTATTGGCTATTCATTTGTATTCCTCTTTGGTGATATCTTCCTCCTTCCATTTCTTGCACATCTCTCTTTAAATCTCAGCTTATCTGAAAGTTATTTGTAACCCCACAATTCTGTTTGTTTCTTATGAATGCAAAGGTTCTGCTGTGGAAAAGACTAGGGAGCTTATCACACGGCTGAAAATGCCAGCATACCTTTGCTGGCTTCAATCTTCTTCCGGGATAAATCAGATATGATCATACAAAGTCACTGCCAATTTTGCCACGATGCTGCCATCTAAATTCAACCCAGGTCAGATGTGGGCTGAAGCTGCATTTAGTTGCCAAACTTTCAAAGTCAGAAAGTTCTGTTTTCGAAAATTTGGTGGCTGGACATGGCTTCAGCCCATGTCTGACCCAGGCTGAATCTGGCCGGCAGCACTGTGGCAAAATTGGCAGCAATTTATGTGCAGTGTATCCCAGAAGAAGATTGAAGCTGGCAAAGGTAAGCCAGCATTTTGAGCCTTGCAATAACCTCCTAGGTAATGATACACGATGTCTGCATTCAATTCAAGGTCACTGAAGCAAAGTTCCACATATGGCATCATTATGCATGCAAATGTATATTCAGTTCTACTTTTGTTGCACATTCCTTTGTGCATGCATTACATATCTGGTTGTGTTTCTGCTTGTGTAGCTGTTTGCACATCTGGTTGTATATCTAGTTGTGCAACATTGGTATTCAAAATAAAGGTTGGGTAACACAATCAATGCATAAGTCTGCCAGCTAGCACTAAACAGCTTGAACAGTTATGGGCTATCCACAGTCCTCCCTGTTTTAAAAACACATGCACTCCCACCACCCCTTGGATCAAATTTTAATCCCCTCTGGCATTTAGTAACCCAAGAAATTGCTGGTCTGTTTAGGTTGTTCGAGGAATAAGAGCAATATACTATTTATCTAGAATACAAAGCTGAAACACCCACATTGTTCTGCCCAATTCCCAGCTCTAATTCCAACAACTAAAGAAGAAAGAGAAGGAACTGTAGCTTGAATGCTAAATATGTTTAATTGCATGCAGCCTATTCAAGTAATAATTTTATAATGCATTATGCATCAAGCATTGCTGTCAGAAAATTTATTGGCCATAAAGACCCAATAAAATACAGGTTTAACATGAATATCATGGGGATTTTACTCCCCTCTACACACTTTTAAGACTGATGGGGGGGGGGGGCTGGATTGAGCAAGGCCATTATCAGCTCTGCTATGAAGCTAAACTTTGCCAGGATTGCAAAGCTTCTGTCACTCCATTGCCTTTTTGCCTAGCTTCAAGAGAAAGAAAACAGTGATAGAGGGTCATATTAACTCTGGTTAAAGTGCCAGACCCATCCAGCACATCAGAAAAATCAACAGTCACTTGGCAAGAGTCATGCCAATCAGCCCATGTGAAGAAGAAAAGAGAAGGGAAGCATCTCAAGTCTCTTCTCCATCAGCTTTATTCAGTGATTAAAAACTACTGGCTCCTCTTCTTTTACCTCATTTTCAGAGATAAGGCATGCAAAAAAAAAATGTGCCTTAGAAATACCATTAAGTGAGGCTGCACTTATTAAATAATTTGGCTATGGAGAGTTAAGATTTCATCCCTCTCCATTTTTATATCACAAAAGGTTTTGTCACAACTTTAAGCACCCTTCCCATTGCCGCCAACAAAACCCCACTGCTGCAACAACCAACATTTTGGCCACTGGCACCAAATCCCACCAATTATTCTGGGAAATAGAAAGATGGAGAACAGGGGCCTGAACTGACTGCCAGAAATAATCCAGTTTGAGACCTAGCTCAGTGCTAGGAAATCATGAGAGCTGTAGTTTATTATGGCACCAGAGCTCTCTGACAGAGAAGGCTCAATGTCTCAGAAAAAAAATACAACTCCCGTTATTCCCTAACATTGATCCAGGACAGTTGAAGTGGTCTCAAGCTGGATTATTTCTGGCAGTCTGTTCAGACCCCAAGTTGTTTCCCAGTAGAAATTTGCTACTTATAGTCAGTTGTTGTTTCAGGAGGGACCTGAGAGGATCCAAGGTAATTTTTACTCCTGGATGCCACTATGTACTGCGCTACCACAAAGGCCAAGTTTGTTAGTAAGAAATCTCTACCAGTTTCATAGAAAGCATTTTTCGTGGCTAAACAAGGTGTGGGGAATTTATTTAAAAGGGGAAGTGCCATCTTTGAAGGCTTCCAGGAGCAGCACTTTTCCTTTTTTCCATTTTTTCCTTAGTGGGGGAAGTGATGGAGAGATCCATGTCCCACAAAATGACCAGTGGACTGTGAACTGCCCTCTCCTGTTATAGCTTCTCATCTAGTGTACTTTTGATATATGTTGGTACTTTTATTTCAGTTTCTGAGAAACACAATTAAGGCTGTGCATCATGGTCCTTTCCAATTTTTATTTTTTATTTATCTAAACTGGAGTTTGCTTGATTTGTTCTATATTCAAAGTGAATCTTTCCCTTTCTCCCCCTACTTCCTAATATTCCTCCTGGGATTTTTTTTTTAAAGCTAGAAAGATATAATTTTGTTTTGACTGCATGACTGTACTACAAAACATTGAAAATTGCCAGTTTTCACCTTACATGTTCTGAATACATAAAGGGAGAAAGAAATAGTGCAAAGTCTAGCTGCAATGCGAATTGGAGGAAGAAAAAAAGTCACACCAATTGCCTCTGATTGATGCTTTCCCCATGACATTTCTGTTAATTCAAAATAGGGGTCATGCTTATTTACACAGAGACTGGACCAAATTAAACTGAAGAGTTAATAGAGATAGAGTCAGTTTCCTTAAAAGAACTCAGGCATCAAACCTTGTGTGTGTGTTTTTTTCCTCATGCAATCTCTTGTGTGAATTATTTTTTCTGGATGAGGTCTGCTTGGAATCTTTGAGATAACACATCAGAGAAGGAACAACTGTTTGCTTTGGATTAGCTATGCATTGATTTGGATTTGTTTTAAAATTATATTTTATGTCACAATTTTCCATCTGTATTTTTTTTGTCAGCTTTCAGGTCCACAAATCCAATCAAATTATTGCTTGGTGTTTTTTTTTAATGCAACAAAAACAATCTTGTCTCTTTGTGTGAAGGAAGGAAATAGTTTGGAAATGTGGGAGTTAATTTAACATCTTTTTTAAAAAAGGTGATATTTTAAGAAAACATTTTCATACGATTCCCTCTTTCTTAAAAGGTCTCTGGTGATTGGAATATGTAGATACAGTAACATCCTTTTCCATTTTCTGTTCCATACTTACATGATTTGGCAATGGAGAAACACAGAAATGATCTCAGTCAAACAGACAGATTGCCTGGGGATGGAGTCCTCTCTGATGTTCTTTGGCAGGCAGCTGGTCAATTCACTTTCCCTGCAGTAAGTGACATCTGTGGGTCTTATTCAATTCCCACCCCCAGCTGCTGCTCAGCTATTTTACATTTCTTCTCTTATGACAGGCTGACTATCTTTCCCCTTGCATATTGCCAGCCCCATAAGGCAGCAAAGATCTCAAACAGAGGAGTCTGGCAGCAAGACCTGGCTGCCTTTCACTCTGTACCGTCCATGGTAGATTCCTAGAGGAGGAAAACATGTTCTGATGTAGCACCACTGTAGTACATGGCCAAAGGATGATATTGTAGCCACCTGCTCAGTAGGGATAAAATGACACAAGGATTACCAGTAAGGATCTGTCTAGGTTCTATAAAATTACTGAATTGGCCTGGGCCCTCCAACCCAAAATTTGCTGCTTAGGAAGTAAAAATACTATTCTCATGCTTTCTCACTCAGGTTAATTTACAACTTGCCTCCAGACTGCCATCCCACATTGCTTGTTCACATATCACAACATTTCTGTTTCTGTTTCTGATCCTGAAGTTGAAAAATAACTGTTATTGAAGATTCCTTACCCTCTGAAGAAGAAGCAGACAAAATTTAGGCCTCTAGAGGTTATTGAGTCACAACTGTCATCAACCTTATCCAGTATAGCTAATATGAGGAACACTTGGAGTGTACTCCAAAAAAATCTGGAAGGCCTCCCTTTGTCCACCTTGCTTTAAATGTTATTTTCCATTGCTCTGCCTCTGACCAACTTTGATTTTTATCTCCATCCACATTTTGGAAGTAACGAGTTACAAATAATGGAAGCACCTGTGATTAGTATCTGCAGTGCACAAATATAGGAAGAATAACACCTGGCTTGAAAGCTGTACAAATTCTGAGCATCTCGACATCTTAGTAGAGGCACCAGTATGATGTGTTGACCAAAACAGTCCATGCAACTCTAGGCTGGACCAATAAAAAGAAGTGTGAGAAGGGCCACTCTATTATGCTGTGGTCAAACTTCGCTTGAGGTATTGGATCCCATTCTGGGCACCAATGTTTAAAGAACAATATTCACAAGCTGGAATGTGTTCAGCAGAGGGTGAGGGCCCTTGCAGACTGCCAGAAATAGTGCAAACTGAGTCCACTTTAACTGCACTGACTCAGTGCTAGGGAATCATGGGAACTGTGGTTTATTGTGGCACCAGAGCTCTCTGACAGAGAAGGCTCAATTTCTCAGGAAAAAAAAAATACAATTTCCATGATTCTCTAGCACTGAGCCAGGGCAGTTAAAATGGACTCAATTTGCACTATTTCTAGTAGTCTGCAAAGGATTATCAAAAGTCTGAAAACTCACCTCTTGGATGACTCAGATGAAGAGGAGGAGATAGATTGCCAGCTTTTGATAATGGAACTCTCTCTGAGTCTGGAGAGCTGGAGAACTTTCTCCTTAGCAGAAGATGGCAGAGGCCAAAGATGCAGAAGACAATGTGTCCCTATCTTTTGTTGTGTGATAAAAAAGCAGATCCCAATGACTGTTAAAAGTAGATGCTGACCTAATTAGATACCAGTAGCCTTAAAAGAGCTGCCCATAAATTTACTAAAGTTCCCTTGTACCTTTGGTGCTGACAAGTATCTTATCTTGTTGACTGGCAGTACTCACTAGCATCCCTCTTTTAAAGCCCTTGGACTGGCTACATTTTGACAACTCTGTTTACTTCTTGCTGGCTTCATGTATCTGGATTGCTGACCTGTTGCAAAGACTTCTAGACCAGCTGGCAACCACCCTTGTACTTCTCCATTCATCTTTCAGATAACCTGTGACTTTCCTGGTCTGGACTAACTACCCCACAGTATCTGTGCTATGCTAACTGGTCCATAGGATGCCTATTAGGAATGGCTTAGGAAGTTGGGTACGTTTATCTGAACCGGTGTTGTATTGAAGATGAAGTGAGCTTGTTTCTGCAGCTTCACACACTAGATCAAGAGTCATGGGACTCAAATTACAAGAAACTATGTTCCACCTAAGCATTAGGAATAATTCCTTGACTATAGAGCTGTCTGACAGTGGAATAGACTGCAATGGGGGATGGTACACTCTCCTTTGGATACCTTTAAACAGAAGTTGGAGGGCTAACTCTCAGGAGTGCTTTGATTGTGTATTCCTGCATGGAAAGGTTTGGATTAGACGGTCCTTGTGGTCCATTCCAACTCTGTGATTCTATGATTCTGCAAGTCACTTTTCTTGGAAACAAGGATTTAATAGATTACCAGTCAAAATGTATGCAGTAATATTTTTACAATTACTTTTAAAGGATTTTCAGTGGTATTTTGATAGAAATTTGTCATGTGTTATTATGTTTTATTATAAATCCCAAGGTTTTTTCCTAAAATAAATAAATAAAACATAATGTAAAGTAACAAAACAAGTAATGAGCAACATAATAGGTGACTTTGTAAACTGTAATATGGATGATATAACTACATAATAATGGGGATGATTGACATTTAAAAAGTAACTTTCCAAGTTCTGCCATTAATCATGGCTCACCACATAATCATGAACATAGCTGTACCATTTAGTGGCTGGTTTCAATAATATCTGAAGAAATTCTGTGGTACCCTGACTTTGGAATGCCATTCCTAAGGATGTTCAACTGGAACTGACATTGAAACTACTTTCAAGACAGTTTTTTTTTAAAAAAAAATTTTTTTGCTGAGGCATTTTAAATTGCTTTTATTGCTCTTTCTGATTTGTCATTTCTCCAAGGGTGGAATCCCTTCCAGCTTTACTTTTATGAAGGACAATTTCAAGAAGTTGCATTTTTACTATTGTATAATGCCCTGGAATCTGTCAGGATGAAAAATGTTATTAAAAAATCTTGAAATATATTGCAAGATTCAGATTCTCCAATTTTGTGATGTGAAGAGAAAGGTTTTCCTTTACAGGAAGCTATTAACTTTGTTTTCCCATGTTTCATGACTCCAGTATTTCCCCTTGTTGTGAGAGCCAAAGTCACAACAGGTATTTTACCAAGATGTCAATTTTATTCTAACATCAGTACTGGAGACAAGGGAACTAAATATTGCCTCTTGTGCTCCTTCGCTGTTTTTCATGAAGTTAACATGAGCACTTAGAAACAAGCTGGGCTGGATCATTTTAACATCCCTATGGTAGAAAGAGAGAAAAATAACAACATATTGGAATGTGAAAAGAAATAGGAAAAGAGGCACAGACTATGGAGTAGATATTCTTTTTAGAAAATGGGAGATATTTTGAGACATAATAATAATAATAATAATAATAATAATAATAATAATAATAATAATAATTTAATTATTTCTATCTCGCCCCTTTGCAGCACAATCGGGGTGGCTTACAACAATTAAAACTACAATAAAATACATACAACCCCAAAACCCACCCACCCCTTAAAAATTTTAAACTTAGACAATTAAAAACATTTTAAAATAAATCAGAATCAATTTAAATTTGCCCTTTAAATTTGCCAGCTGTCTGAAGAGAGTCCATTTTGAATCGATTTATTAGTCAATGTGAACAACAAGTGGGTTATTTTACAACAAGAAAATACAATTGGGACAAATGTAGTGTGAATTATGCTCTGCTGTCAAACCGATCCATCAATTCCGATCACAAATTGGTTTATTTGTAAGTGAGAATGAGACCCAAGATTCAATTCACCAACAGCCCCTAAAGTATACCACAAAACCCAGAGCCTCAGCTGCATCCACATGCACCTGAAGTTGATTTCTAATTAAAGTCCTTCCTCCCAAGGTAAACTCCATTGTGTCCCACTAAAAACTCCTTCCACACTTCCAGGTACACCCTCATATTGGCTGTTACCCTCAAATGGTGTCATAAAGACCTTCATGACATCACACACCCTGTGAAAAAAGGCCCTAGTCTGAATGCAAAATATAAATGTCTGACCAGTACCTGTAACTCCTACAAAATGGCTTTCTTTATTCACAAAACTTTAAAAATTTAAAATTCATAGGCCCACTGTGAAGAATTTGCATGGCATTTTGCATATAAAGTCACGCAGATCCACTCCAACTTGGATGATATAGTTAATACAGTGCCAGTGAATGTCACCTTGGCACCTATCTGTCGAGTGTTAATGTATACTTTTCAACTTGTGAAGCCTGATGATGTGGAGAAGATCCTTGGAGAGGTAAAAGCCACCACATGTGTCTTGGACCCTTGTCCTTCTTGGCTTATTAAATAGGTCAGAGGGGGACTGGCTGAGGGGGTAAAGGAGGTAATCAGTGCTTCCCTATAACAAGGCAGAGTTCTATCTTGCTTAAGGAGGCAATTGTGAGTCCTTTGTTAAAAAAAACTATCTTTGGGCCTAAGCAGACTGCCAGAAATAGTGCACATTAAATTGAGGCACTGCCCTGGCTCAGTGCTAGGGAATCATGGGAACTGTAATTTATTGTGGCACCAGAGCTCTCTGACAGAGAAGGCTCAATGTCTCAGAAAAAAATACAATTCTCATGATTCCCTAGCACTGAGCCAGGGCAGTGCCTCAATTTAATGTGCACTATTTCTGGCAGTCTGCTTAGGCCTTTAGAATCCCACCATAATAAATAATTATAGGCTAGTGTCCAACCTACCATTTTGGACAAGGTTTTAGAATGTGTGGTGGCTTCCCAACTCCAGGGATTTCTGGATGAAACAGATTATCTAGATCTAGTTCAATCTGATTTCAGGCCTGACTATGGAACAGAGGCAGCCTTGGTCACCTTAGTGGATGACTTACACATGGAACTAGACAACGGGAGTGTGTCACTGTTGGTTCTGCTGGACTGCTCAGTGACTTTCGATACCATTGACCATGATATCCTTCTGGACTGCCTCTCTGGGATGGGACTTGGAGATACTGTTTTACAGTGGTTCAGTTCCTTCCTTGAGAAGCAAACCAAGAAGATGGTGCTAGGGGACTCCTGCTTGACCTCCTGGCCATTGGCCTGGTTCCATGTTGTCTCCTATGCTATTTAACATACACATGAAGCTGCTGGGAGAGGTCGTTGGGAGTTTTGGGGTGCAGTGTCATCAATATGCAGATGACACTCAACTTTAGTAATCCTTTCCATTCAAGTCCAAGGAGGCTGTCCTGGTCCTAAACCAGTGTCTGTCATCAGTAATGGACTGGATGAGGGCAACCAAGTTGAAATTTAATCCAGAGAAGATAGAGGTGCTCCTGGTCAGTCAGAAGGAACAGGGATCACACTCCCACTGAAGATGCACATTCACAGTTTGGAGGTATTCCTGGATTGAGCTTTGAACCTGGAGGCCCAGGTCTCTGCAATGACCAGGACTGCTTTTGCATGTTTAAAATTTGTGCACCAACTATGCCCATTCCTTGAGATGCCAGATCTGGCCTCAATGGTACATGCCTTGGTTACATCCCATTTGTACTACTGTAATTCACTCTACTTGGGGCTGCCTTTGAAGAGTGTTCAGAAACTTCAGCTGGTTCAAAGAGCTGCAGCCTGGCTGCCAACAGGGACAGGTTACAAAGATCATGCAATGCCCCTGTTGAAATAGCTCCACTGGCTGCTAGTTTGCTTCCGGTCACAATTCAGTGCTGGTGATTACCTATAAAGCCCTATATGGCTCACATCCAGGCTATTTGGCAGACCTGTATCTCCCTCTATGAGCTGGCCAGGGCTCAGGGGAAGTCCTTCTCTCCATCCCACCACCATCACAAGCAAAGTTGGTGGGCACATGAGTTGGTGGGCCTTTTCCATGGCTGTCCCTAGACTCTGGAACTCCCTGTCCAGGGAGACCAGAATGATCTCTTCCTAGATGGCCTTCTACCAACAGGTGAAAACCTTCCTTTTCAGACAGGCATTCAAAACAGAAAGCTTTTAAAGAATGGTCTGGGATGCTATATTGTTTTAATGTATTTTAAACATTTTATCTTCTTAAAGTATTTGTAATCTATTTTAATTATTGTACTAATTTAATTCTGTTTTAATGTACTATTTTTTATGTTTTTAATTGTATTGATTTTTAACATAGTTAGCTGCCCTGAGTCCCAGTCCTGGGAGAAGGGTGGGGACATAATAATAATAATAATAATAATAATAATAAGAAGAAGAAGAAGAAGAAGTAAGATAATGCAATTTGTTGTTTTCTCTTCTGCTAAGGGCACACCCAATGAACGTGCAAACTGCAAATGTATCCATAATGTCATTGCATTGCCTTGTGCCATTAGGGCCAGCAAAGTGAAAATCGTCTCAATAATTTATTATTCTCCAGACACCCAGAAGCTGACAAAAAATCCACTTAACAATTGAACTATTTTTTTTAAGGCAGCACATGTTATTGAGCATCCCATAGGGAGAGATCTGACCATGTAGAAACTGCCCTCAAATGCAGCTAGATGCACTAGTAACAAAAATAATGTGATTTCATATCAGATTTTCCCAACTTGCTGCCCAACTCTATACACAAGCACCGTATCTACATCTTACATTGAACAAAGTTTACTGAACATTAAAAATGAACAAGTATTACATCATTTATTGACTCCCCCAATTCTGTTGGATGAGACCACTAGTGTTTATGTGTATGTATGTATAAGCATGTATTATGTAAGTGCATTATGTATGTATATATAAGAAATTTAACAATATTAAAAATATACAAACAAGATAATTGACACAAAGAAACAAAACAGAACACCAAAATAGAAAGGGCAAATGAGAGAGAGAGAAGAGAAGAGATAATAGACAAAGAATCAGACATTTACAATGAATCCTGGCTTTCTTCATGGTGGTTACAGTTCCTAGCACCAAAGTCTTACTTCTTCAACTAAAAAAAGAAAGAAAAGTGTCATATAAACTTCTACCATTTAGTCAAACCTTTTTAATTATCAAACCCCACAGTTAACATATTGTTTCTATTTTACTGCAAAAAGACAAAGGCTTCCAATCTTTCAGAAATATGATCAGTGAGTTTTCCCTAATAAAAACATATCTGCTAGATTAGCCATTTTGTTTAACAGCCAGACCTCTTTTGTTGGAATTTTAGTATTCTTCCATTTCTGTACAATCATGCCATCATACTCATATTATAGTTGTCTTTCATATTTTTTCTCCATCCGATCTACCATCAGTCCCAGTCAAACAATTAATGTCTCTGTTGAATATTAATCTTTAGAATCTTTTGTATTATATTGTGCATCTCAGTCCAAAAACTTTTTGCTTTCTCACAAGTCCATTATATACTGTGAAATGTCCAAACATGTTGTTTACATTTCCAACATTTACTATATGTCCCCTTATACATTTAGAAATTCCCCATATGACCACATTCTTCCCCACTATTCCCACTTCCCCAGTGTGAGAGTTGGTGAAGGAGGTGGTGGGAATGTCTCAGCTCCGTTAGCCACCTCAGTAATATTGGGTTTGGAAGGGTGCAAAACAGCTTAGAAGACAATATATCACCCTTAAACCCCCTCTGATAAGAGGGGAGAAACGGAAGACTTGCTGGGGGCTTGTTTGGGGAGTCAACAGCAGAGAAGTAATTTGCACTTTGGAATGCTGAAGACGGTGCACACAAGCCGCAAAGTCCAATTAACCCATATTACTGCGGTTGTGTAAGTGCAACAAATTTAACCAATATCGCACTTCAAAAGAGCTGAAATATAGAAAGTAAGAAGAAAAGAAACAAAAGGGATGCTTATAGCCTTATCTATGGAGAGTTTTCCTCCTTTGGGTTCTTTATAAGAACTGGAGAGAAGCAACCTAATTTAGAAGCGGAGAAATAAAGCAATCAACAGAGATCAACAGTGAGTGTGTTATTTTATATAACCAGATTCTTGAAAGCTAACCTGGACTCTATGGAGTTTTACAAAGCATAACAACATAATAATACCCTTATAGTTTACTAAAAATATAATAATACAAAGATACATTTAAGGAACTCAAACAGACAGACATGGGCATATAAGATGCCGGGTTGGAGAGAGAGAAGAGACGCTGTGGAAACGGAAGGCGGAAAGACCCCGGAAGTGGAACATGAAGACATAAAGTGAAAGAAAACAGTGGAGAGGTGGAAAATGTGGGAAAAGATGAAAAACACTTGGGACTAGATTTGAAATAAGTCCAAATAATAGTAGAATAAAGGTGGGAACACAATGGAAGATAAGCATTGAATTTAATATAACTTTTTAATTGAGTAATTACAGTGGACTTAACAAGGACCTAATAAACTTTGGATTGGACTGGGATTTTGAACAATTAGATTGAATGATAAGACAAAAACTAACAAGAACAGATAACAAACAACGGACTTAAATGATTGACAAATTATAATGGATCTAAATAAAATAAAAGACTACAAATAACTGAAAAATAAAACCACGGAAACAAGAAACAAGAGAAAAGATGTCAGTTTGAAAAAGAGGAGAGAGAAATAAGAGGGGAATATGAGACTGTAAAGAAGAGGCATGGAACTGCTGCAGATATAAAGAAAAGTAAGATTATTATATAGACAAAGATAGACAGAACCAGGAGGGAGGTGAATTGTAATATTTGTAATAATTAAAGGTTAATGATATATATCTTCTAAGAAAAATAACTTAATTTATAAAATGCTGAATTGAAAAAGAAAGATAATGAGAATGACAATGATAGTGGAAAAACACCAGTGAATTTGAAAATAGAATGTAGAAAACATTGAGATTGGGAATGTTGAATAATTGATATTGATATTTTTGTTTTTTCTTTCCTTGTCTTGCTTTGATGTATTTAAAAGTATAGACATTATCCCTGAATAAAAAATAGGGTAACTCAATGAATAGAAGAATGATAAGGTTTACTCTCTGCTACTGAGGGTAGGATTGATTTAAGCAATTTATAAAACATTTTGTATAGTGAATGTGAGGTAAGATAATGTTCATGTTTAAGTGTGAAGATTAAAAGAGTGCAGTAGGTACATGGTAATAGGTATGTAATATACAAAAAAGTTTTTTTTTCATAGATGTAATATATAATAATTTTAATTCAATATATTATTCCAGAAGCAGACAAAAATAACCAGATAGCATCTGGGGGAAAAAAATAACATACAAACACAATTGCAAATTTCATCCCAGAGAAGAGGCTCTATGAAAGACAGCACAAAATCTACAGACATAAATATGTTGCTTCTAGAAGAATTAAAGAAAATGATTAAAGAAAGACTGATATATTAGAAAAGACTACTGAAGAATTGAAAATTAGACAGCAACAACAACAAATAATGGAATGGTCCAATGAACTGAGATACAGGGATAGATGCATGAAGATCAGGGCCTTCCAGAAAAGCCAAATGAAAATCTTCTAGATAGAATAGGACCTGCATTAGCAGAATATATCGGCTATGCAAAAGACTCTCTGGAACTTGAAATAGATAAATTATTCAGAGTTAATTCCAAACAAACAAAAGACAGAAAAATTCCAAGAGATGTTGTGATCTGTATGATAAGAACGAGAATGAGAGACCTAATAATGAAAAAAAAAGTTACAAACAGAAACTATGGATAGAAGACAAAGACATGAAGATTTTTAAAGACATCCCTCCACAAATTATGATGAACCAACAAAAATATCAAAATCTGACACATATTTTGAAGAAATTAAAAATTGAATATAAATGGGACAGAATTGAAGGTTTATCCTTTAATTACAAACAAAAAAGATGAAAGATAGATACGGAAGAGAAAGCTAAAGAAATTGAACATAAACCGATTAAAGAAATGAGAGAGGGGAGAGAAGGTACAAGAACTGAAACAAGACATACCAAAGATGAAAGAGCAAGAAATTCAAAGAGAATAGAAGAAAAAGAAAAGGGAGAAATAAAATTAAACATGGAAAAGAAAGAACAAGAGAGAAGACAAGAACAAGAAGAAAAGTTAACACAGAGATAAAGGAGATGATTTGTACAGAAAAGATATAAGAAGAAAAAAACAATGGACAAAAAGAAAAAAAGAAATCAGAAACAGAAAGAAAAAATAAGAGAGAAGAAAAGACTACAACTCTGGATACAGAACAGGAATCAGAAGAAGATATAGAAATACAAAATTACGAAATGGACATTGAATCCTCAGATACAGGAGAAGAAGAAGAAAGTGAAGACAACTTAGGATTGATTACTGAAAATGATAAAGAGAAAAGAAATCAAGAAGAATATAGTTGACAAAAATTAAGAAGAGTAAACAAGAAAGACAGATTTAGACAAAAGAAAAGAAGGGAAGGAAGAGGAAAAGAAAAAATAAAAACAAAAACAAACATTTAAATAAATAAGAAATAAAAACAAAAAGGGGAGGAAGGGGAGGAAAAATAAAATAAAATAAAAACAGAGATAAACTATAATAACATAAAATAAAAACAAAAAATAAAATAAAAACAGACATATACTATAATAACAATAACGACAACAATAAAAATAAAAAAGTATGGATGTAAAAGCAATAACCTGGAATGTAAAGGGTTTGAACTCTAAACACAAATGGAATATGATATTTCATTTCTTAGAAAAAACAAAAGGAGAGATAATATGTCTGCAAGGGATAAAGATTAAGAAGAAGGAAGAAAAATATATCAGAAATTCAAAATTAGGTCATTGTTATACATCAACAACAAAAAAGACGAAAAAGGGAATAGTGATATACATTAATAAAAAATATGAATCAAAAGAAATTTTTAAAGATGATAACGGACATTACCTGGCAGTTGAAATCACTTTGAGACACAGGAAACTATTAATATTGGCAATCTATGCACCAACAGAAAGAAGAGAGAAATATTACGGGAAAATTAGAGAAGAACAAATTAAATGCTTTTCATCTGTACATAACTTAACATCAAATTCATGTTTACTATACTCAAAAATATAGTACCTACCTATTGGGCTCCCCACCCTCCTAAGGCAATTCCCCTCCCACACTTAGATCCATTAATAAGGTTGCACACCCAGGTATATGTATTTCCTATTTATTTGAAGATTTGCTCAGTAGTCATTTGCCCCTAAAAGATGCTGGATATGGCTATATACAGCAATAGGGGTTTGCCCTCCCTGAGGTAGATTAACCTCAAAATATCCAGAGTTCAGTTGACCAAAGAGACTAAGGTACTCCAGTCCTCAACTGAAATTATCTACTTCCATAGAGCACATATAGAACACAAGATCTAGGTGGGCCTGTAGACAACAGGAAAACAAATGAAAAGAATGTGGGAGTCCTGTGATAGATATGTCTCTCCAGCCACCACTCCCATGTCCTGGCAGTACAAGAAGTCCAGGTCATGAAACCCTGGCTCAGTGTGCCCTAACTCCATTCTGGATTATCTCTCTCTCTTTCTTCATTGGTTGACCCTTAAACTAATTGCTGCTATGTTGTCTTTTCCATCTCCTTCCACTCATGCTTCTGCATCAACAAGAGTCTGCAAGAATAGCTTCTTCCTAGGGCAGCCCTTAGTCCTCTCTCCTCTGTTGGTAACAAAGTGCCATTCTTCTCTCCACTCATCAGATGGGGAAGGCAACTGAAGCCAATAACTACCTGACAGTAAATTATGGTCTATATATAAATTTGAGTCATGTAACTATATAGTATAATGAAAAAGAATTCTGAAGCCATACAGAAATCTCTGCCACAAGCACACAACATCCTCTTGTTTGGGACAGAAGCGCAACCTGGTGTGCAGCTATGGCAATTTAATTTTACTGGAATCCTTTGTCAGATCCGATCAATTGAATCAGATCAATTTATTGACTTAGTCTACTGACATTTCAAACAATTGCAAATGATAAAACAATCTAATTATAAATAGTGCAATACAGTTGCAATTTAAAATTTTGCCATGTCACATTGAACCAAAATAAAAGTATGCCATCCAATACAAAATCCCCCC
>CM034705.1:24799030-24816408 GCA_020142125.1 Phrynosoma platyrhinos | reverse complement strand
AATAATAATAATAATAATAATAATAATAATAATAATAAATTTTATTGAACAATCGGGGTGACTTACAACAAATTAAAATTCCAAACAGAATCCAGAATAAACATCCCCACCCTGTCCCCCTTTAAAAAAGTATTAAACTACATATCCATTAAAAATAATGCATAAAACCACACAAGGTAAACAAATAAGGTAACTGAAGAGGCCATAGCCAAGTGTGAGCAGTGATGAGGGCCAAAAGTGGAGGAAATAGAGCCAGGTAAACTCCTGGGGCTGGGAATCTAGTCAGGAAAGACCTGCCAAAAGAGATCCATCTTCACAGCCTTTTTAAAGCTGTTTCAGGTTGTAATCAGATGGATCTCATCTGGCAGGTCATTCCATAGTCTGGGGGTAATTACTAAAAATGCCCTCTGGGAGGTTGCATACAGCCTTGTTTTTATTGGCTGCAGCAAATTCCTGATGACAGGAGAGCACAGGAAGGATTGCATGGGAGGAGGTGGTCCTGAAGATAGGTTGGACCCAAGCCATTTAGGGCTTTAAAGTTAATAACCAACACCTTATACTGGGCCTGGAAACCGATAGGCAGCCAGTGAAGGGACTTTAATACCAGTGTTATGTGGTCTCTCATTGCTGTTCCCAAGACCACTCTGGCTGCCATGTTTTGTACTAACTGAAGTTTCTGGACCAAGCATGAGGGTAGCCCTATGTAGAGCGTGTTACAGGAGTCCAGATGAGAGGTTACTGGTGCGTGCACCACAGTTTCAAGATCCCTCACTTCCAAGAAAGGGTTCAGCTGGCTTGTCAGCCGAAATTGATAACAGGCACTCCTGACCGTCACATTCACCTGATTAATCATCAGGAGTGAGGAGTCCAGGAGCACCCCCAGACTGTGAACACAGTCCTTCACAGACAGTGTGACCCCATCCAGGACTGGAGGCTGCAACCCAATTCCTGGTTTTGGGGCCGCTACTGTGAGCACCTCCGTTTTGTCTGGATTCAATCTCTATCTGTTTTTCCTCATCCAGCCCATTACTGTCTTAAGAAGGTCATTGAGAGGAGAAATGTCATCAGAAGTTGAAGTTGATGATCGAGACATGGAGAAATAGGTCTGCATGTCATCAGTGTACTGATAACACCCAGCCCCATGTCTCCAGATAATCTCACCCAGCATCTTCTTATAGATGTTAAATAGCATCGGGGACAGAATGGCACCCTTAGGGACACCACACATAAGGTCTTTCTTTGCAGAACAGCTGTCTCTGAGCAGCACCCTCTAGGACCTGCCTGAGAGGAAGGAACGGAACCACTGCAATGCAGTGCCTCTGATTCCTAACCCACTCAGGTGATCCAAGAGGATGCTATGATCTATTATATCAAAAGCCGCTGAGAGGTTTAAAAGCACCAACAGGGTCACACTACCCCAACGATGCTCAGATGCAGGTTGTCATCAAGGCAACCATGGCAGTCTCAACTCCAAATCCCACCCTAAAGCCAGTTTGAAATGGGTCTAGATAATCGATTTCATCCAAGACTGCTTAGAGTTGAAGAGCAACTGCCCTCTAAATAACTTTGCTCAAAAAGGGTAACATAAACACCAGCCTATACATGTGCATATCCAGGGGGTCCGGGGAAGTTTTTTGCAGAAGTGGCCTAACCTCTACTTTAAACAAGATGGAATGAGACCTTCCCTTGGGATTCATTGATGATGTCCTTATGGATGATCTCTGCAAGGAACTTCCTCAATGCATTCCCCCCCCCCCGGACGGTCAGCCATGAAGGGCAAGGATCTAGGGGGCAAGTTGTCTTCCTCACTATACCAAGGAGCTTGCCCACGTCCTCGGTATTCACAGATTGAAATTGATCCAGTAAATTTACATCAATGGAGATGCTGGACACCTCATTTCTTGATTCTGTTACCAAACTAGCTCCAAGTCAGCTCTTATCAAAGAGATTTTATCTGCAAAGAAGTTATTAAACACATCACAGCAGGCTGTTGTTTGGTTAAGTAATGGGTTCTGCGCAGGTGGAACCTGCAACAGTTCCCTTACCACCCTAAACAGCTCTGCTGGACAGGACTCTGCAGACGCAGTACTCGCAGCTTGGAAAGGACGCTTTGGAGGGGTTATGTTGATAGCCTTGGTGAGATCGGTGTTCCGGGTATTAACCAAAGCTTCAACAGAATCACCGGCGTTACCAGCCATTAAACCCTTCAAGGCTTTCTGGAATCCAAGGTTCCATTAGCCTTCGAGGGTGGACCATTCTAATAGCTCCCCCCCCGGTGGGGCGGGCAGTGGCTCTTAGCTCGGTCTTGACTAGGAAATGATCCATCCATGACAATTTTATTACCTCCGCCCATGGATATTCTTGCTCCATACTAAAGATTGCATCGAGGGTATGACCTGCACAATGTGTGAGCTCGAAGACCAATTGGGATAGGCCCATGTTTGTCCGGGATTCCATAAACTCCCTAGCCACACCGGTTAGATTTGTCAAACTGGTCTCAAGTGGAATATTGAAGTCACCCAAAACTAAAAGTCTGGGTGACTCCAACAGCAACTGTGAGACCAGCTGTGTCAGCTCAGTTAGGGAGTCTGCTAGACAACGGGGTGGCTGGCATACTAACAGAATCCCCAAACTATCCTTGGTCCTCAGGCTCAGGTAAATAGACTTTATGTGGAATGTATTCCAGACAGGAATCCTGGTCAATGTCAGGTTATTCTTATAAACCAGAGCCACTCCCCTGCCTGGCCCACATCCCCTTACCTGCCCACTGACAGAATACCCAGCTGGGAGGGCCTGTATCTATGTAACAGCCAGGTTTCTGTAAAGCAAGCCAGGTCGGCATCCTCATATAAAAGAAGATCTTAGATAATATGAGTTTTGTTTTTCACTGACCTGGCATTGCAGAGGAGCAAGGTAAGGTTCTGTGGAATGGTTGGTGTGCTCTCCAATCCATTCCAGGCAACAGAATAAACTGAAGGCAGGATAGCTTTCAGAGAGCCATCCCACCTTCTTGTGTAACATCTATTTACTCTGTTCCCACCATATCGCCCATTGCCCTGCAGAACTCCAATTTTCACCCCCAGATCATTCCCGGCCTCTGTTAATAAAGGAGACAATAGACCCACATAATTTTCCCAACCATGCTGCTGGTGTGGCTGCCACGGCTGGTAAGTGGCAGAGCGGGATAAATGTAAAGTCCCACCTGGCTCAGCTCTCTGCCTCACTGCTGCTGCTGTAGCTGGGGGAGGGAGAGTGTCCTGGGTGGTAATGAGGGAGGGCAGATGTAAAGTTCTGCCCAGCCCGGCTCTCTGCCTCACTGTCATTACTGCTTAAGTGGTGGCTTAAGTCCCCACCTAGGGCCTCTCCCGGCCTTGTTGCTGCTGTTGCTGCTATGCTGCCAGGAAGCTCTAGCCCAGGGGTAGGCAAACTGTCACCTTTAAGGGCTGAAGGAATTCAGCTCCCAAAAGTCTCAGCCATGTTGGCCAATAGTCTGGGATTCTGGGAGCTGAAGTCCTTCGGCCCTTAAAGGGGACAGTTTGCCTACCCCTGCTCTAGCCCCTACTGCCAATGGAACCTCTGTCCCAATCCTTCTCCCCCATGCAGCCAGCACAGAAGTAGATGGTGGGGGGGGGGCAGGCAGAGCAGCCTCCGCCCTAGTCCTTCTCTTGGTGTGCAGTCAGTGGAGGTAGAGATGGTGGTAGGCTTTAACCTCATCAATCATACCATTCCATTTCCAATTAATCTACACCTTTAAAAACCCTCTTAGAGTAATATTTAAATATACATATTCTCTTAAATTAATTATTTCAATTTAATTTTAGATGTATTTGAGTTGCCATCTAACTTATCTTAGGGACCGCCTTATCTTAGGGACCGCCTCTCCCCATATGAGCCCCCTAAAGCCCTTCGGTCAGCTGGGAAGAACCTACTCCAACAACCGAAATCTAAATCTAAACAGACCTTGCAGAGGGCATTTTCCATCATTGCCCCTAAACTATGGAATGGCTGCTGGATGAGATCCGTCTCATTACAACACTTACTGCTTTTAAGAAAGCAGTTAAGACGGATATCTTCCGGCAGGCCTTCCCAGATTGACCCTCTTCTGAGGAACGAATACTGAATCGCCTCCCCATGTTCTCTGTTGTCTTGTCACTATTATTTTATAACTTGTTCCTTTTATTGACTTTTGTTTTAAATCTTTTAAGTTTAATTCTGTCTTAAGGGGTGGGAGGGATGGGTGGAGGGACTGGGATACCTGAATGTATTTTAACTATTGTATTTTTAATTGCTGTAAGCCGCCCCGATTGCTATGCAGAGGGGCAGGATAAAAATAAAATTTATTATTATTATTATTATTATTATTATTATTATTATTATTATTATTAACATTAGTAGATATCCAGATCTGTAGGGGCTTCAGTCTTGTCAGAAGAGTGTGAACAGTCAGGCCCAGGGTCTATTCAGCTGATCTATTCAGACAGAGGGATAATCCTCTAGGCAAGGATCAGGACCCTGGAAAGCTCCCAGTGGCCCTTTCTAGTTGAGTTATAGGAAGGTGCTTCTCAACAAGGAACCAAAGACATTGGAAAACTTATAGAGTGTCCCTTGGTTATCTGCAAGGGTTTGGTTCCAGGATACCTTGTAGTTACAAAAATCCATGGATGATCATTTTTTATTAAATACAGGGTATGATAAAATGGTGTCTCTTTTATAAAATGGAAAAATCAAGGCTCAGATTAGTATAAACCTTGGGTTGTAAGGTGTGCAGACTGGGACAGTTCATACAGGAATTTGCAAACAAAATATTCCTCACATTTTTCTAAGTGATGTTTTTTTTTGCCATGTTGTTCTATGACCAGTATTTTCCTTTTATCCCTTCAGGGATAAACCAAACAGAAGCTAAATTTTGTTGTTGACAAACATGAATGTTGTACATTGGGTGATGTTAATCAGCACTTTCTCCCCCTTCACACACTATTTTCACTTTCTCAGGTTGGAACCTTACCATATGTTGCTTCATTAAAAGTGGCAAGTTCTGACATCACAGCTGGGATGTAAATACACACATCTCATGAATCATCTTACATCTGTGACTCATTCATTAGCAGCTGAGTCCAGTATTTTGTTTTGGTTTTTTTTATGTGTGCTTGATATTGCTTCCTATAGACCTCACATTGTTTTCATTAAAGTATTGGTCTGTACTGCTCTTGTGATTAAGACACTCTACACTTTGTCACAATATGTTGTTTGCCTATTTGTTATCTGTCTGTCTTTCCCTCTACTGCATTAAAACAAATCAAGAAACTCAACAAAACAGTAATAAAACTGTAGTAAAATCATAGCTTTCATTAGAAACACAACTAACACTCTCCTCCTTAGGGCCCTATTATATGGTCAATATGGTTGCATACCTATAACCAGACCAGGACTTTCTGTAAAGGTCCTGGAGGATGATGTTATCATTGTGCATCTGTACATAGGCACATAGCCAAATGCTTCTCTAACATCCCTCCACTATCCATTGGTGGTGGGGATGGGGATTATTAAATATTATTATTTCCTTCTTTGTTCCCAATCTGGAACTAAAAGCAGTTTACAAAGGTTAGAACAGATACAGTAAAAACTATGGATCATACAAAAGTTTAAAATATCATTAAATTAACAATGGAGTTAAAAGCAATTAACAAACAAACTGTACAATGCATTCTGCATCTCCAATCATTCAGCCTTCCAAGCTTGATGAAACAAAAAGGAAGGATAGCAAGGAAGCTGTCAGTCTAATCTTTCTAGGAAAGGAGTTGCAGACCCTTGGAGTAGCCACTGAGAAGGCCCTCTTCCATGTTCCCACCAGATGTAGCTGTATATGGTCAGTTGTATATGGTCAGATTGGACAGAGATGAGTCTCCCCAGAAGTTCCCCAAACACAGGCAGGTTCATATGAGAGAAAACAATGCTTCAGATATCTGGGACCTGAGGTATATAGGGTTTCACAGGTCATAACCAGCACTTTAATTGTGCCTAAAAGCTGGCCTGCAGTTAGTGGAGATGTTGCAGCCCTCATTAGAAATCTGAAATTTGTCTGAAATTTCTGAGCATTCTTCAAAGGCAGCACCATTTGGAGTATGTTAAGTAATTTATACAGGATGTAACTAAGGCTTGTGCCACTGAAGACAGATCCAATGTCTCTAGGAAGGTACATAGTTGAGCAAATGTATTCCAGGCCACCAATGAAATGCCACATTCCAGGCTCATGGCTGAATCCAAGGGTAAATTCAAGCTGTGAACCTGCATTTTCAAGGGAGTATAACCACATCCAGCACAGGGTGAGTCCCTGTTTCTGATCTGCCTTTTGACTGACCAAGAGCACCTCTGTCTTGTCCAGATAAAGTTTTAATTTGTGACAACAAAGACCAATTTAGAACAAAGGCAGAACCTTGGAATCAGATGGAAAGGAAAAACAAATTTGCATGCTGATGCTGCCAGACTCCAAAACTCTGGACAACCTCTTCCAACAGTTTCATGTGTATGTTAAATAGCATGAGAGATAGACTCAAGCCCCAAGGAAACCCACAGGTCAATGGACAAGGAGGCAAACTGGAGTCCTCCACAGGAAGGAACAGAGGCACTGTAAAACAGTCCCTCTAACTTCCACCTCAGCAAGACATTCCACAAGGATATCATGGTCAATGATATTGAAAGACAGTGAGTGGTCCAGCAGAACCAATGGGGACACACACCCACTATTCAGTTCATTTAAAAAAATGGTAATCCGTCAAGGCAACTAAAGCTGTCTCTGTCACATAACCGGATGAGAAGTTTGATTGAAATGGATCTGGATTATCTATCTCAGTGTTTTCAACTTTCCTCTTTAAACAAGGTGAAGTCCTGTCTTGCTGGTTGGACTGAAGGAAAGTCCAGTATAGTTTACCTTGAGCAGGAAGCTGCCTACCTGTTTTCCAGAGATACTTGGACTGAGATTCTGAATCAAGCAGAAAGAGCATAATGCTCTGCCTGCATAATTCTCTTTTCTCTCCACCCAGACAGCTGTCAAGCTCTTTGTGGGTTTGCTGCTATGGATGATTACTGGCCCAGCCACAGATCAACTAAAGGAAAAGGCAGCTCACATGATGAAGAAATGGCTGATCTCAGCTAGAAAAGAAAACAAGAGTCCAAGATGGAGTGAAGCCTCATTTTTCTTCCTCTCACAGCAAAGATTGGCCACTTTTTCACTTCCTGAGGCTGCATCTGCTCTGCAAAAATAATCCAGGTTGGCACCATTTTAACTTCCATGGACCCTAAATGGCTTGGGTCCAACCTATCTTTGCGACCGCCTCCTCCCATACAATCCGCCCCGTGCACTCCGGTCCTCTGGAAGGAAATTGTTGCAGCCAATAAAAACAAGGCTGTCTGCGACCTCCCAGAGGACCTTCTCGGCAACCGCTCCCACACTATGGAACAGCCCACTGGACAAGATCCATCAGATTAAGACCCTGAGCAGCTTTAAAAAAGCTGTTAAGACAGATCTCTTCCGGCAGGCTTTTCCTGACTAGACTTCCTGGCCTCAGGAGCCTTCTTGTTCCACCCTGTCTCATTTTGGATGCTGCAGCTACTTTGGTTTGCTTTTTATATTATTGTTGTTTTGTGGTGTTGTTTTAATTATCACTTATGTTTTAATAGTTAAGTGGTTTAATACTTTTTTATGGGGTGGGTGGGTTTTGGGGATTTGGAGTAAATATTGCATGGAATTTTAACTGTTGTTAGCTGCTCCGATTGTTGACAGAGGGGTGGGGTATAAATAAATTATTATTATTATTATTATTATTATTATTATTATTATTATTATTATTAATGCTCTAGGATCTGTAAATTGTAATTCTGTGAGACATTTGGTCTTCTCTGTCAAAGAGCTCTGGTGCCACCATAAACTACAATTCCCAGAATTCCTTAGCATGGAGCTATGGCAGTTAAAGTGGTGTCTGCAGTGTGGAGGCAGACTGAGTCATTTCACTCCCACTGTCTCCCCTGGCCAGTAAACCAGAAGCAACAACAGGAATTGATAGTTTCTTTTTTCAAATATCACACATTTTACATCTATATAATACAATTCTACTTAAAAAAAGGTTAAAGAGTAGATGATATCACATCCTGAGTTTTCTCTTCTCTCATCTCTCATTTTCCCCCTCCATTCTTTTTGTAGATCTTCTTTTTCTCTTCCTTTCTCTCTTTGTTTCATTCTAACATTCATTCTGGCATTCACATTTCTTTCAAACTTCATAACGTTCATACTTTTTTCATTCTAAACTTCCTAACATCAATTACTGTAAGTAGATTTCCCCCCAATTAATTTGTTCTGTCTTGCATTCTCTGTGTAAAATCATTTTACTTGTTTAAGGTTATATACCCACCTATTGGCCATTGTACCAACTGAGGATCTAATACTTCCCACTGTTCATATAAATTCCAGTTTATCTTGTATCTTATACTTGATTCGTTTTTCACTTCCTGACAATATTATGTCCTGTAAATTCATGAATTGATAGTTTCCAAGGGGAGGTTTTGAATGGGACACAAGGGACCAAAGAATAGCCCCTTGTTCCAAAAAAGAAAAGATGCACATACATAACTCAGGGTAGCCTTTTTGAATACTATGAAACTACTGGAGCATAACACCAGAATTCTGATATCTTCCTGGGTTTTTGAGGGATGAATTGTTTGATTGTAGTTTACACAATTCCCTCCTTGCTAATTTTCAGATTCAAATTGGAGAAAAAAAGTGGGGAGGAGGGATATGCTGCGGTCATCTCACTGACTCATAATTTAAAGATGATTGAATCTCACATAGAGTGTGAATGAATAGCCCTTAGACAGTTTACCCATCTCAGTAACTATAGCAGAAAACATTAGAAGCTCAAATGAGTCCATGAAATATACCTCTGTCATTTTAATATGTTATCAAGTATTTTTAAACTGCACAGTTTGGAAGAAATTAAGTATTGTTCATTCAAGCTAAATGTAAAGACAGATTTCAAGATGTAATTTTCAGATTGCCAGAGTCCATTAACCTGATGTCAATGTAATATATAGAATTCTCCTTTTGAGAAGAAGCACTATAGAATCCGGGAATGTTCAACCAAAAAAAAAAAAAAAAAAAAGGGGGGGGGCACCAAACTAACCCCCTCATTCTGTGCAAATAAGTAATCTCAAAGGTGATTCTCATAGTACTTTGCTGCTAGAAGTTAAGATTTGTGTATTTTCATTCTTTCAAGTACCAAGGGAAAGGGGGGGGGGGAAATGCAAGTGAAAAAAAAAACTTTAGAAATATTTCTATAGCTTTATTTGATTGTTAGTATTGTGGATTTTCTCTTTCAATTGCAAATGCTTCACAGTATAAGGGGATAAGACACCTGGCTGACAGTTTTCTCTAATTAAAAAATGTAGTTCTATGTCTGTCTGTCTGAAGTAAATTCCATTTTGTTTAATAGGGTTTGGTGCTACCATTTAGGTTTGCACAGAATTGTCACTGAAAAGTACAGGAGCAATCCCAGAAACTGGATCTATTCTCCTGAATGAGCATCTTTTCATACCCAGCATGGGAAATCTTGCAGCACTCCAAATGTTGTGGATGACAACCCTGTAGCCTTCCAATCCTTCACCATTGGTTATGTGCCTAGTGCTGATGGGACAACAACATCTGGCAGGCCACAAGTTACCCAGCCATGTTCTTTGTTGTTGTTATTGGGTGCTTTCAAGAATTTAGCAGTAGAAGTTACATTTTATAATACTTATCAGTGGGCTCAGCATTCTCTAAGCAGTTTACAATCTGTCAGACAATTTCCCCCAACAAGCTGGGTACTCATTTTACTGACTTACACAAGATGGAAGGTTGAGTCAACCTCGGAGCCCTGGGATTCAATTCACAATACTGTGGTTGCAGTACTAGAATTTAACCACTGAACCACCAGGTTTCCTTTCAAGCTGTTTCAGAGTTATGGTGATCCTAAGATCATAGGATTTTCTTGGCAAGCTTCTTTCAGAGGGAATTTGCCATTGCCATCCTCTGAGGCTGTAGGTTTGCTCAAGGTGACCCAGGGGTTTTACATAGCTGAGCTGGGATTGAAACCTTGATCTCCAGAGTCATAGTCCAGTGCTCAAACCACTATTTTTCTTGAATTCATACAATCTTTGTTTTACAGGAAAATGTGGGGTATCTAAAAGCACATTTTTAAAATAAAAATGAACCAGTAATTAGATAAAATATTCAGCAGCCAATCTTCACTCAAACACACCCTCAACATTCATATCTAAACTGACTGGAAAATATTAAAAGTGATGAGGCCAAGCAAGCCTCCCTGGGAAGGTATTCCAAGCATTAGACCTACAACGGAAGAGTCCTAATTTTTTGTGACACCAGTCCATCTCCAGCAATTTTGAAGCACAAAGTAAAGTTGATGGGTTTTTTTTTTGTTAAAACGGTAAAAAAAAAATCCACAAATTACTTCATAGTGGGGATATTAAATACTTCAGGGTGTTTTTTACAAAAATGAATATTGGAGAAATGTAAACTGACAGAGTTATCCAGGGCCTTGAGTGTTTAACTCTTAGAAGCCTTGGTTTGACTCTCTGTGTATTATGTTAGTGCTAAATTAATTCCACTTATTTTCCCCCGATATCCTCATGTTTAAGATCTGTAGAACAGACAGGCAAAGCAGAGTCCTCTGCAAATGAAGATAGCTGTACTTGTAGGATTTGTGTAGTGATTGAGGGGCAGGGAATTTTGTGTGTGTGTGTGTTTGTGTATTTATTTATTTATTGCTGGGATACAAAATGTTCTAATCCAGAACCAATAGTTTTATCCATCCCTACAAAAACAGCATGTTATTTTATCCAGGTTGATGGTGTTCTTGCCATAGCCAGGTCCAAATCCTGTACTAGCACCACTACTACTGCATTTGCATCACCATTGCTACTAGTAGTGCACTAGCACTAGTATAACAAGTATTTTAAGATGTGTTAAAAATTATCAACCTTTGCATGCTTATGCTTCCTGACCACGAGCTTCATGTTTGCAGACTCATTGTTTTCTTTTACTCATGCACAGTCTTCTTGCATCACTCTAACTGCAGCCATTTTCTTTGTTCTTTCTCCTCCATTAGAACACGTATTTGACTGTACATTAATATTTGTAAATATAGCTACTTTTACATATTTTACAAAGAAGATTAAGCTTGTGCAGAGTGGGGCAAAGTGTCAGTTGTTGGTCAGCTTCTTTCTTGCCAAACAAATTGCTCTGCTTGAAAGATCCAGCACCATTTCCCGTATTTCTCTCCAAAATGCATGAAATGCTTCACTATCTTATATTAACTAAACTTTCACATGGCAGCATTCAAGGTTGCTTTCACTTTAGACCCAAAGAACAATGTGGATCCCAAGCAAAGCACTAATGAGATGCCCAAAGCCCCATAGTGCCACTATGCATATGCAAATAACAATAATAATAATAATAATAATAATAATAATAATAATAATAATAATTTGTATTTATATCCCGCCCCTCTGCAGAGCAATCGGGGCGGCTTACAACATTACAATTTCCATACATTAAACAGAACATAAAATCCTGAATCCCATCCTTTAAGAAGTAAGGGTTCTTCTTATTCTAGGCGGGGTGGTGCTGGGTTTAGTGTCTCTCCCTCAGATGACATTGAATGGTAATGGAGGGAGAGCTCTTTTTTCCTTTCCCTCTCGGAGCTGAACATACTATACATTTTGTCCCTCTTCCTATTTTAGCCCTATAACAACCTTCTGAGATAAGTAAAAATGCTATTCTGAAAATGTAACTAATTTTGTTACTCAGTATATTATCCAGTGCCCAGGTTTTTGGCATTATTGTTTCTATTAATATAGCATGTTTCTTTACAGATCATTAACATATTAATGCAATATTACTCAAATACAAGAAAAAATATAGAAAAAATATTTTCTGGATGTTTTATACTGCTGTAATGAGAGCCATCCTGACGTAGTCATTTGAATTTCCAAACCAGAGTTCAAATCCTGTTTGGCCATGGAAACCCACTGGCTGCCCTTGGACAAGTCAGACTCTCTCAGCCTCAAAGTAAGGCCTCAGCCTCTGATGAAATCTTGCCAAGAACCCCCTGTGGTAAGTTTGCCTTAGCATCACCATTAAGTCAGAAACAACTAGGAGTCACACCACCACAACAATGCATCTAGTGGCTAATGGCAGCCATGATGTGGAGTAGTATCAAGGTCGGAAAATATTTGTGACACTATGCTAGAGTAAAAATATTTGGCAAGCCATTATACTTTCTCAGATCCCCTAGTACAGTCAACTACAGTCCCTGGTGCAGCCAATAGTTTTTTAAGGACACATACAGCTCTTTTACTTTTGAACTGATGAATATGGAGCTGACCATTATACAGTGGATACTTTCAAAGCTGTGGTTCTCATTCAACAATCAGTTGTGCAGTGGTCTGGCATAGTTGCCCTGGTGTATAATTGCATTAATTTAAAAGTGCACAGGAAAGAGGCCTCAATTGCTTTCATCTCAGTCATCCCCTGCTCCTAATGCACAACATATAACCCACTCCTTCCCTGATTATCTCCTCTAGGCCACCTATTATTCAGTGTTGTTTTCAATGTTCCACTCCCATGAGGCTACAGAGGGGAACCAGACTTTTGAAGGGATTCGAAAGTAAAAGCCCAAATAGCCTCCAAAATGCCCAAACATGAAAAATGGCCAGCAGTGTCCCACAGTGGCTTAGGTGTACTATTGGCCATTTGAAGGCAAATTATTATTCTACCTTCCAGTTGGGAAAGCATGGAGACTCTGGGGTGTAAAAAAAATCCCTTGGTTCCACATGTGGCCCATTGTCTACACTTTCCTCACTTCTGCTCCACTCTATGGCAAATGAGTTTTTTTTTTTAATACATGGTCTCTAAAATCCAGACCCTTTGTATTCAATTATATTTGTGGTGTGGAAAAACTGTTGCCAACTCTTATTTCTAGTAGGCTTCTTGTCTTCATTCTCATGACAGAAAGGAAGTAAACTCTGGCATCAAATCTGAGGCAAAATAACTCTATTGAAGTTCTCAGGAAGTATAATCTTATCCATGTTTCCTTGGAAGTAAGTCTTCAATGAAGAGATTGTTTGTTCAAAACAGAGTGGTTCTTCTACCCAAATATGAAAGATCTATGTCATCCGGTCACACTCATTAGGAAACAGATACCACTGTATTGATTTTTCCTCTTTAAATGTTCTCTTTCAAGACTCAAAATATCATTCGAAGCTTCATGAAATGACTGAAAATCCACTTGTGAGTTTACTAGATACATTTATTTAAATATTGGCCAATCTGCCAATAGCCCTAATTTTACAAAACTTCATTTATTGACTTGTCCAATGATTGTTTTCTTCAAAGAGAAATTGATCAAGCATCTGAAACTGCTAGTAATATATATATATATATATATATATATGAATCACTTGATCATTTTAAATGTACATTGTTACAAGCAGCAATGACTAATCAAAGTTTCCAGATCCATTTCCAGTTTAACTCTGTAAGGTAACTGTAATACTTTCTTTTTATTTTATTTTTGTTTTAAAAAAATAAGTTTAAGCAGTTTATTTTACTGTAGAAAAGCCCTTACAGTCTTATGTCTGCACAGATCAAATAACATGTCCTTCCCTCTTCTTCACAGATCTCAATCCAGACAACACAGGGCCCAATCCTAAATTCTGGAGCAAACTATCCTGGTGATGTATTGCCATTTCAAGACTGAACCTATGGTATACCACCTTTACAACAAATTTTAAAAACTCATCTTTTGTTCTGGATCTTCCTAGAAAATCCCAAGGATTTCCCCATGAATGATTTGTTGATGGTTATTCCCTGGTTATTCCTGGGATAAGTCCTCTTTAATAATGACATTGTGTGAAAATCTTCACTACAGTTGTACAACTTTCCCATGATAAACCCTTGACTTTCCCCATGTAATGAAGTCCAGAGACTGTGGGGGGTTGCAGACTGCCAGAAATAGTGCAAATTGAGTCCACTTTTAGGGTTAGGGTTAGTGCTAGGGAATGATGGAAATTGTTTTTTTGTTTTTTTTCCTGAGACATTGAGCCTTCTCTATCAGAGAGCTCTGGTGCCACAATAAAATACAGTTCCCATGATTCCCTAACCCTAACCATAAACGTGGACTCAATTTGCACTATTACTGGCAGTCTGCAACCCCCCTTTGAAACTGATTGGAAGTAAATTTTGAAATATTTATTTGTACTAAATATAGAAGCCTCTTTATAACTGAGAAGTTACTATAGCTGTTCATTATGGAGTTGTGGGACAGTTTGCTGAGTGTGATGAAAATTAGAAGCTTCCAGATGTGTGAGGCCAACAGATAGGAGCTGTTGTGGAGATTTTGCCTGTTTTACTTCCTAAACAGTGGCACGCTACATTACATACATTACACATTACAGCAGCTGACGATCTAACTGTGTGGTTTGAAGAAGTCCATTATATTGTGTACAGGTACAGCTCTTCAGGGAATTGTTTGATCTCAAATGGAGTCCATTATTTAGAAGAAAGCCCTTTGGGGAACTCTTTTTAAAAAATCTTTCTGTCTCTAAATGAAATTTAAAACCATGGCAAAGAAGGTCAGACAGAAGGGGGAAACATATCAGTTGCTCAGAAAATCTCACTGTCTCGAATTCCTTCTATGTGGTGAATTTTTTCAACTCATAGTGAAGACAAACCCTAATGCATCTCACTCACATATCTAGTCAATAGACTGGCATTTTTCTTTGGAGTTGTTACAGATGAGCTGTTTGTTAACAGCCTTCTCCAGCTGCCTTGTCTACTGTCATTTTGTGTCCTGTTTCTGGAAGAACAATACCACCTTTAGCCATTTTCCTCCCTTTTCTGGAGAATGCCACAGAAATTCAAGGCTTCTTTATGTCTTTACTATCATGGTCACCAGATGAAGTCATACTTATAGATCTTTTCATGAACATGTAAGAGTTTCCTGTCACTATATATAGAAATGCTCTTCCCTTATTTGTGAGTTGTGTGCTAAGCTGTGCCTTTTCCTTCCCCTACACAGATATGCACACTGAATGCATGGAAAACAGGGAAAGGGATCATAAATCTGTGTTATGTTGAAATCATGGTCAGAGATGAATTCCTAGTTCCTTTTCTTGAAATGATTTTTTTTTTACTCATTATGGGTAAGATGTGTATGTGTCTGTGTCTCTGTGTGTCTCTACCACTTTAGGCTGCAACTGGAGTTGCATGTGAGTTTTGTTATTTTGTGCCTTCAGGACATTTCCAATGTATGTTGACCCTAAAGTGCCTTTATCACTGGGTTTTCTGGTGCTGAGAGTATGTGACTCATTCAAGGGCACCCAATGGATTTTCATGGATGAGTAGGAAATTGAACCCTGATCTCCAGATCGTAGTCCAATGCTCAAAACACTGTCTCTGTCCCATTAATTAGTGACTCCTTTTAAAAAAATCCTGCAGATAATTGACAAAAGCGCATTTGAGAATAGAATTTCAATCCTCAATTCAGAAATCTGAAATTTCTGGACGTGAGGGATTTTAGTTCACTAGTTTAGCCATATTTGTATATATAAAGTGAAAAACAACAATGTATCTTCAAACAGTGACATCTCTAGTTCAGAGGATTAATCTATTTGGGGAGAGGTGATCCTGTGGGGACAGGAGAAGGGTAACAACCCTGGTCCCATGCTTTTGCTTTACTGCACATGTCGAATCTCAGGACATCCATGGCTTTCTATGCACAGTGTTTCTGTGCCAATAGAAGAGTTGTTAAGAGTTTTGCTTATAAGTAAAGTAAGCACGAGAATCATGCAGCCTTTTAACGGCATATCTGACACGCTATTTTGCATCCCCTGGAGCCTCCAGACTCTCATACCACCTTTGCTGAAAACAAAATGTCCAAAAAGGTGAATTTCCACTCCTGATAGCCTTGGGGAACAGTGATTTATCTATCACACTCTCTCTAGACTTGCATGATTTCTATTTTAAAATCCCCACCACCAAAAACACAGAAATGAACTTCTGGTCATTTATGATTATTTTTCCGTACACACCCTTTTCTTGAGCTCAGTTTGTTCCTTCTTGTGTTTACAGAGAATACAAACAAAAACTTTCACCAGATAATGAAATTAAGTTCCAAATAACTAGATACTTCTAATTAATTATCTTTTCCAACTTAAAAGTGGGAACTACATTACATTAAGAATCCAACATAACAATGGAAACATTTGGTTTTATTGTGTGTGTGTTTGTGTGTGTAGGATAACTATAACTTTTAGCTATTTTTTTTATAGTAAATGAGTGTTGCATTTCTTTTTTATTATTATTAGTTTTAATTCAAAATAAAACAACATATATCACATTGGTTAGAACCAAACATACAACAAACAAATATACTCATAAAAATAACTACAAACATTCAATCCAAACATTGAATACCATACAATCCAATCTTTACTTCAAATCTTGACTTCTTTTGTACCTGGTTTCCTAAGATTTCACATGCTTAATGTTTTATCTTCTAATTTACTATCTTATTTTTGTATCTAAAACAAATTATTTACATAATTCTTAAAGTAAAATAAATACATTCTAGTTTTATTTCTTCTCTTGAGTGTTCTACATTAATTCTTCCATTATTTTTATAGTACTCTACTTTTGGAGCCATTGTTTCTGACAAATTCTACATCTTTAGAATTTAAACAACAGGCTAATTTATCTAATTTGATCATAGCAAGTTGTTTAGATAACCAGTCATCTATCAGTGGGATTTTCTCAGTTTTCCAGTTCTGAGCTAGAAATATCCAAGTTGAAGTTACCATATATAACATTAGTTTCCAGTATTTTTTTTTTCATCATGTCTTGGTATTTTATTTAATATATTTAATAGATAGATCTCAGGCTTCAAATGGTAGTTAATTTTCAGTATTCTGCAGATTATTATATGCATCTTACCCCATTTTTTTTTAAAAAAAAAATTACAGCAGTTCCACCACATGTGGAACCATAAATCTACCAACTGTTGGCATTTCCAGCACTTGTGCTGTCTTATTTTGTAAATTGTGGAAATTTTTAGGGGGCTTAGATACTCAGGATTATCACGCAGAGGCTTAGCATTATTGAAACATCACTAAATTATCCCTGTTTAGAAATGTCATATGCCACTACTATAAAAAGCTGAATGTTAGGACCTGAAGGAAAATTACTTTAAAATGATACAAAGATAGTGAAGAACTGGAAAGTTCTAACCAGAAGTTCCTAGTGGCATTTGACATTTGCATCGGCACAAAGGACT
>CM034705.1:24783148-24798930 GCA_020142125.1 Phrynosoma platyrhinos | reverse complement strand
AGCCGGAGAAAAGCCGCGAGTAGTAGATCGCGGCTGCAAATGACTTTCAGCACAAGCCGCGGTTGCCACGGCAACAGCCCTTTTATGGGCAACAAATACAGTCTTGCTAATGGCGAGACTGCCTCCAAATGGACCGCTGACGAGGCCGCTGTGTTAAATTGCGGCTGTCCAGTTAGGCGGTCTCTCTCCCCCAACAATCTCCGCTAAACTCCTAGGCCTGTAGCCTGGAGTAGGCCTAATCCTTGGGCAGGAGCGGAGAAGCGAGCTGCTTGCTCGCTTGCTTCTTCCAAAATGGCTGCTGCCCACGAGGCAACCCAGGCTTATATAGCCTGGCCAACTCTCGTTTGCTAATCTCGCGAGACCCAAAATCTCGTGAGATTATCAGTTCCCGCTCAATCCTATTGGCTGGCTCAGCCAATCAAATGCGTTGAGGCCCTTCTAGGCCGACGCAAATTATAGCCCCTCCCGACGCGTCGGGGAGGCTTCGTTCTGAACAGTGTATGAGATAACCACGTGGTTCAAGTGTTGGCTTCTGCTGCACTTCATAGTGTTGCTTCATTCTCTGTTGTGGGTCTTGTGGCAATAAATGGATAGAAACAGTATATGTTTTATATCACAGACCAGCTGCTTTTATCATTCATATGTACTCTAAAGTAAGTAAAAAAAAAAACCTACAATATGCTATTATTTTTAGGAGACTGTATAGCAAAAAATAAAATAAAATAAAATAAAACATTTTAAAATGTAATTGTAATAGTAACTGCTTCCTTAGGATCTTGAACTGTAATTATAATTGATTATTTTATTATTATTATTATTTTTAAAAAAATAGCTTTCTTAGCTTTGGCTTTCATGTGTCTTTCATGTGTCTTGTGTCCTGTATTAAACCAGGTTTCTTAATCACACAGAAGTGAGCATGAGCTTACAATGGACCTTTTCACTCCATCCTGGCCTCAGAGGGAAAGATGATGCAGGCACAGCTCCATCATACCAAGCCCCAGAGACAGATGAAAGTACCTCCCTCCATTCCAACTGCCACTGTCCTAGCCTCAGAGGGAGAGAAGGGACAGGCACAGCTCTACCATGCCTAACCCAGGAACAGATGAGAGGCCCTCCCTCAATTCCAGCTGTCACTTCCCTGAGCTTGGAGGGAGAGTAAAACTGGTGGTATCCTCTGGACTTGATCCCCTTCCCCACTGCCATTCCTATCTCCTTTTGTGTCATGTCTTTTTAGAGTGCAAGCCTGAAGGCAGAGAACTGTCTAATTAGCAATTTCTAAGCTACTCTGAGAGCTTTGTGGTGTAAAAGTGGGGTATAAAACTCGAAATGAAATGGGGAAAGCTCTGTGATTGGGGAATTACGAATGGCACGTGGTCATCTCCAAGCCATATGGCAACCACTGTTATGGGCATGAGGCCAATTTCTTGGCCTCCATTATTGGAAACCAGCATATCTTGCACTTGATCCATTTATTTGCAGAAAGCACCAGATGAGTGTCTTTAAGGACTGGCTGGATGCTCATATATTTTTCTTGCTCATTCTGGTAATCCACCCACATAGAGCAGTGTGAGTGTTTCTGGTTGCTTCTGGGTTGGGTTCCTACCATCCCATTTTTTGGCAGGAATGTTTTCTCCCTACCCCATATTGTATCTGTTGGACCTTGACAACTGGCACGAGGTGTTGTCAATAAATAGGCTTTCACTAGCAGGAAGTGGGGGGGATATTAGATATTAGATCAGTGTACACCTTGGCACACCATTGTGATGGAAGGTTGGGCTCTGGAGCTGTCTTCATCGGGCACAGGACCAGAGTGTTGGAAAAGAGGTCAACTCTCGGGGCTGCTATGTGTATTTACTCTGTCTTATAGAGTCATGGGGCTTGGTAGGGAGAGTTCAATGTTTGGCTTTCCAAACATGACCAACCAAGATAGCTACCAATTTCTATTGATTGCCCTTGGGGACTGGTGTCTCATCCAAGGATTAACAGCATCAGTGTCACAGGTTGACATCTGGGCCTCAGCTAGATCCACATCAAGCCCCCCCCCCTTGCTTGCTCAGCTCAGTTAAATAGGTTTTAGGTCAATAAAATAATTTATGTTGCCTGATCTCATTATTTCATGGTTGGTCAACAACTGTTCTGTTCTTCATAGTCTTAGTAGTTTGCTATATGAAGACCTAACACTGGAATAGAACTATTATCCACACATATCCCTATTATATATAATTCAGTATCCTCCCTTTCTCAGGAGACTGCACATAAAGAAGCTTACACATATTTATGTATATTGATACAAAGCTCTTTGTACAGGATGTTATGAATTCATGGAGATAAAGAAGAAGATGAGCTTTAAGCATAAGTAAATTTTGAACATCTACATGAGAGAAAGTTCATTGTCCAACTAACAGTACTTTAATTCCCTCAAAAATGTTTTAATATTGTGGAAGTATTCAAAATGCTAACAACAAAACTGCAACAAGCATTAGGACTATAAAAACTAATTAATAAAAAACAAAAACAAAACTGCAAAATGCAAATTCTCCAGTCTATGCCTGCTACACACATTTTATGTTTTGGAGCTATCTATAAAAGAATGGATTTATGCTCCAATAACTGGCTAAGAGTTTGCATATGAATTGCATGGAGGATTGGTATAAAAGTGGTAAAAGATTTCACACAGTCCGACAGAATCATGCTTCTTTTCTACAACATTTCAGTAGAATTTTAAAGGTATTTATGGCCCACTAATAAATAGGAAAAAGCTATGCTGGGAACAATATTTAATATATTTATATATACACAATCCATGGATACATATAAGACATTACTGTAGCAATAATTCCAGAGCTATTGTTCATGAATTCAAAATCATTTGATGTACCATGTTGAAAGATACTGTGCATTATCAGTGAGAGCCTTTTCATAAACTGAAGTCCAACATAACTTTTGAGTTACAATGGGAGACCGTGAATCAGAAAATCCATCCATGTCCATGCAATTATCAGCCTCTTTATACATGAGCATAGTACAATGGATTCCTGAGTTTCTGCCTTTCCATTCCTTTATTATTCCATGATTTTACTGTTCTCTCTTTTGCACCTGCTGGTGAATTCTGGAATCCCAATTTCTACCAGGTTCTCCTTTGAAACTTGGTATTGTGGGTGGATCCTGAACCAGTCAAGGGAGGGACTTACTAACAAGCAAATAGTACCATTGATTAATGGGAAAGGGACTCCCAATAGAAGCATAGACACACCAGCACTTGCCATTTGTTAGAAGTTCCATGTGATTGATTACACCAAGGGTTTTAAAACTTCAGGTCAGTATGAGCTCATGGGAATCAGCAATGCACAAGCATAGCCAGTCTGACTGATAACTGATATGGATATAAGGTGTATACACATTAATGGATACTAGTGAGGAAGGTGGAGGGAAGTAGGAAGAGAGGAAGGCCACATGCTAGATGGATGGACTCTGTTAAGGAGGTCATGGGTTTTAAAGGGTTACAGGAATTAAGCAGAGCAATGGAGGATAGAGGGTCTTGACGATGTCTCATCTATAGGGTCGCCATGAATCAAGATCGACTCGAGGGCAACAAAAAACTTGCATAATCAAAGACGGATACAAGCAGAAAGGCACAGAGGCATAGGTGGAAAATGTTGCATTTTTAAACAATAAGGTTCTATAAGACCAGTCCCTGGGAATGTGGCACATTTGTAAGACTGAGGTACACTGGAGTCCTTCCCACAACTGCCTTCTGTTTAATACACTTCTGTTGTACAAGCTGCAGTCAGGAAAAAGGTAAAAGCCGCTTCAAATGTGGCAGTACACTTGCTTTAAACTATGTACTTTTGAACATCAGATTTTTGCAAGATGTCAGAGTTAAATTTTATTTCATTTTCTAGGTTCCTTGTCCAGGGTCCTGATTCTCAGCCATTGACAAACATAGGGGAGCCAACTTAAATTGAGCTCTTCTCTTTGCTCTCTACAACCAACGTAAATTTCACTTCAACCAGGTAACTTTCTGAATCAGTTCTTGAATATGGAGTATATTAGTATGGTTGCTGCAGCTTTGAGGTCCTTCAGTTTGCATATTCCCTTCCTTCATACATGTTGTCTCTCATTCTCTAACCTGCAGCCCTTATTTCACTTCCACTGACTGTTACAAGCATGTACATCTAGAACCTGGTAAGAAAGTGGAGAAACAGGATTGGAATGTCATTTTTCTCAGATGGCAGCCTGAGTTTGGGCACCTCCAGATGCGTAAAAAAATCTCAGGAAGTTGAAAAACTTTCAGTTCATTTATAACAGCATACTCATGGGTATATATTCAATATCTTTCTTGAAATATTGCTATATTGATCCCTGCTTCTGATCACATGTCACATCCAGTCTCATGCAACATTTCAGAAATTGATTTTCACCAATTTCCACTGAATATTTTTATTATTATTCAGGAGTTACAGTTGAAGTGCTAAAGTGCAATATTACAGTAGTTAAACATTAAGGTCATTTTGTTTTAGTGCTAACATTCCTCTTTCATTCACTTAATCTCTATTAAATCTATGTTCTGTTAACAACATCTGTGTTTACTTGGTGGCAACCATCTTAACTGCTTCTGAGTCAGTAGAATCACACAAGAGAGTGCAGTACTGATACATTTCATTTTTCCAAAACCCTGGTTAATTTAAAATGACCTGAAAAGTGGAAATGAAAAACTGAGGGCTCCCAGGAACTACTTCAGAATGAGAAAAATGTTATATGTATCTTAAAATAAAATCTGTTTGTACAGGAACAAAAACTGTGACTTTCAGACTCTCTCTTTCTCTCTTTCCATAGTAGTGTCATGGATGCCTCACAAAAATCTTGGGTGTAGTGAAAGGGGCTGATGAAAACAAAGGATATAAACATTAACACTCTGTTAACTAGCACATTCCTTCTCATTGGGAGCTATGAGAGGGTTAACCTGAAAGGGAGGTGGGACATCCAAGCCAAGATAGGCTCTGGAAGTGGTGGTTCTTTCAACACCAGTTTTCCATCTCCTTCCCCCTCCACAGCTAATCTTCAGTCCTTCAGGGCTGCTTTGCAAATTTACAATGGCTCTAAAAAGCATATAATACCGTACTGTTTAACTGAAATATTAGACAACAGTGCCATTTACAAAAATTATGGTGATGATTGTGAAGAAGCATAGGGATTCAGGCTGGCAATCCAACATTGCAAAGAGTTATGGATGCGTTGTTAGCATCTCAACTAATAGCATTGCTCATAAACCACAATGACAATCATTTTGCATATTGGGCATCATGAATATAAAATGCATGGGGCTTAGGTCTCATTTGTTCTCTTTTGTATGTATCTACATGCAAACATGCACACCTATGAGAACAAATAATAATTTGCCTCAAATTTTTGGTGGCAAATCTGTTCTAAAGATGCAAAAAAAAAAATCAGCTTTTCCTATCTTTGAGAAGAAATGATTTCTTTTTAATGGAAAATTCATTTTTGAGCAGAAAACATCAACTAAGATTAGCATCCGCACAGATACTCCACCCACATGGTTGTGCTGGCCTGGCATCTGTTCCCAAAGAAGGAAGCATCTCCAGCAGAGGAACATACCCCCCAATCATGTTATTTTGCAGATGGGCAATGAAAGGAGATGACACTTCCAAGACTGTTGCTGGGAATGTGCAGATCCAAGAAAGCAGTGTTTTCTTTCATGGCTCATCTCTTTGAGGGGGTGTTATGAAAGGAGATAGTGAATAAAGTGGCATAAAATAAAGTGACATTCACTATTGTAACTGCAACATATTTCACCAACAGGAATTTGATTGTTGTGTTTTGCACAAAAGTTATTTATTAATGGCTGGGGGAAAGACATTGTTGTTGTTTAAAAACAAAAGTAATGTGTTTTTCAGAAGAAGAAGAAGAAGAAGAAGAAGAAGAAGAAGAAGAAGACATCCTAGAATGAGGAAAATAATGATTTTTTAAAATGTGTAAAAATTCATAATCTCTCCCAGCAGAGAGACAACATAAACATTTATTTGTCCTTTCATGCAAAGATGAAATTGGCAAAGATTTATATCCCCTTACTACTTACATATGAGTAGTGACATTATGTGGTCAGTATTAAGAGAGGAGCACCTAATTTCAATGTGTAGCTGTCTTGGTGTAGTGGTTCAAGCACTGAACTATATGTCTGGGTTCAATCAGCCTCAGAGGATAGCAAAGCAAATCCTCTCTGAAGAAACGTGACAAGAAAACCCTATGATAGGTTCATCTTAGGGTCTCCATATGTCAAAAATGATTTGGTGCAACGCAATAACAACAAATGACACTCCACCCATTGTCACCCATTGCTTGTTCCATGGGCTCCTGTTACCTGAGAGTAAGCCCCATCAAACATAATGAGCATCCTTTTGCGCACACATTCAGGGACTGATCTGTTATCATTGGCAAAACATCATTTGCTCACCAGCTCACTAAAAATTATATTTTTATAATTTCTGTTTACTTTTTAAACATACATGCTAAGAAGGCAGACACTATGACAGCTTTGGTTCTTTATATCAAGAGGATATTTCCCTAAAATAACATCTTTTCTCTAAAATAAAAAAAATGTACTTGCAGCTTCTGATGATTCCTTGCCATCAGGCTGTCACACTCAGGCTTTTTGCTCTTTCTTTGGGCACAGTTCAACTATTTAAAAATAGAGTAAACTTATATAATGGCCATAGACCAACACAGAGTCAAACTATTCATCTCAGTGCTACCCAAGCATGTGAGAAGTGTGTAATAACTGGGAGCCACAAGCCATTAAGGTACATTGAGCAAATATACTGCAGCTTAGATATAACCATTTCTTTACAAGATACTAAACATTGCCATTTCTTGATCATTAGAACACCAGAACTAGATTAACAGAATTTGATTTTTTTAAAAACAAACAAGCAAACAAACACCTTAAACCCTATGAAAATGTAAACTCCTGCCATTACCTTCAATCTCATTCTGTTCTTTATTATGTATTCCAACTTAGAAAAGTAGTTGAGCAACAAAAGCTGCATAGGCACTTTTTCCTGCCAGTCAAATAGGTTTGCCCCCAAGGAGGAGAGGTTTTGGCATCATACTGAGAAGCGTGTAGGAGTGCTATAGAAACAGACACAACTGGGAGAGGAATTTATTATTATTAATTGCCTTCAAGTCAATTTTGACTCATGGTGATCCTGTGAATGAGACACCTCCAAGGCATCTTATCCTCAACAGCTTTTCTTAGGTCTTGCACACTCAGGATGTTATCACAAGGGGGAAATCTGCTGGTTAATCCACACAAATCCCAAACAGAAACTGGATTTGTGCCTCATGATTTTACATGACGTCGCACAGAAACTGGACAGAAACTGGACAAAACTAGTGTTATCCGAGATCTTTTGAAATTCGGTAGTTTTGAGGAAATGCATTTGCGAAATTACAGTAATTTTGCATTTACCGTAATGTGAAAAGCAAATGTGCATTTGGGAGCATTTCCCTGCTTTTCCCATGGTTCCAGTGAGCATTCCTCTATCTGCGCATGTGCAAGAAGATCATTTTTAGTACATTTATGGGCTTTTCTCACTTGTGCGTGAATGTTAAATGTGCTTACTGTAATTTCGCAATTAACGTAATTACATGTGAAAGCCATTTGCAGAATCAAGGTTTATTTTTGGTTTATTTTTGGTTTATTTTCAGAATGCCTCATTTCCACTTTATTATCACTTTCTGGCCCACGTGTGATAACATCCTCAGAGTTGTATCCTACTTGATTAAGGGCTGATGCAGATGACCAAGAAGGAGTGGCTCTGGGCCACCCCTGGGAGTGGCAAATAGAGGCCAGGGCAACCACATGTTTCGGCCCCGATCCTCTTTTTTGCTGCCCCCAAAGAGTGGCAAAATGCTGCTCTTTTTTGGGGCAGCAAAAGGCCACCCTTAGAGTTGCCATCATGGCACTTTTGTGTCCTATTGGTGCAGCAAAGCAAGAATCAAAGCAGCTTCACTTATATACCACTTCATACCATGCTATGCAGTGTATAAGCAGTTTACAACTGTAAGCTCATTGCCCCCCCCCCAACAGCTGGGTATTCATTTTAGTGACCTCAGAAGGATGCAGGCCAGAGTCAAGCCTGAGCCCTGGCTAGTACTGAACTTGCAACCTTGTGGTTTATGAGTGAGTGGCTACAGTACAGGCATTTAACCATTGTGACACCAGGGCTCCTGAGGACACCCTGATGGTGTGCACCGTGCAGAAGGGCACATGGTGTTGGGGCAGAGTCGGGGCAGCCGGCGTGCAGTTGCCCCACCCCAACTCCAACCCCAGGCTGGCCTAAACTGCCGGTCTGCATCAGCCCTAAGTTTATGTATCTCCTATGAAATCTTCCTCTCTTCCTACTGCTTTTAAATTTCCAAGCATTATCATCTTTTCTAGTGAGTCATGCCTTTCTATGATGTGGCTAAAGTACAACAGCCTCAATTTAGTCATCTTAGCTTCTAGAGAGAGTTCAGACTTGATTTGTTCTAGGATCCATTTGTTTTTTTTATTTTCAGTCTGTCTACAGTATCTACCAAATTCTTTCCCAGCACCACATATCAAATGAATTGATTTTAATTTTATCAGATTTCTTCACTGCCCAGCTCTTGCATTCACACACAGTGATGGGAAATACAGTGGTATGGACAATCCTAGCTTTAATGTTAAGTTGTATATCTTTGCACTTCAGAATCTTGTCTAATTTTTTCATAGCTGCCCTTTCAAGTCCTAGTCTTCTTCTGTTTTCTTGACTACAACCTCCTTTCTGATCAATGACTGATCCAAAGCATGGAAAATTTTGAACTACTTAATTTCCTCATTTCTGCATTGAATTTATGGAACTCTCCTGTGTTCATTATTTTTGTTTTCTTAAGGCAGAGAAGCTCCATTCTCTCTGCAAAACTAAGACCAGGAGCATATTGTGTTACAGAATTACTAATATCAAAAATTAGAATAAAACCAAAGAAGAAACATGTCAAAATACAACCTGAAAAAAAATATAATGTAAAGATAATGTGAAAAATAGATTTGCACTATTAAGCTTAATTGACTGGAAGCCAGAATTATGGACTGAAGCCAGGAACACTGTCATTGAGGAATGCAAAAAGACACAATCTGCAGCTAAAAAGAAAGAAAAGTCTCAATAGATGAAATAGATAATTAGCTAAAACAACATTAAAACATTAAAAACAACTTCATACATTAGATAAGATCATCTAATTACCTGGAATCTTTTAGCTAATTATCTGGAATCTTTTATGTTTAATGTATAAAATTCGGAATCTTTTCTAAATGGCAAGAAGGTCAGACATGAGTGCATTATATCACCCTATTTTTTTAAATTTGTGTGCTGAATCATGCATAAAGCAGGATTGGCCCTGGAGGAAGGAGGCATGAAAACTGGAGAAATGAATATTAAAAATTTAAGATACACATAGTAAACCATACTACTATCAAAAAATAGCAAAGCTATGGAACGATTACTGAAGAAATTCAATGAGGAAAGTGCAAAGGCAGGCTTACAGTTGAACATTAAGAATATAAAAACAATGAGCACATATGAATTATATTACTTTAATGTAGATGACAAAGACATGTAAATAGGTCATAAATTTCACATACTTTGGCTCAGCCATTAATCAGAAAGACACCCCCCCCCGACACGTTGGGGAAGGGTACTTTATTGTGCCGGCCAAAAAAGGAGGCTGGATGTGTCATTGATTGGGTGGCGGGGGAAGTCCCACACCTTCCTTCGCCGCTCGGCTAATCGTGGGTGGGACCTTCTGGGATCCCATCTCGTTGGTGGTCTCGCTTATTGTGAGACTACCAACGAGAACTCGGGGCTATAAAGCCCCAAGGCGGTCTCGTGTTGGCAGCCATTTTAATTGGTAGACAATCAACCCATCCCACCCGCCCTTCATTAATAAGTGGTTTTCATATTTATTCTTAGGCTGCGGATGGTCGCCTTATTGGGGCCGGGAGGGAATTTTCCCAGAGTTATTGTGACCTGGGTTTTTCGCCCTCCTTGAGAATAAATTGGGTCATGCTTGTCTTTAATAGCATATTTGCTTTGACTATGTGTACTTGTTATTTTGTTTATGTTGCACTGTGGACAAGTGAAGTTAATCTGTCACAACTGAATGTCAAGGTTCTGGTGAGGTTATGTTTTACCAAACTGTTTTAATGTTATGGCAGGCAAGATCCCCCCCCCCCGGGATAAGTTAGTTAATTGAAATTACAAAATTGGTTCAAATTTAAGTGGATAAAGAGTATACGTCAAGGGGTTCATTCATTTGTTGCTATGTCATCACCAAACAAATTGATGATGGCATGGACAAGTTACATCATGAGCTAAACTATGATGTCATTTTGTTTGGGGGGAGATGATTTATGCGATGTGGGGTTTATTTGGAACTTGATGTTCTTGACACATGAATTAAAAGGATAGATATGTAAATAAACATATGTCAAGAACAACGAAAAGTTTGGTTAAATTGAAGTGTTAAAATTATTGATTACCCTGTACAAATAAAGTTGTGGCCAAGTTTTATAACCATAAAGTTGAGTACGGTGTCATTTTTGTGTCGTGCAATGGAGAGTGCAGTCAAGAAATTAGAAGAAGACTAGGACTCTGATGGTTAGCTATTAAGAAATTTTAGGCAAAATCCTCAAGTATAAAGCTATGTTGTTTAATACTACTCTTAGGATTGTCTTTGCCATTATATTTCCCATTTCTATGTATGGCTATGAAATCTAGACAGTGAACAAAACAGATCAGGAAAAAATGAACTCATTTGGTGATATTGGAGAAGAGTTCTACGAATACCACTGAAAAGACAAATAAATTGGTCTAGAGCAAATCAATCCTGAACTCACCCTGGCTATACTTAGGCTATCATACTTTCATCATATCATGAAAAGACATGACTCAATAGAACAGACAATAATGCTTAGCATAATAGAGGGCAGTTGAAAAAGAGGAAGCCCATATTCCAAATGGAAACACTCAACCAAGGAAACTATTGTCCTGAGTCTGCAAGACCTGTGACAACTTGTAGGTCTCTCATTCAGGGGGTCATCATAACCTGAACTTGATTGGTTCGCAGTTAACAATAACAACAACTCCAAGCTGCCTACTCTCTTGTAATGCACTTCTTTGTCTTTAATCCACACTTGGAACTTCAAACAAGAGAAACTTAAAACAGCAAACTGTCCTTTGTAAAATAATCTGCTCCTCTAACAAGGTCACTGAAGTAGACAAAATCATGTTCCTATGAATGCTCAGGTAGTAACTTGATGACATATCCATTCTCAGAAACCCTTATTGTTTCATAGGAATTTATCACACTGGGGCAAAGTGCCCAAATCCTGTGCAGAAACAGGATTTAAATCCCCCAAAAAACCACAAATGCAGGTTGATTTTCACACACATAAAGGTTAATGAGCAATTAACCCAGACAGAAAGTCAACAAAACGTGTTTTGTTTTTACTTTCAGGATTTTCTGAAAGTAAAAAGAATCACATTTTGTCAGCTTTCTGTCCAGGTTAAGGTCATGTTAATACTCATTAACCCAACTTTGAGTGAAAATCAATCCACTTTTGCAGATTTTGTCCCACTTTCTGTCACTCAACACCATGTGAAAATGAATCCACTTTTGTGGGTTTTTCTTGTTTTAAATCCTGTTTTTACATGGGATCCCTTCCATGTGATAAAACTCCATAGATGTGGAATCACCAATGTCAACATTTAATGTAGTACTGATCTAATCAATATGTAAAGGATCTGCAAAGGATCTACTATGTCCAATGTCCAGGTTAGCATACTTGGACATTGCTTTAGTGCAATAGATGTAACAACATCATAACAATTATCTAATTAATTAGGGAGATAATATGATAAAGAAATAAATCAATTTTCAAGGATCAGCCTGATAGCCATTTAAAATGTTTATACCCAAAAAGTTAGAGAAATGGTGTGAGAACAATTCAGCCATGTTATAGCAGTATTTCACAAACTTGATTACTCAGATGTTGTTAGACTATGGGCCTTTGCAGACTGCCAGAAATAGTTCAACTTGAGTCCACTTTAACTGTCCTGACTCAGTGCTAAGGAATAATGGGAACTGTAGTTTATTGTGGCACCAGAGCTCTCTGACAGAAAAGGCTCAATGTCTCAGAAAAAAATACAATTCCCATGATTCCCTAGCACTGAGCCAGGGCAGTTAAAGTGGACTCAATTTGCACTATTTCTAGCAGTTTGCAAAGGCAATACAATTCCCAAAATCCATGAGCTTTGGTCATTCCTAGAGTTGAAGTTCAACCTCATATGGGAACCCAGATTTGACTTCAGCACTCCTGCAGAACTTACTCCAACCCATATTCCCTAATGACCCCAGAATCAACACCCAGACAAAAACTTTGAGGAAGTGATTTGCCATATAAATTCAGTTTTGCCTCCCATTCTTTCTAAGCCCTCCAAAATCAATTTTCAAATACACTTGAATTGACCATCTAGTTATTTTCTATTCTTAAATTATGACTATTCCTAAAGCAGGCCTTCATTTCAATGGCAAATCTCATCCCCCAGAAATTTTGGCCATTTTGGGTGACAAAACTCTTAGTAGGGGATTGGTATCAGGAGGGTGGGTATCCCACAAAAATTCAGAGGTGAAGAGAAATGGCCTTGAAGTTTCAGTAGTCGGCCACCTCTGTTAATCCAAAATGGCATAGCAAGATTGTTAACAGAAACCAGATATTGTAAACAACTGTGCTGGTTTTTAATCTGTCTTCATTCTCTCTCCCCCATTAACATTGCTAGCTTTAATCTTTAAATCTGCATTGCTTTGCTTTCTCTTCTCTGCTCCTCCTTTTCCTCCTCCTCCTTCTTTTAAAAGAGTTTTCCTAATCTTGAACAGTTACAAATGGAAATAAAACACAGTTCTTTATATACTGTGAATTGCTGTACTTATTGAATTTGTCCAGTGCAGATAGTGAAAATATTTTTTTGGGTTTTTTAATGAGAATTTACCAGCATTCATATTTTGTTTTCATATATTTCATGGAAAGAACTTGTAATAAAGCAAAAAGTTTGAGGGAAAAACCTTGACAGATTCAACCATTTAGCAGGATGCTTTACACTAAAATGCCGGTCTTTGAATCTTTGAATTCTGGTTGTGTATTTATTCATATTTATGGCTGTGAACTAGGTTTGCTGCCTTTTTCTCTAGCTCACTTTTTAAAAAATCAGAATGCTCCTCATACTTAAGATGTACATAGTCGGCATAGTAGGCAGTGACAGCGTGGTCCTCGCCACACTAGGAACAGATGTACCTACTGAATTTGTCCAGTATAGAATTCATTCAGTTTGGCATTTTGAAATTTTGGTTCAGAATTCCATACAGTTCAATTTTGGTATGATCTTTCTATAATTCAGAAATGTTATACTATGGCTGCATCCACACTGCAGCAATAATCCAAGACCATACAGTTCAATTTTGATATGATCTTTCTATAATTCAGAAATGTTATACTATGGCTGCATCCACATTACAGCAATAATCCAAGTTGACACCAATTGAACTGTCATACATCAATGCTATGGAATTCTGAGAACTATGGTTTTGTGAGACATTTAGCTTTCTCTGTCAGAAGAGCTTTGGTGCCACAACAAACTACAATTCCCAGCATTCCATAGCACTGAGCCATGACAGTTAAAATGGTGTCAAACTGGATTATTTCTGTATGCCAGGGATAGGCAACCTTTCCCCTTTAAGGCTGAGGGACTTCAGCTCCCAGAATCCCAGGAGCTATTGACCAACATGGGACTATTGGCCAACATGGCTGAGGCTTCTGGGAGCTGAAGTCTCTCGGCCCTTAAAGGGGAAAGGTTGCCTACCCCTGCTGTAGGCGGTTGCAGGCTATATTTGATAGAAAGTGTGTATATATATATATATATATAGAGAGAGAGAGAGAGAGAGATGGGAAGAGGAAGGGAGGTATAGTGGTTTGAGCTTTGGAACACTGCAGCAGTGGTTTGAGATTTGAGATGAGGGTTCGAGTGTTGGCTAATCTGGTTTCGGGCCTGTGGCCATGAGTACATCCGTTTTGTCTGGATTCAACTTCACCTTTAATCTGCTTTTTCCTCATCCAATCCTTTACCGCTCTGAGACAGTCATTGAGAGCAGAGATGCCATCTGAAGTCTGAGACAATGATCTGGTCATGGAGAGATAAATCTGGGTGTCGTCAGCGTACTGAAGACGCCATGCTCCATGCCTCCGAATGATCTCAACCAGTGGCTTCATGTAGATGTTAAATAACATTGGGGACAGGATGGTGCCCTGAGGGATGCCACAACTAAGCTCAATTTTGGATGAGCAACTGTCCACAAGCCTCCCCCTCTGGGATCTGTCTGAGAGGAAGGAGCAGAACCACTGCAGAGCAGTGCCTCCAATTCCTACTCTCTCAAGCGATCTAGGAGGATGGCATGATCTATGGTATCAAAGGGCACTGTGAGATCCAAGAACACCAACAGGGTCACACTATCCCTGTCGATACTCAGGCGGGGGTCATCGGTCAGAGCGACCATGGCCGTCTCCACTCCATATCCTGTCCTAATATCCTAGATGCGGAGAAGGCCTTTGATAATATTAAATGGAATTTCATGTTTGCGGTCTTAGAAAAAATTGACATAGGAGAACTTTTTTTGAATTGGATATCCAAAATTTATTCCAAACTGAATGCACAAATTTTGATTAATGGGGAACCCACCACAAGCTTGAATATGATAAGGATGTAAGACAAGGGTGTCCTCCTGCTCCATTCTTGTTTATTCTCACCTTTGAGATTCTCCTTATTAAGATAAGGAGAGAAAACTCCATAAAAGGTGCTGAGATTAAAAACAAAAGTACAAGTATATATGTGGATGATGTCATTTTGACAATATCTAACCCAGTAGAGTCCATTCAAACACTAATGAATATTCTTCAACAATATGGGGAAGTATCTGGGTACCGAGTAAATAGAATAAACATGGTTATGCTTTTATTGAACATTTATTGAACATTCCCGAAAAAGAAGCAGATAAGATTGTGAAAATTTCTGGCTTTAAAAAAGAGGAAAAAAATAAAATATTTAGGGATATGGCTTACGGGGAAAAATTCGGATCTTTTAAAAAGTAATTATGATTTTTTTTTTGAAAGAGATCAAAACAGAGTTAGATAGATGGAGTAACTTGAACCTATCTTGGATAATAATAATAATAATAATAATAATAATAATAATAATAATAATAATAATAATAATAATATTTATTTATAGCCTGCCCCTCTGCTCAGCAATCGGGGTGGGTTACAGCATTTTAAAACATACAGAGTTAAAAACATTCCCTCATTCCAAAAACTTCCCACCATGGGTAGGATGGTGGTGGTTAAAATGAATGTGCTTCCCAAAATGATTTTTTTATTTTCAGAATATCCCTATTATTCATAATGAAAAACCTTTGAAGTTATGAAATAAAGATATTATGAATTTCATTTGGCAGAAGAAAAAGCCAAGAGTTAAATTAAAAAATGTATATGACTCTGTTGAAAAAGGTGGTTTAGCCCTCTCAAATTTACATTGGTATTTAGAACCTTCTATACTTGAATGGCTCCAAGATTGGTTCAAATTAAATATTAGTAATGTATTGGAATTGGAAGGGGAAGATTTAAACTATGGCTTTCA
>CM034705.1:24755331-24769761 GCA_020142125.1 Phrynosoma platyrhinos | reverse complement strand
CTTTTGTTTTTCTTCTCTTCTTTTCTTTATTGCTTGTAGTATTTTTCTATAATCTATGTGCTTTTTCTGTTTCTTTTTGTTTACTGAAAGTGTCTGTCTGCATTCTTCTTTTATTATGTCCCTGGCTACAGACCATAGTTCCTCTGGTTCTCAATCTATTGTTCTTAGTAATGCAAATCTATTTCTCATGTTGTCAGTAAATTCTTCTGAGATATTATTTAGATAATATTTTAGTATAATCAGTGGTTTTGTTTTCTTCTTAAATCTTTTCCACTGAATTGTGTTATTTACACATACGCCTTACTGAACAACCTTGCAGAAACAACCTCACCAAATGATACTAGACTGGATATTAAACTCACATACTAGCAAAAGAAAAGAAATCTTGCCATGGTTATAAACTATTTTGCAAAAGAAGAGCATCCCAAAATATCAATTAAGAGTCCAGTCACACTGCAGGCAAGGCTGACAGTTATGTCATTCAGGACTCAATCCTCTACATAAAGAAATTGGTACAGTTTATTTCCTGAATCAGAAAAGAATTTTTCTTTTTTCCCTTCCCCTTGTTGCTAGGCCTCTGGCCATAAATAAAAATGAACCCGACCTATATGAATAATTTAGCTTGACACTACTGTCCTAATCCATTACATTGACATCTGAGCTTTTGTTTTGTTTTGTTTTGTTTCTAAGATGGGGGAGGCAAGTGGAAGGGTTGTTCAGACAATGCTTGACCTCAGGAGACCTCCACACTCTACCTAGATGAAACAAGCTTTGCTTCATGAATGCAATTTGAACATTATCCTCCAAAAGTTTGGTTTTACTGCTCAACATAGAGAATTCATCTTATTTGATTCATAGCTGGGACTTATTCTTTTTTGGGGAGGGAGTGGTGGAGTAGGAGGAGGTATCAGGGGAGAGGTTTTGTTGCTGGAATTCCTGAAATTGGTAGGTGAAGCCGCTCTGACTGATCTACAGTTCATTGTTCTTTTATAAAAGCTGCAATCAGTTCTGCACCATCCTTGTTGGCTCATGTTTTTTATTCATTATTTGGGTTTTGTTTTCTTTCTGGAAATATATGTGTGTGCTACAGAAAGAGAAAAAAGAAATTCAATTTTCACTAAGCAGGCCTATAGCAAAAAAAAAAAAAAAAAGAGAGAGAGAGAGAGAGAGAGAGACAGAGACAGAGAAAGAAAGAAAGTGAGTGAGTGAGTGAGTGAGTGAGTGAGAGAAGTTTAAAGCAAAAATAGCCAAGTGGCAGACCACCTATAATTTTACCTGGTCCTTGACCTATTTTGGGGGTGTGAGAAACAATGATCCTACTCATTAACATTACAACTTTCTTCAGGAATTTTATGTAAAGTTAAGTGTGTGCGTGTGCGCGCACGCATGCAAAGTTAGGCTGAAAACCTGTGTTCATTATCACTGCAAATAAGCTAAGGATTTTTCTATAATAGCAATAGGTAGATTCTGGGTTTGGAAAAGTTACTTTTGGACTATAATTACCCAAGCACCATAGTTTGAAAAAAAATCATTTTTGGACCATAGTTTTTTAAATTCATCAGCGAGCATTTACTGCAGTCTTTCATTTTTCACAGTAGGCACCCATATGCCTTTATCAAGTCCACAAGTGGGACATGAGGACATTTTCCTAGCAGTTAACATACTAGACTCCATTGTAGTCCATGAAGACCTATCATGATAAACAGATGTTATTAGATCAGTCCTTTTCCATGGATATATCTAATCAAGAGGTCTAATTCCAGATGTTGCTGAACTGAAACCCTTAACATTTTCACTGTTGGTTATATTGACAAAGGTTGCTGGCAGTTATGTCCAACAACATTTGGAGGGACACATGATTCCTTCTGACGTTCTTATTTCTCATTACACCCACTGAATCCAGTGGTGTTGTCACACTGAGTGGCAGTGAGTTCTCTATATTCATTCTGTACTGTGTAAATAAGTATTTCCTTTTGTTGTATTGCTCTGTCAGATTTATTAGGTGACTTGGAATTCTAATATTAGAGAGGAGAGAAAGAAACTGTGTGTGCATGTGTGTGTGTATATAAACCCACTTAACATTTCCTCTCTTTGTTCTATACTTCAAAACCCCAAATTGTGCATTTCCCAAAATGATAAACTGCATCTTTTTATATCTTTACCAGCTTTACAGTATCATTTTTTGAGAGATGGTAAAAGAACACTCTGGTAGCTTACTACAGTAATTCACAAGTCTCTGAATTTCTGATTTTAGCCCCTCTTTTTAAAAAGTGAGTTCCCACTTTTATCCTTTTGAAACTCTTGACAGTGCAAGCATACTTTACAGAAAATAAATGCCTTTGAATATATATTGGCTTATTTGGTATCATTCATTTTTCATTTGCTGATCAGAGAGAGGGTAAAGAAAACAAGGAGGGCAATCATTCCCAGCACTGAACTTGAGCTTTATAGCCATATGGACTAGGAACCTGGCTTTTGAAATAATGGAAACTCATTACTTTGAATTCACACTAAGCACCCTATTTTCTGCTTGCATGGAATTTCATAATACACAGAACGTTGAACAGTAGTTACATAAAACTCCTTCTATAACTAGTAAGCAGTCTCTATCATCCTGTGCTTTTCTCAAAAAAAGGGGAGGGGGGATACACATAGATGTTTATTAAACACAAACATTCAAATTGTGATGGATGCTTTGAGGCACTGGACTTTCTATTATGCTGAGATGGCCTTTGTTAGTTTTGCAATAGGCTTTATTGACAGAATCTATTACCAGAGCCTGTCTTAAATAAAAAGCATTGATCTGAGGACATGGTAAGTCTAAAACAAAGAGATCACGATAACCAAGTCTTCAGAGAGTAGTCATGCTATTTGTTAGGTTACTGCTACATAAAATGCAATGGATCAGCATCTCCTTGAAATCCCTATTGCTCAAAGAACAGAAATATATGTAATGTATATTGAAACCAAAGGCTACAGACTCTCTATTAAAAACTCTACTTGTAACAAGAACAAAGGTAGAATAACGGTTAGAATCTAGGAATGAAACTTGATTGATAAAGGTTCAAGTCCCTAGTGATGATTTTTCTGAAACCCCAGGATTTACATGGGTTTTTGTGGTGTGAAAACAGCTGGATAGGATCTGAATCAGCCTGGCCACAATTCATAGAATTATAGAATTGGAAGAGACCACAAGGGTCATTATGTCCAACCTCCTTCCATTCAGGAATACACAATCAAAGCACCCCCAATAGATGGTCATCCATCCTCTGTTTAAAAACCACCAAAGAAGGAGACTTCACCACATTTTAAGGGAGTGTGTTCCACATGCCTGGAGACCCAAGCTATGTGATCAGAGGCCTCAGACATGTGATCAAGAGGTCCCCCTACCTTCTCTTCTCACTGGTTGCATGGGTGAGCCCACCCTCAAGAGAACCAGTGATGTACCAGACAGCCTGTTAATGGAGCTCCTTCTAGTACTAAAGCGGTGATGGTGGTAGCTCCAGGAAAAGAAGATAGGCTGACTGTGCCAATTGCTAGACCATGCAAAAAACTTTGCACTGCCACACCATATGTGGCCCAATGTATATGGCCACCATTGTGTCCAGTCCAGGTCAGTTCTGGAGCATAATACTGACATTCAGTACAGACAAGCCTTATGTCTCAAACTGAGCTATTTCTCAAGATTCTTGTAAAGACAGAGGAAAAGAGGCAAGTAAACTACTTTCATTTCATTGGAGATAAGGTAAGTGGCACAGGTTTTTTTTTTTTAAAAAAAAAAACAAGCAAGCATAGATGCCTTGCTAGATCAGTCCAAAGATCCAACTAGTTCAGGATCTTGTGTACCAAAGTATCCAAAGAGGTGCCTTTATAATCCAACTAGCATCCATGTTGTTTCTAATTTTTCTGAATGTAAATGTTCCATTTTCATATTACAGACACTACGTCTCAGGAAATACTATCTATCTTGAATTTGTTTAACCCATTAAGCCTCCAGATGTTTTAATGTCTCCTAAGCTGCAAAAAAAGAATTCTTGGAGGACTCTCTAAACAGATGGGTGAGTTATCAAATAAAGAGGTTGAATGGATCTTCCATTTACTTTTATGTGTGGACTGCAGGACACTTTTCGCCCTCATGCCTGCTTGTGTCTCCAATACCAGAAATCTCTATTATGCTTTTTTTCACAAAGCAAACTGATTATTCAAAAATGCAACTTTGTATGGCAGGTTAAAAGAGGAACAGCCCCTGATTTTTTTTAAAATCAAAAGTGAATCCATACCCTAATGGCACCAGTTCCAGTCTGATCTTAAAAGCTAAACAGGATTGGCTCTGGTTATTAATTGGAATGGAGACCACTGAAGAATCCCACCTGCTGTAGACTAGATTTCAGAGGAAGAAACTAGCAAAAACACCTCTGGGTATTCCTTGCCTATGAAAACCCTATGAAATTCATGATGTTGCCATAACTTCTTCATTTTAAAGGTAAACTAAATAGCATTGCCAACCCAACTGCTGTCACCCAGACCTCAGACGGAGAAAGGGGGCAGGCAGAGCTCCACCATGCCTAGCCCAGGGACAGATGAAAAGCCCTTCCTCCATTCCAGCTGCCACCAACCTGGCCTTGGAGGGAGAGAAGTACCGGCAGTATCTGCTGGACTTGATCCCTTTCTCCACTGTCATTTTCTTCTCCTTTTGTACCATATCATTTTAAATTGTAAGTGTGTAGGTAAGGAACTCTCAAATTAACAATTTGTAAACTGCTTCTTTGTGACAGAATATAAATACTCTAAATGAATGAATGAATGAACCCCCTTTTTTAAAAAACAAAAACAAAAATGATGAACATACAAAAACAAACAATATGAAAGATGTAATCCTCTCTCTTAAGACCAATTTTAATGGGTAAGCCATTCTCATTGGAACAGATTCTAACAAAGCTATCTGATATCCAAGTGAAATGGTTTCAAATAATACATATTTGTTATTTTTCTAATCTTATATATAGGCACTTAGGGGCCCCAAGAGAGCCAACATGACATAATGGTTTGAGTGTGGGATTACAACTCTGGAGACTAGGGTTCGATTCTCCATTCAGCCATGAAACCCTCTAGATGACCTTGGGAAAGTCACACTTTCTCAGCCTCAGGGGTAGGCAATGGTAAACCTCCTCTGAAGAAACTTGGTAAGAAACCCCCATGATAGGTTTACTGTCTGGTCATCATAAGTTATAAATAACTTGAAGGCACACAACAATAACAACAACAACAACAACAACAGGAGTCCAAAGCTTTGATTTAGTTTGAGTCTCCATGTATTTCTCTTCCCAATAAATAAGGAGCATAAATTAGTGGGTAGAGTGTTGTTGTATGACTCTGGTGACCAGGATTCAAATCTCTGGTCTGCTATGGAAACCTACTAAGTGACATTGGATAAATCACACTCTTTCACACTCAGAAAAAAGCAAAGACAGACCTCCTCTGAACAAATCTTGCCAACAAAACCCCAAGATAAGTTCACCTTAGGGTCAAAAATGACTTGAAGGAACACAACAATTACAATCTATTTATACAAAGATATGATTAAAGATACATATGGTAGAGGGAATGGTTCGAGAATATTGTGGGAACTAAACCTCAATATTTATATTTCAGGAGCATAGTTGGCCAAAATATGGACTGTGCCACATTATGAATTGATATTAACCTCATTCAAGGAATATATATTGAAATCTATACATAGACAACATGTAACACCAGTTTAAATCCACAAAATAAATAGTACCATTTCAAAGTATGGTTGGCAGGGTTGTGGTATATTTGGCATTATAGCTCACAAGTAGTTGCATTGCTCCCATATGTATAGCTTTTTGGAATGAAAAAATTTAAAAAGAAAATAGCTTATGAAAAGTTACATCCCAGAGGAGTGGTATTGTTGTTGTTGTCATTATCATCCATTTTTTAATGGAGAGATGTAGATATTTCACATAAAACACTTATTACTATGTTACTGGAATCTGCATGGTTAAAGATCACAACAAACAGAATGAAAAACATTCAAAGATATTTCATTTTGACACTGGCATGTGAGGAGTTCGACACATTTCAGTCTCCTTTTATTTAATTTCTCTCTCTCTCTCTGAAGGGGTATTGTAAAGTTTTAATTATCACCTTTTAAAAAATTGTCAGAAAGTTTATTTTGATTTGTAGATGTTAACATTTCTCTACATAGTCACAATCCGGATTTACACATTTTTCTCAATGTTTCTTGACCCTCCAAATACTGTTATTGTAGAAGTCTGCTGATGCGCCTTAAACTACTCTTTCACTTTATGAATGTCATTACTTGTGTTGTCAAATTGGCAACCCCACGACAAATTTTTCATTTCTGGGAAAAAGGAAAGTCACTTGGTACAAGATTGGGAGAATAAGGTGGATGCTGCATGATTTCAAAGTTGCATGGCCTTGCTTTGTTAACTCTCTCTTTTCTTTTTGGTTTAATTATTGATTATCAACATAAATAAACATCTAAAGTGTGGGGGGTATTTTAAAAAAAGTGGGCATATGAAAACTGCAGTCCTTCAAAGGCCAAGAGAAGGCCAGATGAATCCAACACCTCCAAAGTATGGAAAGCTTTCCCAAAAGGATCACTGTGTAATCTGCTGAAGCAAAAACAACAAAGTGCAATAAATGTATTATAATATGAGCTTTTGTGGATCATAGGACTTCACATGGGGGAAATCCCATGCAGAAAAAGGATTTTAAATCGGGAAAACCCCCATAAAAGTGGGTTGATTTCTGCACAATGCCATTGTCAAACTGTTGTTAACCCAAACGGAAGTAGTCAAAAGCCACTTGTTACTTTTGGGAAATCCTGAAAGTAAAAAGGAGCGGCTTTTAACTACTTTCCATTTGGATTAACAACACTTTAACAATGACATGTGTGAAAATCAACCAGCTTTTGCAGGTTTTCCCCAGCTTTTAAATCCCATTTCTGAATTGGATTTCCCCTGTGTGATAAAGTCCATAGTCTACTAGATCAGGTGTGTGGAATTTTTATTTTTATTTGGAGGGAGGAAGGGACTGAGCTTTTTCCCAAACTGAATCTGCTATCATTGTCCATATCCACCTTGAATTTCCCTGATAAATTTACCATGTGAGAATCACCATAATCCAATACATTGCCAGTTTTGAGTAACAGGTCTAAAACATAGAGAGCATTCATTTTTCTACCTGCCAAACAATCAGGTATCTGATATTACACGAAGTATTTTTAAAAGATTTTTTTTGTTTTGTTTGTTTCAGACACAGCATTCTCTCTCTCTCTCTCTCTCTCTGGCCTTCATGTAGACTGGCATATTTCTCTGAAGAGGTCAGCCACATGGTGCAAGCAGGATTCAGATGCAACAATAGTTGAAGAACAGATTGCCATGAAATTGGGTGAACATTATAAAAAGAGGCAAAGTCAGAAGTTTAACCAGCCCCAGCAGCAACTTAAAACCTGCCATGAGCTGTCAGTAGACTGTGCCAAAGAGACAGCTGCTAGTGCCAACAGAGCATAGATTGGTAATGTTCATATGTGATTTTGTCATAATGGCACAGGCAGAGCATCATGTCAAACAACTGCTGCTCAGCTAAGGGATGACAGACCCTTTTATGTTTAGTTGGGACTTGATCTCAACCTCTCTTTGCTCTCATCACTTATTGATATAGATGACAAAAGACAATATCTAAAGGTTCAGGATCAGTGTTATAGGAGACTAAGGGGCTAAACAGATGGTGGGTAAGGGACGGCTTAATGCCTCCTCTTTTGAGCACTGAATCAGGGCCGCAGGAACCACATGCTGCAGTCCTGATCTGGCATTTTTCCAGCCCCAAAAGGAGCTGCAAAATGCTGCTCCTTTTTGCTCCAGAAAAGAAGTGCTTTTTTCATTGTCACCACAACTCTTCTGCACTCCTGTGGTGTGGTGTGTCAAAATTCTGCCCACTGTCGGGCAGGTGGGAGGGTGGCATGATGGCAGCTTGGGGGTGGAGTTGAGGCATGCAGTGTGCAGTCACCACACCCCCACTCCACCCTGACACCAGACTTTTTGGCCGGTCTGTTTAGCCCCAAAGTGTAGACGCTGTACTTGTAGGAATTTTTCATCTAAAAGCTTTGATGTGAGGTAAATGTTAAATATATGTATGCTGAATAATAGTGAGTATGTAATGCAAGGATGCTGAAAGCTCACAACATTATTTTAAAGATACGAGTCTGCATTTGAAAAACACTGTAACTTTGCAGTTCTAGAACAGACTATCAAAAACTTGTTATGTTACATTGTCTTGGGCAGAGTGATAGCATGGAAAATTGCTTTTGTTATGAGGTATGCTAAATAAATGTGAATATTAGACTTTGATGCATAAGACATGAAAGCTGTGTGTTGTCAGAGTCTGTATTAATTGTTCAGAAAGCATAATGAACAAGTAGGGCTGCTGGTGGCCTGGATGCTTGTCCATCTTGAGGGAAAAGTCATGCCTTATTTTAATAATGCAAACTGGAACTTCCCTCCAATTCCCCCCTCTCTGGTAAGGAATGGTTTCATTGTTGAAACTAATCAGTGTTTAACTGTCTTGTCTACCTCTATTGAATGGAGAGCTGCCAAAATGGCTCAGACTGGTGCACACACACACACACACACACACACACACACCATTTTGAGGTATTATATAGTTTGCAGGGATGTTAGGCAACACTATCTGGATTTGAAAGTGGGCAAATGTCTATTCTTAATTAGCTTTGTCTTGTGTATGCAGACCATTGTTTTCTACCATCCATACCATCTAAGAGTCATTATCAGTGCCTGAATGCACATTCAGCTATGCCCTTTGTGTCATGGTCAGTCATAGATGAGGAGGAAGATGAGCCTATTCCAGTACAGGAGGAAAGGAGGATCTACCACATCCTAATCCTGCCCTGCTAGATCCCAGCCCTGTCCTCCCAGCCCCAGAGGAGGAAGAGCAGCCAGGTCCTAGCACTTGTAGGATCCCTATGGAGGCAGAGCAGCCTAGTGGTAAGGATCAGGAAGAAACAAATGTGGAAGTGCCTTCCTTCAGACAACGCAGAGTAGAGAGTGCTTGCGTGTATCGATCAAGGAGGCTTGCAGAAAGGCAATTGACTAACAAGCCTCAGCTGGCACGGTGGAGAGAATTTCCTACTTAATCACCTGGGAGAAGACTCAGTGCCAGAGCTTATTGCAGTTCCCTTGTGTGATACTGTCAGCACTGTCTCCATGCTCTCTGGAACCCTTGTGTGCCATGAACCTTTGACTTCGAAACGGACTGGACACTTGTTACCTTCTGGCTGCCCTGACCTTGGACTGAACTGACTACTGTGGACTCTGGAATCCTGACCCAGGCTTTGGTACTGGTATGCTTCTTGGGAACTAACAGAAATGTCTGTAGCCTGCCTTTTAGCTCTTTTCTTGCTAAACCATTCTTATCAGCATTTGTTTGGACTGGTGCTGGCCGTAGTCCAGGACATTTTGCAAGGACATGCTTTTGTTCTTTCAGCCTTCCGTAGAACAACACTGAGGTCATGTTTTCTGTGAGCCTTGCTTCCCTGCCTCTCTGAGTCCTGTTTCTGCTACTCCAATCTTCAATCATCCTTTTCATGTCAGAAGGTGAGAAAACCCATACCTCTCTTTTAGTCTGTAGTCCCCTAAGTTTAGATACATCCACCAAGACCCTCTCAGACTGGTTAGAACAGGGGTAAGCAACCTTTCCCCTTTAAGGGCCGAGGGACTTCAGCTCCCAGAATCCCAGGAGCTATTGGCCAACATGGGACTATTGGCCAACATGGCTGAGGCTTCTGGTAGCTGAAGTCCCTCGGCCTTTAAAGGGGAAAGGTTGCCTACCCCTGTGTTAGAAGTAGCTCCCATGACATTTCACCTCCTTTTTTTTTTTTTTTTTTTTTTGGTTGAGAAATAGCTTGCATTGAATATAGACTGTTTTGTTGATTTCTACTGCTATCTTTTTTCTGTCTTTTAAATAAATATTTTTCTTCTTTTTTGCCTGCATTCTCATGTGAAGTCACTCTGGTTAATTGTCCTTTTCAAAAACCTTCAACCTGTAAGGGCTTACAGGTTGTGCATAGATAAGCTTCCCCCACCCTAATCAGTAAAACCAGTGCACTGCTCTCCACATTTTTTAGATTGCAATTTCCGGAGCTGTGGTTCTGGAGCCCAGATTAAAGTCTTTGATTGATCTCACAGGGGATAAAATATGGAAAGATTAGTACATTGAAATATTCTAGATAAAGGTATTCCCCATTGACAAGGTTGTCATCATGTCCAACCTTGGGGGTGGTGCTCATATCCGTTACTAAGCCAAAGAGCCAGCATTGTCAGAGACTACTCAGTGATCATATGGCCAGCATGATTGCACAGAATGCTGTTTACCTTCCCACCAACGTGGTACCTATTTATCTACTTAAATTTGTATGCTTTCAAACTGACAAGTTGGCAGAAGCTGCGAATAGTGATAGGAGTTCACACATGAATAATAAGTAATCTAATGATCAGTTCTGACTGTGCTCTAACAGTTCTCCCCCAATCCTGTTTGTATGTATTCAGAAGTAGATTTCACTATAGCCAGTTGTTTCCAGTGAGAAAGGAGGACAAATTCCTTCAATTCATATTTATCTAATTTGAGCCACCTTAATTATACTTCCTGAACTTATATTCAAACTGAGATATACCTGTTCTTCAGTATTTGCACCTCCCTAGATTTTACAATGGACCAAAATTTTCTGCTCAACAAATGTATTAAAAATTAAACACATTAAAAGAATGCTTACAAAAATATTGTAATCAAAATAAATCAAAATGTACATTTTAGAGAAAATGTGTCTGTAATATGCATTTTGTTCATACTTTTCCTTAATGCAATAAGTCTACCAACCTATTACAGTAGGCCCTCAGTATCCGTAGACTTGCCATCTGTGGATTTTAGCATCTACAGCTGGCAAGTCCTTGGGGGGCAGCAGAGGAGGAAGAGGCAGAGGGAGGAGGAGAAAGAGGAGGAAGTGACAGGGCAAGAAAAGGAGGGAGGAAGAGGGAGAAGGAAGAGGCAGCAGCAGTGGCAGGGGTAAGAGGAGGAGGGAGGAGGCCCTGACTGGGTCTATAGGGGTCCCTGACTGCCTCTTCTCTCTTCCAGCTTCAGCAGCAGCTCTTTTTGGGTGGCCTTGAAACTTTGGGAAGGTCAGGGGTGGGGGCAGGCCAGCATTAAGGAGTTGACATTAGCCCAGGGATGGACGCCCCTCGCTACAGCTGGAGTCATCATCTGGCATCTCTTCTTCACCTCTGCAGAGTTGTCCCGCATGTCTGTGCAACTTCTAAACTGTTTGGTTGTTGTTGTTGTTGTTATTGTTGTTTTTGTTGTTTTTGTGTGCCTTCAAAACATTTCCGGCCTTATGGTGAACCTGTTATGGGGTTTCCTTGGCAAGATTTGTTGAGAGAAGATTTGGCATTGCCTTCCCCTGAGGCTGAGAGCTTTGCCAAGAAAATCCCATAATAGGTTAGCCTCAGGGTCTCCATAAGTCAGGAGCAACTTGAAGGCACACAACATCATAACTATAAATGCTCCTCTTTTGAAGTTGAGGAGGTGGGCTTTGTGGCAGTTACTACTACTGTCACAATGAGAGGGACAACAAAGGGATGATGGAGCATCCTCCTTGTTCCTGGCTCTCTTGTCTTGGGTTGATCAATGTTCCTGGTGGAGCAGTAAGAAAGACAGATGGGTTGGCTTGTTCAGCTTGGGGATTTTCCCTCTTCTTTCCCACCCATTTCTTCTGTGGCTCAGCAGATTTCTAAAAGGAAGGAGTCGCTCAGCTTGGCAGTCCCAAAATCCTTGGAGGTGGTGATCCCTTGATAGGCATTTACTTTCAGGGTGAGTTCCCTTTGAATGGAAGCTGGGCTTCTATACAAGTAAGGATCAGCCATTGTTATTGTTGCTGTTGTTGTTGTTGTTGTTGTGTGCCTTCACATTGTTTCTGACTAATGGCAGCGGTGGCAGCAGTAGGGGGAAGAGGAGGAGGGAAGAGGAGGAGGAGGAGAGAAAAGTGGCAGTGGAAAGAGGAGGAGGAGGAGGAGGCATCTGACAACTTGCCAAAACTACTCAAAAATTTTGATTAGTACCCTCTCTCTTTATTCTTGTTTATTTATTTATTCAATGACACTGCTAAGAAGTGACCAGGTCACTTGTGACAATGAATCTTTGAGCAGGAAGCTGAAGAGGCTTGAAACACGGGTGGTATTTTTTCCAATTCTTTCAGTGAAGAATAGAGGATTATAAAGAGAAAGGATGATGCTAAAAGTGAATGACTAGGCTATGTAGATGGTGTAGACAAGAGATGTTTGGCTTCTGGGACCAAAGTCTTAACTTCTGAGACAGAGGACTACTAGCTACAGAGTGGCTGCATCTCTTGAAGACTGGAAAGAATCTCTTTGGTAGTAGCATGGCATGTCTGATCAAGAAGGCTTTAAATGTAATCCTTGGAGAATGGGAGATGATAACTCTAACATCAGCCCAATGGTCTAAACACAACAATCTTAATCCTGCCAAACCAATCTTACACTTTTTTTTTTTCAATTAGGCCACTTGTTTAATACATGGTGGGAATGCATTGTATTTGGATTTCAGAAAAGATATGATCCCCTATGGCCCCTGTCCTATCTGCTGAGGGGTTTGGTGTGGCTTGATGGGTGTTATCCATATCCCCACAGAATCATATGTAGTCAGAGTTGCTTGCTTTTCAACAACAGTGTAACTTTATTCCAAAATCAAAATTTCCTCTCTCCTAATAACTGTATGATGTTTCCATTGGACTCAAACGGATGAGTCATCCAGAAGGTCCATAGATAGGGCCCTTCTCAGTATCTTCCCTGTCAGCCTCTTCTGCTATGGGGGCATGGGACCCAACTTGCCAATACCGACCCCGAATGTCCCACCACTCTATCTCATAGTTCAGGGATTCAATGGACCTCACTGACTCCAGCATTCTCCAACTTTCTTCTCCATCTTCCCCTAGACTGGGAGAGAGGAACCCTTCTTTTAGGGTGCTTGCTGCTCACATCAGTAGTAACACAGCCATCTTTCTTCCCTGCCTCAATGTCCACTCTCTCTCTCACCCTCTCTGTGACTGCAGCACTGCCCTCCTCTTCTGCCCTTCTCCTTGGCTCTGTCTCTCTCTTCCTTTTGGGTTTTTCCCCTAGCTCTGGCGCCTCCCCGTCCCTCAGCTCCTCTCTTTTCCCTGACCCCTGGGTCCACAATTCCTCATCCCTCCCTCTGGGCTGTCAGTACATGTTCTTTGCCTCCCTTGGGGGTGTTCCTAGTGAGATTGGCTCCCCCAGTTTTTTTTTTTTCAGAGCTGGAGTCACATCTCTCTTCTCCAGGATGTCCCAACTTTCTGATCTGGTTGTCACACCCTCATAATATTTTGATTAGTAAAGTTAATACATGTGGAATAAATGGGAACACTATCAGAAGGGTCCATAATTGGTTGGAAAACCAGCATCAATGGCTGATCTTCTGACTGGAAAGAGGGCTTAAGTGGAGTGCTTCAGGGTTGTGTCCTAAGACCATTACTCTTCAATATTTTTGTCAATGACTTAGATGAGAGGATTCAGTGCCACAGCCATGTCATTGCAAAGGGATCTTTTAGCTTTGCTTTGTGACTAAGGGGTTATGCAGACAGGCAGGAAAAGGTGACCTGAAGCTGCCGTTTCTGTAAGCTGCAGTAACTGCACCTCCTGCCCTAAGGATTCCCTAAATGGATAAACAACAACCACACTGGGGGGCAAGTAATGCAGCTTTTATGAGGCTGTATTGAAGCCCCATCAATTGCACTGCCAGCCCTGAGGATTCCCTAAATGGGGATGGAGCAACTGCATGGGCTGGCAGCAGCTGCTTTAATTTTCCGCCCTGGTCTCCAAGCCGCATGCACACATGTGCAAGAACAATGAAATACACATGGTCACCCTTTAATAGCAATGCTGGCATTGCTGTGCACCTGTGCACTCTGAGAAGCAGCAAGACTGCACTGGCAGTCAGTCTTCAATGCACAGCCTCAGGAATCGCTGAAATGGTCACTGCAGCAGCTGCATGCATAGAGGACAACAGTGATGATGCAGACAACACAGAATAGACAACTGCTAGAGTGGGTGCCACAGTCATTGCACAGTGTACGCTATTGATGCCGCTCTGATGCCACCCGAGAGAGCCCCACACCACTGGTGGATGTTCCCTAGAAGCACTGACTGATGGGATGGGTTTGTCACATACATCTGGTCTGATGAGCAATGGAGGATGTGTTTCCAAGTTCCCTGTGCCCTATCCCACCGGCTAGTGGAAATACTGTGTCCGGAACTGGAGTGGTCAGACACTATCATGAGG
>CM034705.1:24695967-24720484 GCA_020142125.1 Phrynosoma platyrhinos | reverse complement strand
CCCCCCCCCCAAGAACTCTGCAAGCCAAATTTAAGAGATAGAGAATGTATGCACTGAGCTGTTGTAGTATTCCCTGTGAAATTATTTGTTGATGTTTTGAAGCTTCTAAAGACTTGAAAGGGATAAAAAAGACCCAGACATATTTGTTATTCAAATAATATTGTATCTACTTTACCTAGCCTGTCCTATCATAACCTATCCTATCTAGGCCAAGATCCTGCAATGTTGGTGTAGAGCTTAATGCTCTGTGCCAATGTAACAATAATAATAAAAATGGAAACCCTCACTCTTAGTTTATAAATTTCCTATTCCTGAGTGGACTCATAAGTACTAAAATTTTCATTATTTGGAAATGGGAGAGTCACATAGGAAATGTGTGACTCTTTCCTCCTCACATCTTGTCTTGTGTTTAACATCTATATGAGAAAGGAGCTTCCTGCTTTATTTACAAGTATTAAGAAATTTCTTTTTTTAGTGAAAGATTCCTTACAAACATCAAAACTTCCTATTAACGGAATTTCACATAGTATTTGTTTAGATAAACAGTTTGGAATAAACATAGCCAATTCTGGGACATCCCAAAAGTGTTGATGAATGGTAGACAGAAAGGGCATGTTTTGATCTAGGATGTTACTGTTTCCAAGTTGTAAAAGGGTATATACACTGGACTCTGGCAGCATCTGCACTGCATAATTAATCCAGTTTGATGCCATTTTAACCACCATGGCTCAAATCTATAGAATCCTGGGAACTGTAGTTCTGGAATACATTTAGCCTTCTCTGTCATGAGAGCTCTGGTGCTCTACCAAACTGCAAATCCCAGGATTCCCTAGCCTTGAGTCATGGCAGTTAAAGCAGTGTCAAACTGGATTATTTCTCCAGTGTGGATGCAGCCTTTGAGAACCATTCAGTGTCTCACATGGGACCCTTCCAAGTTGACCTATTCCTGCAGAAATAAATTGATTTTCTGCATTTTGCTCACATTGCTTCTGCTTATTATACTTCTGTTGGGCAACATATCTCACTGTTGAGATACCTGGAGCTCTTGACCATTTCCCCATCAAGGTCCCAGAGCAATATAACAGCCAGGGAGGGGAGATGGAGAGGGAAATGACCAAGCAGCAGGAATTACCTTCTGTCTCCTCTGTAATTACCTAGTGGAAGAGCAATATGGTCAGCTCTCTGCTTTCTCTTTCTCTGCTTTCTCTGAAAAACAGGTCAGTGAGAAAAGAGGCAGTCTCCATTGCCAAGAAGCCCCATTTTTCCCCTCCATGATCATTAACCCATAGCAGTGTACCTCCTCTCCTCCTCCATGTTTGGCAGTTGCCTGAGGAGAGATTTCAGATGACACATGATATATAATCCTTTGTGTTTCATACAAAATAAAATATACAAGTGGTAACCTTGGGGTTACATGTGCATATACCACCAACTGATTTCCACACTCTGTACATTCAAATAAAAACAAACACAAAAACTAACCAATGTTTTTTAGCACTGAGGAGAATTTGATCCCATGCCAATTGAAAAAGGCAAGATTAATCCTTTTTCATGAGTGTGAAAGTATTTTATTGCATTTAATTAGGTTGGTCTAGACATTTATGGAATGTAACAAAGTTGTCAAAAACATACAACATCAAACTCCTCTGTGTGCTTCATATTAAAAGGCCTACTTTTGGCTTAACAACAGTGAAAAGTTTCATTGAAAAAAAACTTCAGAGGCTATAATAAAAAACATTATTTCTGTTGTCAAAGCCTCTATTCTGGACAAACTCTTTTTAATTTCTCAGAAGCTGGTGAAATCTTCAGAAGGGGCAACACACATGTGACAAATGAGTTTTGCTTAATGTGAACAAAAGAGTTCATTTCTCCTCTCACTTACACAAGACTTTTCCTAAAGCAAAGAAGAAGAAAATGATCATACAGGAATCCCAAACAATCTGCTTCATTTAATGCTAAGTTTAACATTTATTGTTGTTCTTAAATAGCTTCAACCATACTTTTTGTTTGCAGAGATTTTTTGGGTAAACAGAGCACTGAAGTCAAGTCAAGTGAAGTTTGTTACTATGGTCTGCAAACCAATAAACAAAAGATAAAAGCAGAAAGATATACATTAAAGTACATTAAAATTGCATATAACATATACAAACTGTGTTAATGCACAATAAAACAGTCCCAACAATGTCAGTTTATCAGCCTACACAGCATCTGAACTCTTGTTTTAATGACAAGATACCAACAAACAAGCAAGCAAACATTGCCATGGTTTTTTTTTGTGTTTTTTTTTGGGATAGAAAAATCTTAGTCTTCCTGAAGCTGTAAGTTCTTGTGATAATCTAGGAAAGATCTACTAAGGAACTGAGAAAGTGGGAGAGGAGATCCCACATAACTTCATCACAAAAGCAGAGGGACATTTGTCTTCAAAAACAAATGTCAATGTTAATGGTCGATGAAATGGGAAAAAAATTGAAATATATCAGAGAAAGAAATTTCCAACATGTAAATAAGCCGGGGAAATATCTCGCATATAAACTAAGAAAAGAAACCGGGGAAAAATACATTACTCAAATAAGAGAGAATCATAAAATTATCACAGATCAAGAAGGGATAAAAAATATTTTTTAATTATTTCTCTAAATTATCACAAGAGAAGGGAATTAAATCTAAATTAATTGGAAAATATTTGGAAAACCAAATAATAAACAAGATAACAGAACAAGATAGAGGGAAGGAGTGCTATTTTAGCGCTCCTTCCAGGGCCTGAAAAGGGGAGGATTGGGGTCGAGGAGTGCGGCTACCTCAGCCCCAATACACAGCTTATCAGGGTGAACCACATCCGCCTGTCTGTTTAGGCCCTAGGTAGCCTTGACACAGTGACCCAAGCTGCATACACACTTCAGAAATAATTCAGTTTATCTGCCATGGCTTAATGCTATAGAATCCTAGAAACTGTATTTTGTTGTGGCACCAAAGCTCTCTGGCAGAGAAAGCTAAATGTCTTGTAAAACTACAGTTCCCATAATTCCATAGCATTGAACCATGACAGTTAAAGTGGTGTCAAACTGGATTATTTCTGCAGTGCAGATGCAGCCCCAGTCTATCTCAGCTTGGCCTACCTGACAGGTTTTTTCAATCAGGATAAAATGGGAAGAAAGGGTCTTATCTCTGATGCCTTGACTTCATAGGAGGAAAAGTGGGAAATAAATGTATCTAATCAAATAAATTACAGATACACACATTTTGGAGATATTTGACTTAAATGTATTTTCTAGGAGACACAGTAATTGCTTCAAAATTAAAAACTTTGGCTTATTGTGTGATACACATTCAGTTCTTGTCTTCTCTGTCCAGTATTTATTCTCCTTGCTGCATCCACTAAACTGCCTCTGAAGACATCCACATGTGCTGTCAGTAAATCTTTGTGTTTTAATTGCATTTATCTGGGGACTTGTTAGTGCAAGATTTAATAGTCTTTGGGGTATTCTCTGCTGAGGTTTTAAATGTGTTGGTGCCATCCTGCTTGTAGTGAGATTGCAGAGAAAAATGGGACCTAAGGGAATGACGGCAGCAGTCCGGTGAGTAAAGAAATGCACATGCTGGCTCAAGAATATTTACTCTAAGTGCCCCCTCAACAACCAGTAGGTTCTATAAGGGGTAGTATGACTCACTCAGAGCCTCTGTGAAGAAATACAGCAAGAACAAATTGACTTGGCAGAAAGGATATCTATCACTGTCTTTTGGGTAGACTCCCCCAGCCTAAGCAAGCTGCATTTTCTCTTGTATCCTTCCAAGAAAACAGGTGTTGTTGTTTGTGATCTAGTTGGTCCAGTAATGTTATTTACTGAGCACTCATTAAATGCTTCCATAATTATTCACAGGGACATAATGAACAGAACAACACATTGAAAGTTTATGAGCTGTGATAACTGCCCAACCATATTTTGCTTTTGTTGTAAGCTTGCATTTATGGCAGTGCATTTGTGGTATCCAAGCAGCCTCTACTCAACCTGTAGAGTCACACTGTTATTTCTATTGTTTCACCCTGTTACTCTTTATGGGGTCTGAAAAGTTAGGAAACATGTCTCAATTAATGCTAGGCAGCTTCATACATGGGTGCTCAATAGTTTATGAACAGAGGATAAAGAACTAGCATCCATGTGCCATTGAGCCACAACAAAGAGTAGTGAGAAGAATGTTGCGTGTAAGATGTCACTGAGTAAAATGACTAGCTTTGGAAAAACAAAGAAAATGGCCTTTGTTTTAGGAAGTCCATCTAAGGATTCTGTGCTGCACTGTTATGCTATATGGTACAGAAGAAAAAGAAGAGGACTGTTTGTGGAAGGAACTGAAGTACCCATATGAGTATCAGTCTACATAACAGTAAAGATGGAAATAATATTTATTAGTATTTGTTCCCACGTTTAAAAAAATGGGTTTTCTGATAATTTAGAAATCCTGTCAGGAAGAATAATAGACTAATGAGAATCTAGTGGAAGTTGTCCCCTTTATTTGAACATCCCAAAACATTGAGGAGGAATTATTGAGCATGCAAAAACATGTGGGTCTTTGTGTGTGTGTGTGTGTGCAAAACCCTGTTTTCTGCCCGAAAAAAAATTGTGTTTATCATAGGAAACCTTTTTTGCCTATGCAGGAAACATAGGTTGTGCCCAAAACAACCATGTGTTTTTCTGTACAGGATGATTCCATCACTCCACTTTGAGATGTTTAAAATGGGGAAAATGTGGCCAAGGAATATTAGTTTTCTCCCACAGCAAGGAGAAAACTATTGTAGCTAGCCATCTTCTTGTGTAAGGATGAAATATTTAAATGATGTGTGTTAAAAGGATGAAATATGTAAAAAGGATTTACATGCATTACAGAGGTGGCTTGAAAAGATGAACAATTAAGGAAACACTCAAGGTGTCTTGTTCACTACCTTGCTGCCCCCATACATTTTCTTTCTTGACTATACAAAACATGGTTGAGCTCTTTTCCACTTCCAACAAGGACAACTGCTCCTTAATATGACATCAATAGCATATTATTTATCAGAGGAGTCACTTCTCACATCTCTGCTCCTAGCAGTCAAGTGATGATAAACTGAGGGGCTGTACAGATGGGCAAGAAAAGGTGACATGAAGCTGCCATTTCCCTAAGCTGCAGCAACTGCATCACCTGCCCTGAGGATGCTCTAAATGGGGATGGAGCAACCGCACTGGGGAACAATCAATACAGTTTTTCTGAGCTGTATTGAAGCTCCTCCAGCCACACTGGCCTCAAGGATGCCACAACAGGAGACAGAGCAACCACATGGGTCTTCAGCAGCTGCTTTATTTTGTCCTCCATTCTCTCAGATGCATGTGCATATGTGCAGGGACACATACTTGTACACCTGTGCACCTGCACAGAACATGTCATAGGGTGGCATACAGTCTGTCACTCTCTGTGTACAAAGGTAACCAATGTTCAGCATCTCTACACACCAGTGCAGGATCTGCCATACACCCACAAATCATGCAAGGATTCACTGACCTTGGCTTCCTCCAAGTAGTTGGTGCCCAAACAGGTACCACTGTCTGATTGTCCCACCCTTGGGGCAGAAGAATGAGTTTGTCAACTGAAAAGACACCTATTCCATTGTCCTCCACAAAACATATCCCACACAGATCAGGGAGAGGGGAGAAGTACATGCAATGGAGGTTTGTGTGTACCGACTTGATATATGTAGCTGGTGGTCATGCAAGGGACATGGTCAAGAGGACACATGGACAAATGTTACACCAGAAGATCTCTCCCCCCAGCATGCCAGGAAGTGTGTGCAGGTCTTATTCACACAAGAGGTCACAAAAATTTTATGCACAAAAGATGTCACAAAAGCCTCTTCCATGCAAACTACTGTGCATGCTGACAGCAAGCGTACGTGCAACAGAACACATTTATTGTCATTATAGAGAACAGTTGCTAGGGCACATGTGTAGGGTTACAATTAGGGTTAGGGTTCTAATATTAAAGTGCACTTTCCCTGCTGTATCCACACCTAGAAGCATAGGGTGCATCATAGGGTGCATGCTCTGGAACACAGACTCAATTTCTGCCACATGTGCATCAGTGCATTTATATAGATGTTTTAAGTCTCCAGCACCCTTTTTCTGATACACCAGTGTCACATGCAAAGGTGTGCATCTTTTTGGAAGAAGCAGGGAAATGCTTCTCCATTTTGGAGTGGCTTTTCTTGGCATACGGCAGCTAGAAGGCCCTTTCCTGCCGGCTTTTAGGCATGTGTCATCTAAATGTCACACCTTCAAGTCGGCCTGAAAGGACCTCTTTTTGCCCATCTGTACAGCCCCTGAGTGATATTCATACTTCTGTGAATTAACTCATTGGGCCTCGGCAGATGGCTTATTGAGCCGTCTCCGAGCCCAGGAAGAGGAGGAGCAGCCGCATGTGCGATGCTGCTTCCTCTTCCTGAGGTTGCCCTCAGAGCTGCCGGCCCTCCGCATGGCCGGTGCTCCGGGGGCAACCTCCCACTGCAGCGTCTGCATGTGCTGCGGCGGAAAAGACAGGGAAAGTGCGCCCTACACATTTAGGGTGCACTTTCGCTGTCTTATGGAAGGAGCGCTGATTTAGCGCTCCTTCCAGGGATGACGCAGGAGCGCCAGGGTGCAGAGGCTGCGGTCCCGCGGCGCTCTGTCCCACGGCATCTCTGGGGCCTCCGTCTGCCGAGGCCCATTGTCTCATAGAATTCATATTATGGTTTCAGTGAGTATCAAATCAGGCTTGCATACTGCACTAAAAGGAAAAGAAAAGAAAGACATTATCCCAAGTTAGGAAAAAGAATACATACAAGTGCAATCTAATATTTCTTTTTAAATAATAATAATAATAATAAAATTTTATTTCTACCCCGCCCAATGGGTACCCAATCAAAGTGAAATATGTCTCCTATAACAAATCTAGAGAGACATTTTTTTCCTTACCAACAGGAATTTTTATTGCAATCATTTCCTTCTAGGGACAGAGGGAAATAATATTTGAAAATATTAGTAAAATGTATTTTAAATTTTTTTTAAGTGATCTGAAATTACCTGATGTGAAGGATAGGGATGGAATGGGTATTTGACAATTCCCCAATTGAAGCTGAAAACTAGAATGCTTAGCCCTTTGGGAACATTTGTAGGAATTAAAACAGAAGCTGGAAAGTTTCTGCAAACTTGTAATATTGTTTTTTTTCTTGGCACAAGACAAACTGCACAATTTGTGAACTGTGCAGTTTAAGAAACTGCAGATTTCGAAGAATACAAAAAAAACTTATTTTGTTTTTCATCATATGTGCGCTTGGGAAAACTGCACAAAATACAAAAAATGCAAATAGAAAGCTATATGTTAAATTATTCTCTCTCTCTCTGTTCTGTAGACAATGTCCTGTTTCTTGTGCTTTGGGGGCTATAGATTCAATTCCTGTTTTAAAGCTGTGCAACTTTTAAACTTGAGTAACATTCAAACTACACAGCTTTAAAATTGTACAACATGTAAAGCTGGGAAGCATTCCATTTTGTGATGTCCTCCATTCCATCTTTTGAAGCTGCACATCATTATCTTTTAAGAGAATATTTTTGGAGAAAAATGCTTTTAAAACTGAGCAAATTGAAAGTTGTGTAACTTTTAAAGTTGTGCGGAATTCTGTTTTGTGCTTTTCTCTCCCTCTTTTTAGAAAGCCCTGCAATGTTTGTATACAGCTTTCCAGAAAACTATGCTGCTTTTTGCAAAGTTCTGTAGCTTTTCTTCAGAATGTTGTGCAATTTCCCATCATTGTGGGAGATACAGGCTCCTGAGTGTCTTGACATTATTGAAAGAAAAAAAAAATGTGTTCCCTTGAAAAAATAAGAAATTACCCAGGAAAAAAGAAGAAATTACCATCTGAAATTCTGGAGTTGATCATAATCTTCACTGTTCAGGGCTTGTTGTTTATTGTTAACTGCCCTTCAGTCAGGCTCCACTCATGATAACCCTGTGAATGAGACATCTCCATGCCCCCTTTTTCTTAATCACTCTGCTTAGGTCCTGTAGGGTCAGGCCCATGGTCTCCCTGATTGAGTCTATCTATCTGGCATATGGTCTTCTTCTCTTTCTGATTCCCTGTACCTTGTCTAGCATTATAGTCTTTTCCAATGATCATGCTTTCTCATGAAGTGGCCAAAGCACAACAGCCTCAGTTTTGTCATCTTGGCTGCCAGGGAGAGTTGAGGTTTGATCTGTTCTAGTACACATTTGTTTTCTTTTTGATCATCCAGGGTATCCTCAGCACTCTTCTCCAACACCACATCTCAAATTTGTTTATTTTCTTTCTGTTGGCTTTCCTCACTGTCCAACTCTCACATCCATACATGGTTATGGGGGGTACAATGGCTTGGATGATTCTAATTTAGTGCTTGGTTGTATATCTTTAAACTTTAGGAACTTGTCTATTTCTTTCATAGCTGACCTTCCCATTCTTAATCTTCTGACTTCTTGACTGCAGTCCCCATTCTGATCAATGTTGGATCTAAGGTATGGGAAATCTTTGATTAGTTCACGTTCTTCGTTATCTGGGTTGAATTTATGTAACTCCTCTGCTCTCATTATTTTTGTTTTCTTTATGTTCAGCAGTAAGCCTGCCTTTTCCTTTCTTCTTTAACTTCCCTTGGTAATTGTTTCAAGTCTGTGATGTTTTCCACTAGTTGTATGGTGTCATTCACATAGCTTAGATCAGGGGTAGGCAACCTTTCCCCTTTAAGGGCCGCGGGACTTCAGCTCCCAGAATCCCAAGAGCTATTAGCCAACATGGAACTATTGGCCAACATGGCTGAGGCTTCTGGGAGCTGAATTCCCTCGGCCCTTAAAGGGGAAAGGTTGCCTACCCCTGGCTTAGATGGCTGATTTTCCTTCCTCCTACCTTCACTCCTTCTTCTTCTGACTTATTCAGGACTTATTCTGTTCAAAATTTGCATGTGGTTTATATCTATAGAAAACATCATTTTCTATGCAGGAACAACATCCTGAAAAGAAGGAGCTGTTCCTTGACCTACCCAGTCCCCAATAGATGTGAATTTACACAGGAAAGTGAAGACAATTCATTGTTGATGCATATGTGTGAAAATTTGCAGCAATTTTCACAATACATTTACATATAGATTAGCTCTGAATTTTAAGAGCTTTCTCTCATTCCTACCATTAGCAGAGACATGTTTAGTGAGGATGCAGTCAAGAGTCTTCTCAGTGTTTGCCCCCAGGCAGTGGAATTCCCTCATATGCAAGAGCCAGTTGTTAGTTCTGTCCCTGTTCTACTTCTGCCAGCAGGCAAAGACCTTCTTATTTAGGTAAGGCTTAGGCCAGGGGTAGGCAATCTTTCCCCTTTAAGGGTCGAGGGACTTCAGCTCCCAGAAGCCTCAGCCATGTTGGCCAATAGTCCCATATTGGCCAATAGCTTCTGGGATTCTGGGAGCTGAAGTCCCTCGGCCCTTAAAGGGGAAAGGTTGCCTACCCCTGGCTTAGGCTCTGAAATGATGTAGCAGAAGAGCCCTTTAATAGGGTCTGATGTGCTTATATATTTTTGGTATGTTCTAAATGTGTTTTAAACTGTCTTAACTTTCTGCTTTTAATAGAATTGTTTATTCAATTGTTTTGGTATAATAAGGTTTCAGCTGTGCTTTGTTTTAATTTGTTTAATATGCCATTCTTGGGTAACATGCCAGGAAAAAAATAAATGTGGGATATAAATAAAATAAAAAGCAAATGAATAATTGAATTGTGATAATAATCTACGCTACCTCCTGCCCCAAATTGTGACCTACAAGGGGCAAAGTGATGTTAAATCCAGCCTGAGTGAGAAATGGAGGGGGAGCTGATATAGTGATGCAGTGTTATATATGCATGCTGCTGACATCTGATTGGGGACAAACAGATGGCTGGCACTTGGCACTTTGCCTGCCTTGCTGATATTTTCTTCACATTCAGTTACTGTGGGTGCAGCTACACTGTAGTACCTCACAAAATGACAAATCCCAGGATTCTGAAGGATGGAGCCATAGCTATTAAAGTGGTGTCAAACTGCATTATTTCTACAGTGTAGATACATCCTGAATCTCATTGTTTCATTATGAGAACAGCTTATCAGTTAGGAGTCAAGTAGGGATGTTTCATTTGTTGACTAGATTGATTAGAAGCAAACAGGTTGTCGGGGTTTTTTCTTATGCACCTACTCAATATTATTATATATAATGTTCAACACTCAGTAGTCCCAAAATAATTTAAGCAGGTTAGTCCATCCACATGTTATTTCAGAAAGGTAGAATACAAACAGAATCATTGATGAAAAACTTGGGCATTAGAAAGGAGGTCACCATCAAATCATCTATGAGTTCATTTGTTTCACCCATTTCAGTTCACTTGCCTGATTTGATTCAGAGTTAACACATTGAGGGAAAATAACTCAGGAAGTCCCTTCTCGATTTGAAGAATCAGGACTTATTTTAGGGGAAAGTATGGTGTAAGTTACTGCTATTTCTTGGAAAGAAATTAATCTCTAAGATCAGAATTATGTACCTTTAAACCCAGAGGGCAAACAAAAGGAATGCATATTCCTTTCCAACTATTTTTTTCTTTCTTCCACAATAGGATTTTCAGAGTTATGTGGCTCACCAATCAGATTTATTAATTAAAACTGTGTTTAACCTTCCAATGACCAATCTCAAAGCAAAACACACTAAATACCAGACACATAGGTGAGGAATACCAGATTCTTTTACCACTGGGAATATCGTCTCTGCCAAAAAATATATATATATAAAAATAAAAAAGTGATAACTGTATCATCTATTTAGATTCTAAGGGACAGTGCTAAGCAATCAGTTTCCTAAGCAGATCTGTTTTATATGTTAAAATGTAGTCCTTATTCAATCCATTTACCTATGTCTTACCTGTCTGTTTCAAATTTCTGTATTTAAAAGTTTAGCCAATTCAATTTATCTTTGGTGAGATTGTTGTGAAGACATCACCAGTTTGATGTGCCCTCTATCCAAAAAGAAATTAACCCCACAACAGACCTTTCAAACCACTCACAATTGAGGAAGATAGTTAATATTTTGAAGAAAAGATAAATGAGCTTAGAAAAAGATGCTTTCAGAGGAGAGGAGAGAACAGATGGAAAGCTGATGAGGCAAGGAGATGCCTCATCTTGAACCTCTAACAAATCAGATAGGTGGTAAGTCACAGTGTTAGAATATCATCCTGTGAAGTCTAATAAGGACTTTTTTTCACAGCCAGAGCATCTGGAGATAGGAATATGAAAGCATAGTGTCAGAGCTGCTATATGTCAGAGCTGCTATATGCTATATATTTGGATAATGAACTGCTTATTTCAGAGGTTGGATCAAGCTTAGTTAGGACATGGATGGTTGGTAGGGTTGTGAGGTGTCTTTTATTTGAGGACCAGAAAGCTTGTGTCTTATGTACAATAAGAACTCCCTTATTGGGGGTGTGGACCTTTTAAGAAAGGGTGAGGTTGAGTTGCAAGATCCAGCAAGTATGTATGAAACTTACAGTCCACATAGATCATTAGGTCATACCTAATGTCAAGGTACAGATCATACCGAACATTTAATAGAATCATAGAATCATAGAGTTGGAAGAGACCATAAGGGCCATCCAGTCCAACCCTCTGCCATGCAGGAACTCAAAATCAAAGCATCACTGACAGATGGCTATCCAGCCTCTGTTTAAAGACCTCGAAAGAAGGAGACTCCACAACACTCTAAGGGAATGTGTTCCACTGTCAGACAGCTCTCACTCTCAGGAAGTTCCTTCTAATGTTGAGGTGAAATCTTTTTCCTGTAGCTTGCATCCATTGTTCCGGGTTTTGTGACCTAAATGTAGAATTCTGCATTTCATAGATTCATAGAGTTGGAAGAGAACAAAAGAGCCATCCAGTCCAACCCCTTGCCAAGCAGGAATATAGAATCAAAGCACTCCTAACAAATGGGCATCCAGCTTCTGTTTAAAAACCTTCTTCTTTGGACTTGGTGGACTTTGAGGTCTCTTCCAACCATATGATTCTATTAAACAGTAGATATAATCTGTATGTTGACATTAGGTATGGCCTAATGATCTGTGGGGACTCTGAGTTTCTTACAGTATCCCAGTAGATATCCAAAATTCCATCCAGATCTGCCTTGCCTTAAACTTAGTGGGTGTTTCTCTCTGAACATCCCATTAATCGAAAGTAGTGAGGAGATGAGAGGAGGGTAGACTCGCTTTGGCATATGCAAAGATAGAGGCTGTTTGGCTACCTCTTGGTGCTCTTGGCATCCTGCAAGTTCCAGGAAGAGGAATCAACAGGTAAATCACAGTTTATTTTGCAGCCTGTGGGTGAGTGCATATTTTAAGAAAAGTGATGGGTATTCTGTTATTTTATGAGTCGTGGTCTAAACCCATCACACACATAGATGCACACATTTTAAAAACCATCATGGTGCAGAAAAGAAGAGGTTTTCTCTCAATCCCCTTCCCCTTTAAAGGCTTGGATTGCTTTTTGTCAAATAATATCCCACACACAGGTGGAAAATCTAATAAAGGCTTTACTCTGAATTTTCAAAATAGCTATCCAAGGCTGCATCCACACTGCAGAAATAATTCAGTTTGACACCACTTCAACTGCCATGGATCAATGCTATGGAATTCTGGGAACTATAGTTTGTTTTGGCAAAAGAGTTATCTGACTGAGAAGGCTAAATGTCTCACAATACTACAGTTCCCAGAATTCCATAGGATTGAGCCATGACAGTTGAAGTGGTATCAAACTGGATAATTTCTGCAGTTTGAATGCAGCCAAAGGTGTTTACACTAGTGGGGGATAAGAATCAGGATCTTGTATAGCTCTTTAGAGTCAGACCAGGTCTAGTAGTGTAACAGTCCAGAAGATAGGGACTGTGGAAACTAAAGTTCAGAAGGGAGAGACTTAGGTCTAGTACAGAATTCCAAGTGAAAGATAGTCTGGATGGCTAGTATAGGAAGAAGTTCAGGAACATAACCGAAGTTCAGGACTGTGTGGGAGTCCTAAGTGAGAGTAACTTGTGTTCTTTAGATAGAGAGTTGTTTAACAAATTATAATAAGAAGTGTATATAACATAACATCTAAACAAATGAACCATGGTTTACCATCATTCAAATAAAGTTTTATTGTTTTATAATTACAAGCTTGTCTGAACCTGGACTGAATTTCCACACTACTAACAATAAAAAACCAAGTTTGGAAGTAAATCATTAGTTAAACATAAAAGTGGTCTGGTACATCACAAATTAGTGACAGTCGGAACAGGTGCTGTCATCCAAGAACAAAAGGTTCATTAAAGGATAAACAGATAAGCAGTTTCAGTGGTTCTCTTCACAATTTGGTGGCCATGGTGGCATCAGAAAACCCATTGTGCTGTCACTTGAAGAAAATAGTTGGGTGAGTGGGACTCACCTTGACAGTGGTATGTATTTATGTACTTACATTTGCATGCTTGCTAGGTTGGCAGAAGCTGGGACTTGTGACAGGAGCTCACCCCATCATGTTGCCCGGGCCTTGAACTGCCAGCCTGCTGATCTTGCAATCAACAGAGTCAGTGTCTTCACCACTTGGGCCGCCACATCTTCCTGTTTAGGTACACCTTTAATTCTAAAAATAAAGATTTTTTTCCAGAATAACTTCCAGCTCCAGGAGACAACTATATTGCCCTTCCCCTGCTGCTCATGTTGTATTTGTTGTATTGTTATTTATTTTGTTGTTTTTCGGAGCATGTTGTTTTAATTAATAATTAGTTTAATACTGTTTTAAGGGGTGGGAGGGTTGGAGGGGTATGTGATTGTTTTTAACTTCTGTATCTTCTGTTTTTAATTGATGTAACCCACCCCGATTGAGGGGCGGGCTATAAATAAAATTTATTATTATTATTATTATTATTATTATTATTATTATTATTATTATTATTATAAAAATATTTTTTTCTGAAGAATGAATGGCCAGCCACATGAATACAAGTTTTTTACTATTGTTATATCTGGCTTGGCACTGAACCCTTAATGCAACAACAGAAATTCATACATTCCAGTATTAAGGCTTTGAAATAATATTCAGTCTTCTGGAATAACAGAATATTTCAATATGTGACTGTCATTCTCCAAAATAGAATGTGGATTCCATTTCTAAAACAGCAGAGCATTTGCTGACTTATTTTTTTTTATGGACCAATTTTTGTCTTAATCCTCTTCCTTTCCTTGAAACCTAGAATGATGTCTCCAGGGAAGCATTCACTCATTAATATTGTAACTGCAATAACATCATAATGCAATCAGCTGTATTGCAGCCCTCTCCAGAGTAGGATAAAATTGCTGCTTTTTTCTCCCAAGAGGCCAAGGACAGACACACATACATACAAACACACACACATCAAAGGCACTTCACAAAAACATACTCACATATTATGCCAACATTACAAAAGATGAAAAACAAATTCTGACCAAGAAAATTTACAGTCTCCTCTCTCACACTCTTGTCTGCCCTAACCTGTTTAAAACAAAACTTGAGCTGCCACCGAATTACACCTGCAGTGAAATGTGAGGTGAATTTGGAAGGTGTTTGTTCCTACTTGGTGAAACATCTGTGGGATTCTGAAGCAAGCTAAAAAAGCATTTCAGTGAGACTAATGCAGTTTGTTAGGCAGGAGAGGAAACGTATCACATATTTCCAAATAGCTGTTGAATTCAGATAAAGAGAGCATTCTCCCTTCTTCCATGTTCTAACACAAAGTGCATGAAGCACTTTGAGCATTAGAAAACAGAATTATAAATGTTCTTTATCAATAACTGATTGAAGCTGCAATCTTATTCTTGCTGTCCTGAAAGATATGCTCATTGAACTCAGTGTGGCTTTCTTTTGAGTGATTAGGAATAATGTAATTCTTCTTTAATTTTATTGTTGAAGTAAGCAATAGTAATTTCATCTTTTTTCTTCTCACTGCAAACCCAGCTCAGTTTTTGCAGATAGCTTCACAGTCATGGTTCTAGCAGCCTTTTTCTTCCTGCTTTCACCACCTACACTATCCATGAGCTGAACAAATATGATTCTGGCCTATGCCTTAGTCACATAGCAGTAGCCACCAGTATTCACCCTCTATCTATAAGATATACAGTTTTATTTCTTGCCTGTTCCCATCCTTCTTTGTTGATCAGTATGTCATAAGTACTTTATTTGCACTCTGTTTTGATATTGATGATGAAGACATGCATCTCTATCCTGCCTTTCTCCCAAAATCATGACTCAAAGCAACTTACAATTTTTTTAAAAAAATTGTACAACTAAAAATATACAAAAAGTGAACATGAAATGAGATTAAGCTATTGACAATAGTACCATAATTTAAAACTATTCCGAATGATAAAATACAATTAAAGGATAAAAAAACAATTAAAAAATCAGATTTAAAATAAAACAGCATCATCAGACCATTCTTTTAAAACTTTCCATTTTGAAGTCCTATTAGGATAAAAAATTTTGCCTGCAAAAAAGAATTGCAGCAGGGAAGGAGCCATTCTGGACATTCTAGGAAGGGAGCCAGCTGCTGAGAAGACCCTCTCTAATATCTCCACCAACCATGCTTGCAACAGAGGTGGAACTGAGAGAATGATCTCTCCTGATGAACTCAGAGCCCAGAGCAGCTCATACAGGGAGATACCATCTGCCAGATAGTCTGGACATGAGCCATATAGGGCTTCTTAGGTCATAACCAAAATTTTGAATTGTGCCCAGAAACAAAATGGCAGCCAATGGAGTTGGTATAACAAGGGAATGGCATATTGGCTGTAACTCTTTGTACTAGCTGAACACTCTTCAAAGGCAGACTCGTGTAGTGTGTGTCTGTTGTTGTTAGCTTTCTTCAAATTGACTTTGACTTATGGTAACCCTATGAATGGGAGACCTCCATGTCACCCTATCAACATCCTTGCTCAGGTCTTGCAGACTCAGGGACATGGTTTTCTTGACTGAGTTTATTCCCCTGGAATACAGTGTTCCTCTTTTCCTTCTCCCTTCCACTTTACCAAACATTATCATGTCTTCTAGAAGACATGCCTTTTCATAATATGGTCAACAGGTTGGCAGTTTGAGACCCAAGCACTATGTGATGGAGTGAGCTGTCACTAGTCCCAGCTTTTGCCAACCTAGCAGTTCAAAATCACGTAAAAGTGCAAGCAGATAAATAGATGCCACTTCAGTAGGAAGATAACAACATTCCATACAGTCATTCTGGCCACATGACCACAGAGTCATCTTTGACAACACTGGCTCTCTTGGCTTAGTTATGGAGATGAGCACCACCTCTACAGTCAGACACAACCAGAAAAACATGTCAAAGGGCAGCCTCAATGTAGTCATCTTGCTTTCTAGGGAGGGTTCAAGACTGGTAATAGAACTCATTTTATTTGTCTTTTTAACAGTCTATAGCAGGGGTAGGCAACCTTTTTGAGCCGGGGGCCGGGTTGCTGTCCCTCAGACAACTGACGGGCCGAAGCACCAAAAATAAATAAATAAATAAATAAATAAATAAATATTAAAATTAAAAAAGAATTAAAAAATTTAAAAAAATACATGCACACTCTCTCAGCCCCAGAAAAGCCATGGCAAAACCCCTGTGAAGATTTTGCCAAGAAAACCCCAAGAACAAGTAATAACAACAATAATCAATATCATCATGGGGGAGTGGCGGCGGTGGGGGGGGCGGCGGTGGCAGGACCGGTTTGGGGCCGGTCCAAAGGCCTTGCTGGGCCGCATCCGGCCCCCGGGCCTTAGGTTGCCTACCCCTGGTCTATAGTGTCCTCTAGCACCGCATCTCAGATAAGTGTCCATCATGGTTAAATGAGCCAAAGTATGGACATTATGGAATTATTTCAGTGTTTTCATCATCTACTCTAAAGTGATGTAAATCATCTATGGTTGTTGTTGTTGTTGTTGTTGTTGTTGTTGTTTTAATGTTCAACTATAAACCTGTCTTCACACTTCTTCCCTTGACAACAATGAACCCAAGTCTTTGCTGTTTCCTGCTATAATATAGTGTCATCTGAACATTAGATTGTTGGTGTTGTTTTCTCCAATTTTCATGACTCCTTTCTCCAAATCTAATCCTGCTTTATATATTATATTTTCAGCATACAAATTAAACAAATAGGGAGGTAAAATGCAGGCCGGTCTGATCCCCTTACTAATCAGAAACCATTCCACTTCTCCATATTCTCTTCTAAGAGTAGCCTCTTGTCCAGAGGACAGGTTACATCAAGATAATCAAATGTTGTAGCATACCCATTTCTCTAAGACTGATCTATAACTTTTTGTGACCTATAAAATCAAAGACTTTGCTACACTCTATAAAATACAGGTTGATTTTCTTCACTTTTTTTGGGGGGGGGTCCATTATCCTGTGTTTATTCGCAATATGATTCCTAGGGCCTCTTTCTTTCCTAAACTCAGCTTGGACATCTACAGGTCTATAATGAAAAATGCCTACAGGCCTACAGGTCTATAATGCAAAATGCAGCCTAAACCATTCTTTTGGCTAAAGCCATAAGCTCCAGGCCTAACAGTTTTCCCTATTGGTTGACTGATTTTAGTTACGACTAGAGTAAATAACAGATGGTAAGCCATCTGTTTCTGGTGATTTATTTCTCCCAAGTGCTCTGAGTGCAGTTTCCACTTTACTTTTTGTAACTGGAGGTTCATCTTCATATGGTTTCTCTAAACTGAACTTCATACGGGTTTTCCATATCCCAAGCATACTTCCTTGAACACTTACATTCATGGGTCTGGCATTATTTCTGTCATATTTCAATTTTGCTTCTGTTCTGTCCTTCCCTGCTTGAACAGTGTAATCTTTCTTTTAAGCTACAGATAGTGTCTTTCTGCATTTCTTCCTGATAGCTTTATTCCAGACATCATCTAGTTCTTGGTATATTAGACTTAATACTGCAAATCTATTTTTCACATTGTCTTTAAATTCTATGAAGATGTTCTTCAGATTGTATTTCAGCAAGATGTTTGGTTTAGTGTTTTCCTTCAGCTTTTCTCTATCTTTTGCTGTTTGTAGTTCATGGTCTGTGCCACAGTCTGCTCCTAGTCTTATTTTGCAGTAAGAATGGAGCTTCACTATAGTATGCTTCCTGTTATGTTGTCTATTTGATTTATATATTGGCCATCAGATTATGTCCACAAATATAGTTGCTTACTGAATTATTAGAAGAATGTGCTTGTGATAAACAAACTGTTGGCCTTGCAAAATTCAGTCCAGTGGTCTTCTGCATCATTTCATAATCCTAGGACAAATTTTCTTATATTTTCTCCATTTTCTATTTTTGCATTCTAGTAATCTATTCTTAACAAATCCTGTTTTGTTGTGTAATCAATTTCTTCTTAAATTTTTATGCAGATCATATAATAGTCCAAATGGGATGTAACTAGGGTATGCACCACCATAGGCAGATTCAATGTCTTGAGGAATGGGTATAATTGGTACAGAAGTTTTAAATGTACAAAAATACTCTTGGCCACTGCAGGAAACTGGGTCTTCAGTTTCAGAGCTTAGGCCAGGAGTATACCCAATCTGTGAATCTGTGTCTTCAGGAGAAGTGTGGCTTTATCCAAAACAGTCTGAACCCTTATTCTCTGAAATGCCTTTTGTGTGCCTAGGAGCATCTCTATCTTGTCTAGATTAATTTTTAATTTGCTTGCCCATATTGTTTAACTTGTTTAATTTATTGTTTAACTTGTTTAATGTATATTGTTTAACTTGTTTAATTTGTTTATATATTGTTGTTGACATTGTTTAATTTGTTGTATTATATTGCTCATTTGTTATAATTTAATTGTTGTGCACCGCCTCGATTGGTTCGCCAGAGGGGCGGTATAGAAATAAACCGTATTATTATTAAAAACTGCCAATTCCCACACAAAGCAGTATTGACAGTGAATGCAATGCAGGGCATGAACATAAGCAACCTGTTTCATTCTCATGGGAGCATTGCTACCTCTTCTGACTTACATATCTTCATATAAAATATCCATGCCAAATTCTTTATCAGGACCATGATAGTGGAAGTGGATGAGCCCACTACATCACCCTAAGATAAGGGCTGTCAGGCTGAATAAGATGTGAATCAGCCCTACATTCCAAAAGGAGAGTACATTACAGTAATTCATATTTAAGTTTATAGAGAGATGGTGCAGAAGAGCATATACCAGACATTCTTTAAGAGTAAGCTTTGAATAAGGCATTGTCCTTGAGCATCCCTCCTGAAAAGTTATAAATAAACTGACCCATGTTTTTGTGCGAGGTTACAAGGAGTTCTACAAGAGTGAGCGAGTGAGTGAGAGAGAGACAGTAAGATGCCATGGGCCAAAATGTTAATTCTATCATCTATAATTCCATCATCACACCCCAGTCTGACTGCCTGCTCCTTGGACTGGAGTGTGACAAATGAAATAAAATTATCAAAGGACTTCAAAGTGCCAGAGCACTTCACAAGATACATCAGTGCCAAGGTGTTTGGTTTCATTTTGCAAGTCAAAGAAGGTATTAAAGATGCATTTGTTAGGAAGAAAATCTTCCAGTTTCTCTCTCTAAATACACTTTTTCCAAGGGAGGATCTATCAATTTAGGCAGCATCAATAGACTATCATTATATTGGTTTTCAGCCGAAAGAGGGAGCACAGTGGAAAAACTTCACCATGAGACCTTGGATATTCTTTAAATGATTGTTTTCCATAGTTTGTGACAAAGGAGATTATTGCACAAGCTAAAAAATGCTGGAAAACATAACTTACTTCTCCCAAATTCAAGTAAAATTCAGGCTGCATCCAGCTTTCCCCCCAAAAAAACAACCATCTGAATGCAGCCCGAGTGCAGCCCGAGTTACTTAACTCACTCTGGTAGCCATTTTTCAATGTCAGAAGCCTTCTGACTTTTAAAAAATGGCTGCTGGAGCTAGTTAAGTGACTTGGGGTGCACTTGGGCTGCATTCAGATTGCTGTTTTGGGAAAGAACAAGAAGCTATAGACTCTGTGCCATGCCTTTGCCATCATTTTTAAAGCTACTTGGTTTTAGGAGATGATGCTGAGCTGAAAAAGTTTGCTAGGCCAATTTTGAACCCTGGCCTTTGGAACTATGTTTTCCCTTCCCCGCCCCCCAGGTGTGTGATGGTGGCAGCATCTCCTTGGTAGTACTCTTTGAAAGTGCTACATTATTTTTCTTGTGGGGTGGCAGAGCATGCATCCTCTGCTTGTTAGAAATGGCATGCTGTTAGTTCCATGCTCCTCAGACTGATGCTTTTTTTTAAGAGATTTTTTTTTCTTTGTGGTAATGATTTCAGTCCAAAGCATGGCTGATTTTAAAGCTGCATTTGGGCTGTTAATGAGTGTATATGCCATTTTATGACTATGCCAGCCATTTTATAGTAACACAGCCACCATTTTAAATAAAAACTGATATTGTAAAGATGGTTGAGTTGTTTGCACAGAGCACAATTGAAGCACTCATGTTGTGAAGATTTTTTTTTTTGTCATTTATCAAATATTCGTTTTGTTCTCCATATTTGTAGGGAATAGTATTACTATCAATAATTTAATTCATCCAACCAGAATGGTGCAGTGTTTTCAGCAGTGTTGGACTAGGACACTGGGAAATTGGGGATTGAATTCCCACTCAGCCATGGAAACCTACTGGGTGACATTAAGGCAAGTTACACTTTCTCAGCCCTAGAGGAAGTCAATGACAAACATGCTCTAAACAAACCTTGCCAAGAAAACCCTAGTGTTGCCAATGGTAGGGTTGCCTTAGTGTTGCCATGAATCAGAAATGACTCAAAGGCATACAATAAAAACAACTATAACAACAAAACAATGATTAATTAATTAATTTAAACTTGCAAATGGACTGACTGATTAATTTTACTCTGTATTAAATAATAATAATAATAATAATAATAATAATAATAATAATAATAAAATTTATTTATATACCGCTCAATGGTAACCCAATCCAGGCGGTTTACAGCCTAAAATACAATTTACAATAAACAGAATACCCCCCTTAAAACAGTATTAAACATTACATGATTAAAAAATCAAAGCATTTATAAGAACATTAAAAAACCTACAGAGCAACAAAACAAACAGAACAGAATAAAACCCGGGGAATCTCTGAAACCTTCCTCATCAATCAGAATGAATGATGGGGCCACGAGAGGAAAAGGAGTCCGGGTAACCTAAGGGGGCCGGATGACCTGAGAGGACCGGGAAACCCTGGGCTAGGATAATTAATCTGGAAAGGCCTGCCGGAAGAGATCCGTCTTAACAGCCTTTTTGAAGCTGTCTAAGGAAGTCAGCTGACAGAACTTGTCTGGCAGGTTGTTCCAGACTTTGGGGGCGACAGCAGAGAAAGCCCTCTGGGAGGTTGTTGCAAGCCTCAGTTTTTGAGGCTGCAGCAGGTTCCTCCCAGAGGATCTGAGAGAGCGGGGAGGATTGTATGGGAGGAGGCATACATACATTGATTTAGCCTTTGAACTGACTGATTGACTGATATATTGTAACTCTGTGACAGAATTAATCTCAAAGGTACTACAAGACACAGAAGCTTATTGCACTCTGAATTATAGTGACTTACCTGATCCAGGTTAAAATTTAAAGCAGGCAACATCCTGATCTTATCAGAAGGATTTAGCCATCAAAATTGTTGCCCAATTCCAGCCCGGGTCCATCCCTGCTCCCATGGGCACTCAGCATGCCTCTTTTCAAAACTGGAAGTTTTCTGGCTTAAGAAAATAGCCGCTAGAGAAGCCCTGGGAATGGGGATGGATCCAGGCTGGAATTCGGCAACAATTTTGGTGGCTAAATCCTTCTGATAAGATCAAGATGCCACCTGCTTTAAATTGTAACCCTGAGCAGGTAAGTGGTTTTATTTAAGAGTGTAATAAGCTTCTTAGTCTCAAGAGTTCCACAAGATTCCTTTGCATACTGATATTCCAAGCTAATATGACTTCTTTCTAATTAAGTTAGGCATTTAAATTAACATATTAATTATATTGGAACAATAAGTTTAGTTATAGGAATTACTATAACCAATAACAATTTCAGCAATAGTATATATTGTAGCTTAAATCTAGTTAATTTGCAAACCTGAGATTGGATTGTTTCCTTATACATGCAGAAAAGGTCACATGCTGTCACACATGTAATATGCAATTTACTATTTAAGTTTTTAGGTATAATTGTATAGATTCATTCTGTTTCTTTTTGAAATGGGATCAAGGAAGGGACAGGAGCAGTGGAACTACAAGCTGGCTGTGAAAATACCAGATCCCATTGCATTTCAAGGGCAAAATGGGGATTGGCTTAGAGACCATTGCAGGCTTTAGAACAGAAGATTATGATGGACTCAGTTATTCAAAAGAGACAGAAAGATAGCAATGCATCTAATACACCAATAATGTGCTGCCACAGAATGGACAAGCTGACATAAAATCTCACAAGTGACTCCCATTGTGGGTAGTAAAAACACAAGCATTCATAACAAATTAAATAACATTTTTTCTGTCCTTACATAATTGACCCAATCTGTTGCCTAAGGCAATTGTATCACTCTGCCTAATGGTTTGCTGGCACAATTCAAAAGCATTGTTAGAGGTGACATTGTTACACACAGGTTTCCCTGGACATGTAACCCATAGTTTCCAGCAGCCTTGAATTTTGTCAGTTTACTGAACAACTAAGGAAAGAGAGCCAGAGCTCCTTTTTTGTCTTTTTGTTGTCATTCAAAGAAAAGAGGGAAGAGAAAAATGTGATTTTATAATGTGAAGATGCAGCACCAACCACCACCATCCCCTTCAGGGAATAAGATATCTTGAAATGAGCACTTCACCCTGCAGATATAGGTTAAAAGAAAAGTGAACTTTTGGTTTTACATGGATCAGTTTAAAAATCCAGGGTGCATTTTATTTCATTTGATCTACATGTGGGGCATTAGGGCCGAATGGTATTTTGTTACTTTGTGATCAGCTTTCTAGTCCATCTCACATAGTCCTTCTTTTTTGCTGGATTTTGTTTTCTTTAAAGAAGGTTTACATTGTTCTCCACAGTAAATAAATGCAATTTTTTGACAGCTGAGGTGGTAGAAATGTAGTCTGCAAGCTACATGTAGATCCTGGATCTCCCAGGGCTGAAGAATTTTTTTTTTAAAAAAATAAAATAAAAATAAAAATAAAATGACCTCAAATACCTCGAAATGCCCTTTATTTTGATATTTTCCCACCCAAATTGTTTTAGGCAGAAAGGTTTTTCTCTCCCAAAATGAAGTGATCTGGAATTTGATTCTATTGGGATTTAGGGTGCATTTCAGGTCAAAGATATAGATCTTGGGGTGGGGAGGGGAGATAAGCAGAAGATGGCCAGTCCAGTACTGGATTAAATGGAGGTTTTATTTGTTCATTTGTTTTTAGGTGTGTGTGTGTAAGATTCTTTATAATGCCATTTTAAATGCAGTTTGCAGACTGTTTCTGGTTGATCCTGCATGTCTGCATTCTCATGATGTGCCCACGCCATTTTCTTTTCGAAGAAGGGCTGTAACCTCCTTTTCTTTCCAGCATCTTATTTTTTCACCGATACCTAAAGAAATGACCAGCAATAACTAGGAACTATGTAGGGTTGAGTGGCAAGATGATACCAAAGGCTTTTGCCCCTCTGGGAGACTGTGGTAGGAGATGGAGACTGGGGGAGCCCAATCAAGTCATATGTGTGTATGTGTGTGTATATGAAAGAATGAGATAAGATCCTAAAGTTTAACGACATACAATTGAGAGCTAAAGTTAGAATCATCCAAGCCATTGTATACCCCATTATCATTGTCAGAACTGGACAATGAAGAAAGTGAATAAAAAGAGTCTATTCATTTGAGATGTAGTGCTGGAGAAGAGTGCTGAGGATACTGTGAATGGCCAAAAAGACAAATAAATGTGTCCTTCATCAGAGCAAGCCTCAATATTCCCTGGAAGCCAAGATGATGAAATTGAGGATATATTTTGGACACATTATGAGAAGGCTTGACTGACTAGAAAAGACAATAATGCTAGGGAAGGTAGCAGGCAGCAGAAAGTGAGGAAGACTACATGGCAGATGGGTAGACTCAGGGCTGAAACAGACAGCCCTGAAGGGGAGGCTTCACGCCATCCCTTTGAACACCGGATCAAGGCCACAGCAACTGCACACTGTGGCCCTGACATGGCTATTTGTCGGCTCAAAAAGTAGCGGCAAAATGCTGCTCCTTTTTGAGCTGGCAAAAAGCTAGCTTTTCCCATGCTGCTGCAACTTTGAGGTGCTTGGGTGACATGCAGTGCCTAAATGCCATGCTGCTGGAACATCGTTGCTCCCCAACTCCAGACAGTCTTGGATGAAACTGATTATCTCAAT
>CM034705.1:24648338-24666012 GCA_020142125.1 Phrynosoma platyrhinos | reverse complement strand
TTTAAAGTGATCAGCAAATCAATGTAAATCATAGTGGGAATGAGCCCCCTGTTTCTTTTGTTCAAGTAGGAAATGCTTTTTTGCAAGGGTGTATGTATTGCAAACTGGACATAGTCCACATTCTTTCCCCCTGTTTTAGCTGTATATAGTAACAGACATGTAGAGTAAAATAAATTTTATTCATAATTTGATTCTGTCAAGAACTACCCATTCAACCCCACAGTCCAGTGAACCAGCCTTCTACATTTCACACAGTAAGAGTTTTATTCCAGTAAATGTAAGTGTTAGCAAGAAGACGTTTGCAGACATTTGTGCCATCATCCACAACCATTTGCATAAAATTAACAACCTCCCATCCTAGTATTTTGTGGACTTTGATTTGCTTACAAATTAAAACATACTTTCCCTTCCAACTATGTTTGACCAATCTGACCAGCCCCTCATACACTTTCAGCTTTGCCTTTGCTTACCATTTCCCATGAGAAAGTCCCGATCAAAGAAAGTGTGCATATTTTTGTGCCAGGCAACAATCCCCTGGATATCTGCTTATTCCTGTGCCAGATACCCTTTGAACCACTAAGTCTTAAACCAGCACTATGCGCCCCTTCATTCCCCAATAACAAAAGTAAAACACTCAATATTTTAAATATAGAGTTAAATATAAATAAATAAAAAATATAAATATAAAAATAAAAAAGTTAAATACTCCTATAATAAAACACACATGTATGACAGATTCAGTTGGAGTCTGACAGGCTGTTTCAGTATTTCCAATTGGCTAATTTGGCAACGGAGTGCAAGCCAAGGGGTTAGAGCTCATTGGTGGATATTTTGAGATGATCTTGAATGAATGGCTGTTCCCTCCTAGCCAACCAGTGAAATGACTTTGAAGAATGCAGCTATCATTGGGCTGTAAAGATAACATCAAATTGAGGGGCTGTGTAGTCATACTGTGCTTTATCTGGCATGACTCACTCAACTTTCTTCTTGGTGGAATGATCAGCTACGATAATGCATGCTGAGGCATTGTAGAAATCCTCTGTTTTGCCTTTCATTTTGTAGACTTCATCATCACTCAGGTTAATAATGGGACCATATGACATTTCTCAGATGAAAAACACATCTCTACTTTTTCTAAGACCCCTCACCACTACACTTACTCCAATAAAGTGCTCTTACAACCCATTTATGAAAGTCAGAATGGTGTAGTGGTTTGAGTGTTGGACTACAACTATGGAGACTAGGGTTTGATTCTCAACTCAACCATGAAATCCACTGGGTGACTTTAGGCAAGTCACATGATCTCAGCCTCAGGGGCAGGAAATGGCAGACCTTGTATGAACAAATCCTGACAAGAAAACCCCATGATAGGTTCTCCTTAGGGTTGACACAAGTTGAAAACAACTTCAAGGCACACAACAACAATAATAACCCATTTGCTGTTTTGGAAGACAAAGCATAAGTTATCTACATTCCATACTTCTATAATAATAATAATAATATAATATAGTTTATTTATATACCGCCCTAGTGGAGAACCAATCTGGGCGGTGAACAGTAAATTCATAAAATTACAATCATTAAAACAACAAACAATATCCCTCCTCCCCCCCTTAAAAAATTATTAAATCAATACATTTAAAATAGCTGCAATTAAGCAGCAATTAATCTAAAACAATAATAATAACCAGTAATCAAATGATGTGCACCAATGCACTAGTAGTCTGATACCATTTTAACTGCTGTGGCTTTATCGTACAAAATCCTGGAATTTGCAATGAGGTTCTTGGAATGCTTGCTTGAGAGCTCTAGTGCTATAGTTGAAGGGCACTCTTAAACAGGCAGTTCTAAGTACCTCAACAAAACTATAAATTTCAGGATTCTGTAGGATAGAACTACCGGTATGACTGCTCAAATGGTATCAGACCACTACTACTTTGGCATGTAGATCTACTCATAGTTTGACCTCCAAAGAATAAAGTATGATATGAAGCGGTATATAAATGAAGTTGCTTTGCTTTGCTTTGCTTAAAGATATTTGAGAGAGCAAATGGAGTGTCAAACTTCTATGACTGTGGGATGTAGATGCACTCTATGTTTCCCAAGGTCTTCCAGAATCTTGCATTCTAGTTTGCTACAGCACAGCATTCCAGACACCTGGGGGGTGGGGGGATTTTTTTTTCTACTGTCTGCTTTATAAACCATGTCAGTTTGGTAACTGGATTTTTAAGGCAATGGGGATGAGAGATTAAACTCTTGGTAATTGCCCCAAGTACAGTAAGAAGAATACTAGAGTTTGGCTTACAACTTTCAGAATCCCCAAGCACATGGATGATTGAATAAAATGTGCAGTGTATAAGAACTGGGAGGGGGGGTGTTTTCAAAAATATTTGCAGGAGGGTGCAAATAAAAATCCTTCATTTTTTAACAAATAATCCTAATATGCATTTTTTTCAAAAAATTGTATTTGTTTGTTTGTTTATACTACCTTTCTATCACCTCTCAGCTCATCAGGGTTCCCAACAGCTAAAATTGAATAGTTTTTAAAAGTCCCCAAACTCTTGTAATCTTGCTCAGTGGTTTTTTTTCCCCCTTTTTGGTTTTTTAAAATATATTTTTGGAAATCATTTGTTCTTGCATACAAGAATGAAATAACTGAACACTTACATCCCCAGTCATGATTCCCCTGAGGCTTGTACTTCCAAGTGCAGCAGCGGGAGCTGAGAAACATCCTTAGCAATTAAGATTACAAGTAAGAATGATTTCTACACATTCTTATAATGAATGCAATGGAAGAGTGAATTGGGAAAGCCACCCACTCATTCCACAGAAATGGCTATGTATTTCTATGCTATTAACAGAAGATAACCACAAAAAAGGTAAGGATGACATACCTCGGACGATCTCATGCTATCTGCACCACATCCCTCTGATAAAAATTAGTGTGAGAAGCACTAAGAGGTCAGATATCCCTGCAGTGAGCTTGATAAATGAGCAAAGATGTGAAGCTGCTGTTGCCTGATCGACTTTTAGCCATTAATTCACTATGGCATGCAAGGGGTGTATAGAGCATTTGATATGTCTTTAGTGAAAGAATAACAGTGTTACCCCATCTGTCCTCCAATGAATTCAAGGTTATGTATGAAGTTTTCCTTCTCACTACTTCCCAACAACATTTTGAGGTAGGTCAGGAGGAGGAGGAGGAAGAAGAAGAAGAAGATGATGATGATGATGATTGGTCCCTGATTACTAAGTGAGAATCGTGGCTCAATGAGGAACTAGTTCAACATTCTGATCGAGAAGCATTCCAGAAGCCTAACCGTCACACATGCCCACTTTTGGCCTGAGAGAACTTACCTAATTCTTCTATACCCCAAATCTCCTCCTCCAAAAAATTGCCAATCACACCCACTTTCTGCCTGTATGGCCCTTCCAGAAATGATCGTACAGACATAGCCACTGATTCTTTATCCATGGCTTCAACCTTCCACCTTCCACAGCTTCAAAATATTCTAAGATATAAATTCCAAAAAGTAAACCTTGGCCTGATTCCCATTTACAAATGAATTGGTTTGTGATCTGAATTGATGGATCGGTTCGACAGCAGAGCGTGGTTCACACTACATTTGCCCCAATTGCATTTCCTTGCTGTAAAATAACCCACTTGTGGTTCACATTGAGGAATGCATTTATTCAAAATAGACCTGCTTCAGCTGGCCAAAGGGGAAATTTAAATCAATTCCAATCCCCAGTTGGTTCATATTTGAACGGAATCGATTTATTGAAAAAGATGCGGGGGGGGGGGGAACCAGCATCAAAAAGACATGAATTAAATGGGTCTAATGCATCTTCCCCCTCTCCAAACCAATTCAGCAATTTGGTCCAAGTGCAAACCAAGGTCATTTAAACTACTTCAAACTGGTTTACAAACCAGTTGAAAATGTAGTAGGAATCAGGTCCTTGATTTTGCTATTTTATATAAGGAATACCATTTTCCTACAACATTATAGAATCATAGAGTTGGAAGAGACCACAAGGGCCATCCAGTCCAACCCCCTGCCATGCAGGAACTCCCAATCAAAGCATCCCCAACAGATGGCCATCCAGCCTCTGCTTAAAGACCTCCAAGGAAGGAGACTCCACTACTCTCCGAGGAAGGAATGTGTTCCACTGTCGAACAGCCCTTACTGTCAGGAAGTTCTGCCTAATGTTGAGATGGAATCTCTTTTCTTGCAGCTTGCATCCATTGTTTCGGGTCCTAGTCTCTGAAGCATCAGAAAACAAGCTTGTTCCCTCCTCAATATGACATCCCTTTAAATATTTAAACATGGCTATCATATCACCGCTCAACCTTCTCTTCTCCAGGCTAAACATCCCCAGCTCCTTAAGTCGTTCCTCATAGGGCTTGGTTTCCAGACCCTTCACCATTTTAGTTGCCCTCCTTTGGACACGCTCCAATTTCTCCACATCCCTTTTGGAATTGTTGTGCCCAGAACTGGACACAGTATTCCAGGTGTAATGGGACCTGAGCATCCATGGATTTTTGGTATCCATGAGGTGGTCCTGGAACCAAACTGCAGCAGATACCAAGAGCTCGCTATATAGCTTGATTCTCCCTTATTTGGAATTCTGAAACGTGAACTACCCCCAAATCCAAAATAGTTCATATGAACAGCTGAGATAGTGATACCTTTGCTTTCTGATGGTTCACTGTACACAAACTAGGTTTCATGCTATTAATTATTAAAAACATTATGTATACAATTGCCTTCTGGCTATGTGTATAAGGTTCATACAAAATCTGAAATCCAAAATACTTCTAGTCTCAAGCATTTTGGATAAGGGGCATTCAACCTGTATGATCACACTCATTTTTGAAAAGAAGAAAGAGAAGGAATGCAACCTAGTTGTTGTGTGCCTTAAAGTCATTTCTGACTTATGGCAACCCCTTCAGGGGTTTTCTGGGACTAAGGAGCCCTGGTGACACAGTCGTTAAATGCCTGTATTGCAGCCACTTACTCACAAACTACAAGGTTGTGAGTTCAATACCAGCCAGGGCTTAGACTAGACTCAGGCCTGCATCCTTCCGAGGTCACTAAAATGAGTACCTAGCTTGTTGGTGGCAATTAGCTTACAGTTGTAAACTGCTTAGAGACTGCATAGCGGTTGTTAGGATGGTGGATGATGTGTGTTGCAGTAGTTTTACCATTCAGCAGAGTTGACAGGAAAAGCTGACTCTTCTCCTGCACACCTACAGACTTCTTCCCATCTGGAACTTGATGATACTGCCTCAGCTCTCCAACTTTACCAGCAGTCAGCAAAACACACCAGTTATAGGCAAATAAAATGAAGCTTTATTGCTACAACTAAAAACTATGTACAGTCCTTGTATATTTACAAAACAATCCTTGCAACACACCACACAGTGAATTAACCAGATGAACCTTCCAAAACTCCTTCTCTCTCACTCAACAATACACAGATAAAGGATTTTGTCTCCCCCCAAGCTATCACCCATTTGGGCGTGTACCTAAGAGATAATTGGCTGAGTCCAACTTTCCCAGACCTCCAGTCCATCCTCTGTTGTTGACATCATTGTCTATGTGACCTGCCATGCTGACGTTGTGTGTTTTGGTTAGGACATTTCCTTTCCCAAAACACCTTAGTGTTTTCTACTTTCTGGTCCTTTCTTATTGTCTGGTATGACACTTGTTGTTTGTCTGGCCCAAACTTGTTTTCCAATCCCTTCCCACAGGAAAAATCCTCATGCATCTTGTACATTTCATGTCTGACTGTATATCCCATCTATCAAAATTCTGACAGTGATATATAAAAGAAGCTGCTATTGCTAAGTGTGTGTGACTCACATAGCTGAGTGGAGAATCAAATCCTGATCTCCATAGGAGTTTGTTGTTGTTAGGTGCCCTTGAATCGACTTTAACTCATGGCGATCCTGTGGATGAGACACCTCCAAGTGTCCCTGTCCTCCACTTCTCTGCTAGTTTCCTACAGACTCATTTACTGTGTTTCCCGTATCCTCTCCAATTTTGTCTAGCCATTTGATGTGTGGTCTACCTCTCTTTCTTCTACCCTGAACCTTTCCCAGCATTATTGTCTTTTCCAATGAGTCAGGCCTTCTCATGATGTGACCAAAGTATGACAGCCTCAGTTTAATCATCTTGGCCTCAGTCTTTCTGACTGTCCACAGCATCCTCAGCACTCTTCTCCAATACAACATATCAAATTAATTGATTTTCTTTTTATCTGCTTTTTTCACAGTCCAGCTGTCACATTTCTATATAGAATCATAGAGTTGGAAGAGACCACAAGGGCCATCCAGTTCAACCCCCTGCCATGCAGGAACTCAAAATCAAAGCATCCCTGACAGATGGCCATCCAGCCTCTGTTTAAAGACCTCCAAAGAAGGAGACTCCACCACAGTCCGAGGGAGTGTGTTCCACTGTCAAACAGCTCTCACTGTCAGGTAGTTCCTCCTGGTATTTAGGTGGAATCTATTTTCCTGTAGCTTGCATCCATTGTTCTGGGTCCTGCTCTGGAGTAGCAGAAAACAAGCATAGTGATTGGCAATACAGTGGGATCTTCCCATATGTGGAGGATCAGTTCCAGACCCCCTTTGCATAAAGGAAAAAAATATGTATGCTTAAACCCCATTGAAACAAATGTGTGCACACTCCCACATGTGTAGCATTTTGTCCCTCCAGGCTTGCCGTATGCATAAGCTCAAAAACGTGTATGGCAAGCCCACATATGGTGCAGGCATGCTGTATTATAGCTTGGACAATTCTAACTTTGGTGCTCAGTTGTATATCTTTATTCTTTAGTATCTTTTCTAGCTCTTTCATGGCTGCCCTTCGAACTCCTAGTCTGGTTGATGTTTGATCCCAGGTACAATTTTTTTTGTCTATTTCAATTACCTCATTGTCTAATTCAAATTTATGTAGATCTGTCATTATTTTTGTTTTCTTTATGTTCAGCAGCAGGCCTGCCTTTGCACTTCCTTCCTTGACCTTCCTTAGTAATTGTTCCAAGTCATATAATAATTGTTTTTAAAAAGTAATTGTTCCAAGTCATTAATGTTTTCCACTATTAATATTGTGTTGTCCAAATATCTTAGATTGTTGATGTTCCTTCCTGTCTTCACTCCTCCTCCTTCTGCATCTAGCCCTGCTCTTCTTTTGATATTTTCTGCGTACATGCTGAACAAGTATGGTGATAACATACACCCTTGCTTGACTCTTGCCTATTGGGAACCATTTTGTTTCTCCATATTCTGTTCTGACAGAGGTATTTTGTCTTGAGTGTAGATTTCTCAGCAGAACTATCAAGTGTATTGGCATTCCCATGTCTTGGAGAACATCCATAGTTTTTTTTTTTATAGTAGATGCAGTCAAAGGCTTTGCTATAGTTTATAAAGCACACTCAAACCACTATGTAAAACAGCCAAGGAAAGGGGTATGGGACATTGCTGGTATTCTTTGATGCCAATATATATATTTGTGGGACATAGAATCATAGAATCATAGAATCATAGAGTTGGAAGAGACCACAAGGGCCATCCAGTCCAACCCCCTGCCATGCAGGAACTCCCAATCAAAGCATCCCTGACAGATGGCCTTCTCTGCTTAAAGACCTCCAAGGAAGGAGACTCCACTACTCTCCGAGGGAGTGTGTTCCACTGTCAAACCGCCCTTACTGTCAGGAAGTTCCTCCTAATGTTGAGGTGGAATCTCTTTTCTTGCAGCTTGCATCCATTGTTTCTGGTCCTAGTCTCTGGAGCAGCAGAAAACAAGCTTGTTCCCTCCTCAATATGACATCCCTTCAAATATTTAAACATGGCTATCATATCACCTCTCAGCCTTCTCTTCTCCAGGCTAAACATCCCCAGCTCCCTAGTCAGAGGAAGAATGGGAACCCAGTATCCATAACAGCATTCTTTCTGGCCACATGCAAATTCAGCTGCACTTTTTGACCATTCTGTATTCACTGAACTTCACAGGCACCTTTGTATTTCTATCTGCAAAAACTGATTTGCACATCTTAGGTTAATGTGCAGTTTGTTATACATAAGATTTGCTCTTATCTCAGAGTTAAATTCTTACCAATTTAAATCTATCATAAAGTTTATTCAAATTTGTACTTCCAGGGGGGGGGAAGAAGAATGAATTTTGATGGTGGAATTAAGTATTTAAATTTTAGAATATGTTCTTAAGTACTGTTTTGAGAGGAACTTTTTTTAAAAAACCAGGTTAATACAAAAATGGAACAGAATGAAATTATGGGTAAAAAAATGTAAGAGTTACATGGTCTAGAAACAGACACACTTACCTATCTTTCAGCATGCTTACACCTTACTATTCAAATACCGACCTAGAAAAACTGAAATTTCATTAAATCAGTATTGGTGAATACTCCTTGAAATCCTACAATATAAATGCCCCACATGTGAAGAGTTGTAATGTAAACTGTATGAGATTTAGCTGACAAATGGATTTTATTCTAAGTATCACTTAAACATTGACTAATTCACTGAAGCTGTCATCCTGAGCATGATTTTTAAGCAAAAAGAAAAAGTAGAACTCATTCTTTCATTGATTGTCAGCTCTATTTCTTATTCAAGCCAAATATAAAAATAGTGTTATTAAAATGAATCTGTGACATTTCATTATACCAAAACTGATGCTGAGGAAGTTAATAATAATTTATATTAATTTGTGCATATTTCAAAGTGAAGCAGACAATGAACCCATATTTTGATCTCAACTAAACATCTGTGTAGAAGTCTGTGGGACTGAATTGATTTAGTAAAAAGGAGAGGTTGATGTCTACACTATCTGAAAATATTGTTTGATTTAATTTGTATCTCACCGTCTTTTTTTATGGGATCCCAGACAACTTATAACAAATATCAAAATCCTGTTTAGTTAAATATGTAACACATAAAAATACATAAAGCCCAGGTCAGGGCTGTGGTTAACCAGGGCTCTTGGAGGTCTCTCACTCATAGAGTCCTATGAAGCCAAGTTAATGTCAAATCACACACACACACACACACACATGCAAGTTCACTGATTTTTTTTAGTCCCCTATTATAATAAGCAGTTCTATTAAAAAGAGCACTAATTTAAAACCATTTAAATCATAACAATGAGAAGGCCCTTGGGAGTATTGTTAATCTTAAACTGAATATGAGCCAACAATGTGATGCTGCACAAAGAAGGTGAATGCTATTTTAGCCTGCATCAATAGAAGCCTAATTTCCAAATTGGGTAAAGTCAATATCCTACTGTATTCTCCACTGGCCAGACTTAATTTGGAGTACTGCATTCAGTTCTGGGTGACTCATTTTAAGAAGGATATAGATAAATTGGAGCAGGTTGAGAGAAGGACAACACAGATGTTAACCAGTATGGAGAACACCTATAAGGAAAATTTGAAGGAGCTGGGCATGTTCAGCTTGGTGAAGAGAAGACATTATTGCACTCCTTAAATACCTCAAGGGCTGTCATGGAGAGGAGGGAGCAGGTTTGTTATCTGCTGCCTCAGTGGGTAGGACCAGGCCTAATGGTTTAAATTGCAAGAGAGTAGATTTCAATTGGACATTAGAAGGAACATTTTGACAGTAAGAGCAGTTCATCAGTGGAACCAATTGCCTAGAGAGTAGTGGGGTCTCCTTCTCTGGACATCTTCAACAAATGGCTGGACAGTACCTGCTGGGGATGCTTTACATGGAGATCCTCATTGATCAGGAGGCTGGTCTATGAGGCCCCTTCCAACTCTATGATTCTTTGATTGTATAATAAAGCACACACCTGCAGTGATGATTTCCATGACCTGTTCTTGGCTTTGAAAATCATGGTATGATCCTGTTAGGAGCCAAGTGAACAACATCCCTTTCTTCGTGCTGTGGCACATAGCCAAATGTAAACACTGCTAGGCTAATACATAGATAATGACTGTGTTCAGAAGCAACTTCAGAACACCTTAAGATATGGCAGCAGTCAAAGCAAGTAGTGAAGTGGAGTGACTATTTTCCTCCAAGAGAGAATTTGGGACACCTAGAACAACAGCAGGATGGTGGGGGAAGAAACCTTGGAACAAAGGATGTGTGGTGAACAATTGGTAGAAATGACCCAAGAACTTACAAGCCATCAAAGAGAAGCTGAGAAAAGTTTTGCAAAACAACCGTCACTGCTAGAGCAACTGTGCTAATAAAATGGTCATTAAATTAATTTTTTGCAAGGAAATATCATATGTAATGATAACCCCATGACAAACCTATTGAACATTTCAATTTATGAGATACACTGATAGACAGATGACCCAACAAGAAAGAGATTTATGAAAGGAAGCTGGTAACATATCCTAATGGCTTCAATTTTAAGAGCTGACATCAGATGATGATGGATAATGAATGCAATTCTGTTCAGAAAAATAATAATAATATAGGCATGACACTTTGAAAAACTAGAATGTACCTTCATTTATTAAATGAGTGTGCTAGAGTGCAATGCCGAGGCCCAGCTTTGCGATGTACATTCAGAGAATTGTAGTCAGAATATGTGAAGACAAATTGAACATGTAGATGGGAGAAGAAAGAGGGGAAATCATTTTATAACTGTTTGATTTAGACACATTAGTGATGAACTTAAGTTTGTAGGCCTACTTTACCAGTGAATTATATTACAATGAAAAAGTAAGATGTAAAAAAAACCCCTCTGTTAGCTGCTTCTTTCCTCAAATAAAAAGGCATTTTAAAATTTTACAGAAGAGATGTTCCCAATAATCATCTATCCATCACTCCAATATAGTCAATATCAGCACTGCAGACATTCTGTATCATTGTTCCATTTGTACAAGGCTGCCAGTATTAGTTATTACATATTTATCAAATGTTGACAATCCAAGTCTAATTTTATGCTTAATTCAATTTGCTGTCTCAGTGATACAGTTTAACAGGAATTGTTTTAGTCTGGTATGTCACTGCAAATTAGGAATTAAGTAAAATAAGTCATATCCAGATTTTGTCTCATAAATGCCCAAAGTGATATATGTTGGGTTATCTGTTATAGGTGGAGGAACTGATGAGAAAGAAAGCAGCTGTTTTTTGTTGGATATATTTTGGTTAATATCGGTGGAACACTGAATGTGTGTAAGCACCCCCAGTTTTGTATATTGATATAAAGATATAGAGCAAGTGTACAGTTTGACATAATTGAATGACTTTTCTGGGTTGCTTGGTCAATATGGATAATTACCACTGAACAAGAAAGAATGTGAGCAAGTGGATCACAATCTTTTCCCTATTAGGATCGATAACATCCATGTCATTTTTGTACAGTATGCATAGCTTCTAAATGTTGAAGAGTACATTAATAGGCCATTGTATAAATTATATATGAGCAGGTGCTGAAAGGTTCTCACCTAAACTCACTTCCCAAAATCTGGGGGTTAATTTATCACTATAGCTTAAAAGAGTGGTCTTTTAGTATTTTAAACTGTCAGTTTGCAGAATCCTAGCTCTAATTTCTGATTCCCCCTCCCAATCATTGATAGAACCAATGGGAATGCATTGGAATTATAATTCATGGGCAGTTTGGCTATGCAGAAGCTATCAGCCAATGTTTGAATGCTGATCAATAATAAAGTCAAGTGGATACCTTCAAATTGATTTTGCAACATTTTCATCACTGTTGATGAAACACCATTACATTATTATGATAATGAGACCAAAAAACAGTCTTTGCAATGGCAGCACTTGGGTTCTCTGCGACTGAGAAAGTTCAACTCAAAGGTCAGCAGGAAAGGTCATGGTCACAGTTTAGGGGGATAAGGAAAGTATTTTGATGACTATCTTCAGAAAGTCAAACAGTTAATGTAGAATATTACTCTTAACTCACTGTACCAATTAAAAAAGGCTCAAAGGAAAAATGGGGAGGGAAGCTATGGAAACGTGTTTTCTGTTTGCAGGACAATGAACCCGTTCACAGGGCTGGCAAGACAATGGATGTTTTGAAGAATTTGGGGTTTGAATGCATGGACCACTCACCCTACTCACCAGACTCTGCCTGTCAATTTCTTGTTTCCAAACCTCAAAAAGAGCTTGGAAGGAAGGCAGTTTCTTAATGATTCAGAGACGATAGCAACAGCAGAGGAGGGTTTCAGTACAGAAAACATTTTTGAAAGTGTTAAAGAAACTTGAGAAATGATGTACTAGGTGTGTGAAACACTGGGGTGAATATATCAAATAGCATGTAAGTTTCAGGGCTCTAGGTCATTCCCTTTTGATTTGGCCAAGAACTTTTCAGCATCCCCTTGTAGATCTCATATCTGATTGCTTACCTGTGCACATACTTCATTATCACGTAAACATTCCCTATGCAGTGTGTGAAATCCCTTATTTTTTCCTTTAGTTTGTAACTGACATTTTTCTTCATCCACAAGAGATTCAAATAGATGGGCCTCAATGGGGCTGTACAGACCAGCATAAAGGGCAGGCATCGGGGTGGAGTGGGGCTGTGGCTACTGCCCACCACCCACCCCAACTCTGCCCTGATGCTGGTATGATGCCACCCGCATGCCCAGACGGTGGGCAGCATCACGCTACTTCTGCAATGCAGCATTTAGATGCTCATGCTGAAGAAATGGCAAAAAGCCACGGCAGCAAGAGTGGCTTTTTGCCATTACAAAAAGGAGTGGCATTTTGTCATTCTGTTTTGGGCCAGCAAATTGCTGGATTGAGACTGCAGTGTGTGGTTGTTGCAGCCCTGATTCAATACTGAAAGGGTTGCAGCAAGCTGCTCCTTTGAGGCTGTCTGTATAGCCCCAAGCTTTTGCATGCAAGCACTATATTACTTTCATTACTGCAACGTAGCATAATTTTAGACATTACCAATTTCATGCCTGTATATTTGTCACAATTTCAAACAATGAGGGATAACTTGTACATGTAAATCACTCATGACACTTTTAATACAACTAGTGCAAACTTTGATTTTTTTTTCCAGTTGTAAAGCTTCCCAAGAGAGTTTGTTCACAAAATTGTTGCTGGATATTCTAATAACAGAAGAAAAGGTAGCACCCATGTGTGAGAACAGCCCCATAGTAAGTTTGTACTAATAGTAAGATGTGCACACCACTCCAAAGTGGGCATAGCTTTTGTTTCATAAATGCCCAAATTTGTATATATATGGCATAGACGGATGAACTAATTGGACATAATGGTCTGTTCATGTGTTGAGTGTATTCTGATTAAAATATATTCACTGCACGTACATATCCTGGTTGATTTGATGAGGTTTCTCAATACAAATTTATAGGACAGAGGAAGCAGGACTGCTTGTTAGTGAAGACAACCTTGTTCTTCTTCCTCTCTCCCTTTAAAACAGCAGTGTGGATACACTCCTCACTTCTTGATTGCCTCCCTCCCTCCACAGTCATTTAAGACATATCATATCAAGCAATCCCATTGCCTGGTATCTGTTGAGGGGGTGAAGAGATGTGGAGCTGTGCCCACAAAGAAGTAAGCAGTGTACAAAGTGCAGGATCTCAGACATATATTCTAGAGATTAGAAAATGTCTTGTTGGACTGCAATTCGCAGATTCCCCCAGCCAGTATCATCACTGGCCTTAATTGTTAGACAATTCTGGAAGTTGTTGTCCATTGACTTTTCTAAGTCCTGAGATACAGAAGCAAAAACATACATGTACATCCACACAAAAAGATGCATATACATCCCTTGTATATATGATGATCCACATGCAGGTGGCACTACATGACAGTTTCTACACAGAACAATTCCCTTTTTATTTTTTATTTTTATTTAATAAGACTCTGTCTTCAATCTTAAATTAAAAAAGCCTAGACACAGAGACAGCTATTCCAAACTGACACTGACATAGATTTATGGCTCATGTTCACATGCCTTTATGTTACTTGGAAGCATATCTTTCACTATATCTTAACTCCATAACTCACAGGTGACTATCCAAGCAGCTTTAAAGGCTAGGTTCAGTGCTGTTTCATTAAAAATATCTGGAAGACCAAAGTCAATAAAATAATAATTCCTTCTACCTATTTAACCAATGGACTGTGGGTGGGAACATAACACTTTCTCTCACTCCATGAATATGCATTCTTTCTCGGAGCTACCTCCATTCTGCCTCACTTTGTATGGTTTCTTGCATGTATCCTGTGACTCACTTTCTTTTGTGCACTGTCTCTCTTTTTCTCTCTTACTCTCTCTGTGTGTCTCATCTTGTTCACCCAACAGATTCTCTGTGTGTCTCATCTTGTTCACCCAACAATCCCATCTCCTACCTCTCCTTCCAGGATAGCATATATCTATTAGTTTCATTTCCTCCCATACATGCATTTTGAAAAAGTTTCTAACTCCCATTCACAAATGTACTGAAACAAAATTCTCACCCATACATATGACTGAGGAACAGATATTTCAGTTTTACTTTTGTAATTTGAATTTTACTTTTGAATTCTGCAAATATTGGCAAATCCTAATCAGAAATAAGCTTAAACAATATTCTCACCTATCCCTTTGTAGGAATGAAGCTTCATTCCTGCAATCAGAACATAGAATCATAGAATCATAGAGTTCAAAGGGGCCCCATGAGCCATTGAGTCCAATCCATTGCTCAATGAAGGATCTCCAGCTAAAGTATCTCCAGCAGGTAGCTGTCCATACTCTTTTTGAAGATGTCCAAAGAAAGTGACCTCTTCATCTCTCTAGGCAATTGGTTCCATTACCGAAACCACTCTTACTGTCAATAATTTCCTTCTAAAGTTCAATCAAAATCTACTTTCTTATAACTTAAAATCATTAGACTTGATCCTATCATCTGCAACAGCAGAGAACAGGCAGACAACAGGCCTGTTCCCTCCTCTTTGTGCAGCCCTTGATATTGTGACCTCAGACTCTGGGAAGGAGGACCCTCCAGCTCCTCTGGTGCAAAGGCAGCCTCAAGACTCATTGACTTTAGACTAATCAAACTTTGGCACTGCCAGAGCAACAGGGACAGGTGTGGATGCTAGCTTCCAAGCCTGAGTCTCAATGGGTGGAAAAGAACAAATAAAATGTGTTCACTGAGGCTTCTTGCCAAGAAAAGGAGAAGCTTTAATCAATGCTTGCTGGTTGCTGCTAAATTAAGAAATTGCTTTGACTCATGCTCTTTTGTTGGAAAAAAAGTATACCATTCGCCAGCTTTGGCATGCATTAGCACAACTCTGGTCCAGACCATGAAACCCTGACCTTAGACTGACTGATGACCCTGCTTGATTCCCTAATACTGGATGGTCTAAAGACCCTATTTGCCTCTTGGACTTTGGGACTATCTTTGATTTCACTACTGCATGACCCTTGCAAATAAACCCTACCAGAAAAGTTTGTCTCCAGTAACTGCCCAGTCTTATCTGGAAAAAACTTGGAGTAAAACGCTTCCTCTCTAAAAACTTTTGGGAAAGTGCTGAAGGTGGAATCAGGACACTTGCAGTATTTAAAGAGTACAGTTATGTCACCCCTAAGTCTCCTTTTCCCCAAGCTGAACATGCTCGGCTCCTTCAACTTTTTCTCATGTGATTTGTTCTCCATACTTTTTACTATACTTCTTAACCTTCTCTGAATATACTCCAACTTTTCTACAGCCTCCCCAAAATGAGATAGACAGTTGGAGGCATGTGAGACATAGAAGTAGAAGGATCAGGGATTGTTTTGTGAGCTTGGAGCTGCAGAATCAAATGGAATCTATCCCTTAAAAGTAATGATGAGGAATATAGTGAGCAGCAGTATCAATCCTCAGAGAATGTGAATGAGACCTTGGGAGGTTCAACATATCATGGAATAGTCTCTGCCAAACCTAAGAAGAGGCATGTGGCAGTGGTAGGGGAATTCCTGCTGAGAAGTACAGAATCAGTAGTTTGTGAGCCTGACAAGATGTTAACTTGTTAAAATCAGCTTTCCTGAAATCCAAGGTCCACGTTTTACTTTACTCTTTTTTGCCCTGTCCCACAATTGTGAATTATCACTGCCCTGTAAAGTACTGATTACTTTTATTACAATGGCCGACTCCTCCCTATTCTTGGGCTTGAGTCCAGGATTGTGAATCCCTTCCTTTTTTCCTTTGTCATTTTAAATAGGAAATTATCTGCAAGAGACATCAGGACTTTTTTTTTTTTTTTTTGAGAGCCTTTGCTTATCAGAATTAAAACATATGCCTCACAGAATTTGAAAGAAAACCTTTATAAAATTTATTTCCGCTGGTATTTAACTCTGGTAAAAATAGCCAAAATATATAAAACTGGAAGTAACACATGTTGTAAATGTGGAAAAGAACCAGGTACACTGTAACATTGTTTGTGGACATGTAAACTAGTCAAAAAATATTGGTTAGATGTAAATGAGACCATAAATCTGATGTTGGAGGAAAAAATAAAGATCCAATCAGAGACATATCTATTAAATATATAGGATATGGACTTAGAAAAAGATGTTGGTAAGATTCTTTTTTATACAATCATGACTGCATGGATAATATTATTACAAAAATAGAAAGCGAAAAAATGTCCCAATATAAAAGAGTGGTTACTTAAACTATGACTCAATAGAAATGGAGTAATTATTAACACATTACTTAAGAAACAAAAGTATGGAAGAAGGGCTCGATGAATGGTCACCAATACTAAACTATTTTTTTAAAACTGTGGGGAAAATTAGCTACAATCAGCTATTAAATAGTTATTAAGTAAAATTAAAAAAAGATAGAAATAGGTAAACAACACAAAATCAAACTTCAAAAATCGTCTAAATGATACATAAAAGCAATAGAAGTGGAGGAGAAAAGAAAAATAAAATAATCATAATGGAAGTAGTTCCAAGGTAAATATAATAAGGAAATATGACTACAAAAGGAACTGATTCATTGCTACAGTACATGCAAGTTGAAGAGGCAAAACAGATTGTAAATAGTATTGTAAGATATGTATTGTAAGATATGTAGTATTATAATATGGTAAAAAGAAATGAAATAGGATAGAACAAGATAGAGTAAGATTATATGATAGTATATAATCAGGAATGACACATATAGGAAATATAAGTATACACACACAGATCAAACAAAAGGAAAAGAGACAAGAAATAATTTAAGACATCAAATAAATGTATCAAATACCACAATAGTAATAGAAATTAGTAATATATTGTTATAAGTAAAAGTTAAGAAGGGCAGTAATAATAGTAGATAATTCAGTGAGAACAAGGAGAAAGTAAGACTGAATGATATGAAGAGGAAAGAGTACACGAGAGTGAAGGAGAGGTCAAGAAGGTATAAGGAAATAGAAGATGGTGAACTAATGTAGATAGGTAGAAGAAGTAGGAAAGAGGGAGAACAGGAGGAATAGGAGTGAATGAAGAAGGAACAAATGGTAGAAGATGGAAGGTAAAAATAAGGATTATAAGGGTGAAGGATGATGGAGCGATAGAAGAGAATGGGAAGGATTAGAGAGGATGGAATGGAAAGAATGAGACAGAGAAAAATATGGACTATAAAGTGTGATATTGTTATAATTGAGATATTCCCACTCGACTGAAAGACTTGTGAACACATAATAATAATAATAATAATAATAATAATAATAATAATA
>CM034705.1:24590457-24610103 GCA_020142125.1 Phrynosoma platyrhinos | reverse complement strand
ACTCACTATGGGTCGGAGTGGAATGGAATCCTTGTGAATCTTGGGAAGACCATATAGTCTTGGTGGGAGAGCCTCAAGATTTGCGCAAACTTTGTCTTGTGATTGGCTAAATTGAAGAGTTTTTTATCATGGTGTTGGTTTTTCTGGTGATTTTGTTGGTTGGGTCTTGTTTCAGTTTTTTATATATTGTAGGATCCAGGATTTCCCTTATTTTTTGTTTATATTGTTCTGTTTCCATGATTACTGTGGCATTGCCTTTGTCTGCTGGGAGAATGATGATTTCTGGGTCTGAATTGAGGTCCTTGATGGCTTTCCTTTCTTTTCTGGTTATGTTGCTGGGAGGTGGTTTTGCCTTGCGCAGAATCCTTGCTGTCTCTCCTCTTATTTCTTCTGCTTCCACTTCTGGGAGATGGTGGAGTGCAGATTCTATCTGGGCAATGATGCCTTCAACAGGGATTCTGGTGGTGGTTACTGCAAAGTTGCCTCCTTTGGCCAGGATGGATGTCTCCTCTTCTGAAAGTTGCCGCTGTGTAAGATTGATGATCGTCCATGATTTATCCAATGAGGGTTTCTGCTGGTGCTTCTCCTTTAACTCTTACCAACATTCACTATCTGCTATGCAAGCCACTTCAACAACCACCAACTCCAAACCACTCTGTCCAGAAATCCACTATCTTCAAACCACATGTGACCTGAGTCTCAGAGCACTTATATACCATGGATAAAGCTAAGGGTCAACACCTGATGTTACTTATCATTCCAGCCATACAAAATATTTTACAACATTTTAAAGGAACATTGCTTCCAACATGTGGTTCTGTAGTGTAAATCTCATGTAACTACATAGCAGTTGAACTATGCCAAACTTCACCTAAATGCCAACACTGTACAATTGATTGTGTATTTGGCAGTGTGACTCCTTTTTGTCCTATTGAAAAGAGATTTAGGAAGCTGGGTGTGTTTATCCTGGAGAAGAGGTTAAGAGGTGATATGATAGCCCTATTTAAATATTTGAAGGGATGTCATATTGAGGATTGAACAAGCTTGTTTTCTGCAACTCCAGAGAATAGGACACAGAACAATGGATGCAAGCTACAGGAAAAAAGATCAACATTAAGAAGAACACCTCAACATTAAGAACTGCCTGACAGCAAGAGCTGTTTCATTGCTTTTGAGTGTGGTAAAGTCTCCTCCTTTCTCTCTTTAAACAGAGGCTGGATGGCCACCTATTGGGGATGCTTGGATTGTGAGTTCCAACATGGCAGGGGGTTGGACTTGATGGCCCTTAAAGTTCTTCCAACTCGATGTTTCTATGCTTCTATGATGCACAGTGGCTATTTCTGAAATCCCAGTGAACATAGTAATATACTGAAGGCACTTATGAATCAAAGTATGTGCAGCCTGAGTGGCTAGAATCTTTATGGTAAGTCCCAACTAGGGAGATTATTGTAGTGCTAATAAAACCAGTTTACCTGAACCAGCTTAAAATTTAAAACAGGTGGCATCCTGATGTTATCAGAGTGATTTAGCTGACAAAATCACCACCTCAGTCCAGCTTGGGTCCTTCCTCACTTCCAGGGCTGCTCCAGTGGCCATTTCCCTAAGATGGAAAACTCCTGGCTTAAAAAAAAAAAAAAAGCCACGCTGAGTGGCCCTGGGAGTGGGGATGGATTCCAGATGGACCTGGGTCACAATTTCAGTGGCTAAATCCATCTGATAACATCAGGATGCTGCCCATTTAAAATTTTAAGCCAGCTCAGGTAAACCAGTTTTATTAGCGCTGCAATAATCTCCTAAAGCAGACCTATTAAATAAGTTGTTGAATGTTAAGTCAACACATAGGTAAATCCAGCTAATGCAATAGTTCTATTCTAGTAGAGACTAGCAATAGAATGTAGGTATATGTGAAATGGTTACACCTGTAAAAGTTTGCATATACAAACATGAACTAAATGTGTCCATTGCACAATGTCCAAGATAAAAAACAAAATAATTGGCTATCTGAAAAACTTTCTTCTCAAATGAAAATCAATAAAGAATATAAAACTAGTGAAACATTCCAGGAAGAATGGCAGATTTTAATTGAATATATCAACAAGGACAATTGCAACCCCCACATGGACAACAAGGTTTTTGTAGAAACACAATTTATATTCTCCCTTTTCCATAATGGTTAATATGATGATTGTAAAGTGACTCTTTGTATTTTATGTTTGTGTTTTACTATTATAATTTGTCTAATAAATTTTAAAAAAAGAAATAGAACAAAATACCAATTCATGTCTAAGGGAAGATGTCCATGCATATGACACATACAGGATTATATCCTCAATTCTTACACATCATCTCTTTCTAAGGAGTGATTGGAACATCTTGTCATTCCTGATGCAGAGCTATGCATATGAAAAATATTTTGTTTCAGATTTTGCTTAGAATGAATTAGGAGTGAATAACTTTTTTTCAGAATACAGCTCTTACAAGCTACATTGTTGCAAAAACTCCACTGGCTGCTGGTCCATTTCTGGGCACAGTTCAAAGTACTAGTGTTAACGTGTAAAGCTCTGTAAGGCTCAAGTCCAGATTATTTGAAGGACTATATAAAATTCTTCCTTACAAATCTGTCCATGTTTTGAGATCTGCCAGGAAGGCTCTTTTCTCTGTCTCATGACCCCCAGAGGTACACCTAGTGGGAATACAGGAAGAGCCTTCTCATTGGCTGCTTCAAGGTGCTGGAACTCCCTTCCCGAAGAGGGTAGACCACCATGCTCCCTGCTCTCTTTCCATAAACAGCAGAAGACTTTTCTATTTCAACTGCCCTTTGTAGACTAATTGTTTAGATGGGACAAGCCTTGTACAATATGCTAAGCTTTTCATATGTTCTTTTTGCTGTTATTTTTATGGCTTATGTTTTTAACTGGTTTTAATTTTTTCTGCTCTTTTAATCAATTTTCAACTTTTGTAACTTGTGGTTTTTTAACTATATTAAAAACAAAAACAAAATCTACACTATTGTAAACCGAAACTGGGGACAAGGCAGAATATAAATAAATATAATAAAACTAATAAAACTAATAACAATAATGTAGAGTAGTTCCCTCCCAACTTCCTCTCATTTTCATTTTGAAACTGGCTGCAAGTAGTGGCCTTTTATGGTGTTCATAAATTTGCAGGAGTCAAAGTGTGGCCATCTAACCAACAGACAGAAAGCATAGCAGATAGTGAGGAGTATAATGACAGTAAATGTGGAGAAACTGGTGGAGACCACAGGGAGTAAAAAGATGGCTAGGGAAAAAATAGATAGGGGGAAATTTCTAAAGCACTTTACTCAGAAGCCCCCAAGACTTGCCTGTATGCAGTAACAGTAAATGGGAGTATACTGTACAGGAGATTCTAACTTTCATCAGCCTGAACAGGCATGTCAAATGAAGCAGCTTCTGTCTGCTTTGGAGGCATGGCGTTCAAATGGTGCACACCTCCAAAGCAGCTGGAAGCTGCATCAAAGCTGCACTCCAGTTTTTAAGACTGGAGCAAAATGGAGCTGGGAAACTCTTGACTCCTTTTCCTCCAAACAAATGCCAGTTGACCCTGCTGAGCATGGTCCACTTTCAGAATGAGCTGTGCAGTCCATGGGGTTTGGACCCACTTCCGGTTGGAGTGGACATGGGCTGCTGTTTCATTCTTGTCTCCTCCAGCCCATCCTCACAGGAAAAGGCACACACAAAAATCTCACCACCACAGGCAATGGGGAAGTTTTCTCCTGTCATGGAGACAATTTGCTCATTTGCATAACCATTTGTGTATGTGTGTGTGTACTTCTGTAAATTTTAAGATTTCTGTTAAAGCTATTGCTTTAAACATGGTTTATGTTAAAAAAAGAAAGCACTAGATAATTGTTTGCATCATTATGAACAATCAACCTGTCCTTTTTTAGTTGTTGTGTGTACATTTCTGCTTAGATTCACAAAGAAAATCTAAATCACAAAGGAAATGCTAACATTTGTTTTTATGCAAAATGCACAAAGGGGGTAAAGGGAATCATTTGTTGGTGTCTCCTTCCTATTGCTGAAGTGAGAACCCATACAGGGGCTGGCAAATCCTCAACAGGTCTTTCAGCAGATTGAGAGTTTTGCTGAGTTGAAATGACTTGCTTCAGCCATAAAGAAGAAATAGGTCACAATTCTTCACATACCTATTGACTGACTGACTGATTTCTCACCTGTTTTCCAGCCCTGGGACTGGAAAGGCAACTTACAACACACACACGCACACGCACACACACAGATATAGATAAAATAGATACACAATTAAAACAAAAAACTTAACATATAATTAAACTTTCAATAAAATTAAAAACAATATGAAAGCATAACTATTAAAAAAGCAACATATTCAAGTAACTAATTGCCAAGGGCCTGACAAAAAACAAAACAAAAGGTTTTCACTTGATACTAGAAGGACACTATGTTGATCCATTTTAGCTTCTCTGGGAAGGGAGCTTCAGATTGTAGAAGAAGCCCTCAAGAAGGCTTTGTCCTGTATTTCTACCAGATGTAGGAGCGTGTTGCACAGATAATAAAATCGGTTTACCTGAGCTGGCTTAAAATTTAAAACAGATAGCATCCTGATGTTATCAGAAGGATTTAGCCACTGAAATTACCATCTGGGTCCATCTGGAGTCCACCCCTGCTCACAGGGGCATTCAGTGTTCCTTTTTTGAAGCTGGGAGTTTTCTGGCTTAAGGAAATGGCCACTGGAGGAGCCCTGGGAGCAGGGATGGACCCAGCTGGCAGATTTGGCAACTAAATCCTTCTGATAACATCACGATGCCACCTGTTTTAAATTTGAAGCCAGTTCAGGTAAGCCAGTTTTATTATCTGTGTGATAAAGTCCATACCTGTGAAGGTGGTGTGATAGAGAGGAAGAATCTGCCCTGTAGATCTCAAAACCAAGATAGGCTGATGTCCTTACAAAATAAAAAGTGTTATGTTGTATGATACTACATTTCCAACAATTAATCTCATTTACCAAGTCTCTTGCCAATTCTACATAGCACTTGTTCAAATTATCTGCAGTATAATAAAACATTTAGGCTCTAATTTTCCAAGCTAAGACCTTCCGAGGGAGGCTAAGCACCAAAGTGCTCTGGATTGTACCTTCCTTTGAAGATAAATTCATTTTGATTTCAATATGTATACTTTTCATGAAAAAAAAACTTTTTTTTTTAAAGCCATTGTTGTGGCTTTTTCACTTCCCTAGACAACCAGCTCCCAGGGCTGAAGACTGAGCAGGAAACTACAGTATATCATTCATCAAACAATGTGGAACAAATTACACATGCTCTCATTAGCAATTACCTGAGAAACCTTCCTTCAGCCTACCTTACATAGTAATGACAGTTAATAATGGGTTCCATGACATGGTCGACCTATGAGTGACTTCGCACAGAGTTGTTCAGTAACCATTTAAAACATAATTATGCTTACCTTTGCATCATGCACTACTATTTTAGAGAATGGGAAGCACACAGGGATATTTACATGTATGCTACCCTAATCTGTGGTGGTCTTTTGATTTTCATAGAACTCAGGGTACCTGCTATTCTCATGGATAAGTCTCTCAATTGTATTTCAGAGGAAGTAGCTGGCAAAAACCACCCCTGAGTATTTCTTACTCTATGAAATTCTTGGGGCCACCATAAGTCCGCAGGTGATGTGAAGGCACATATACAAAATCTGTTCCACACTTGCTAGTCCAAAGCCCATAGAACAAATTAGGATTTTACAGTCATCTCTGAAAGAAGAGTAACAGAAAAAAACAAACACTAAGAATCTGCATTTGAGGTGGTCCAGATTTTTTTAAAAAAATAGGGTGGAGGTGGAGAAAAGAAAAAAAAAATGAAGCATAGAAAAACCCACAATGCAAAAACTATGGAGGAGGGAAATCCAAAATACACTTAAATACATGAGAAAACATCAGTATTTTAAATTCTCTTTGCTGATCCTGGAACACATGATACCACACAAATATCAGATTTGATCACAGAGTACAAGTAATATGATAAGGCTCTTGAACAACTTCAAAGAATGTAATCTCAAAATGTTGTGATGCAGTATCAAAAGACTGGGTTGTGTGTATCTCCCCTCCTCCTATATTTAACACCAAGCTCCATATCCCTTTCAGTCACTCAACCTGACACTTCTTTTGCTAAACTCAGATGTGGGAGCATATGTCCTGATCTCCCCTGCCTCCCCCACCCTCCCAAAAATATTTTAACAAGGTTTACACTTAAATATTCTCTTTCTGGAGATGGTAGGAGTCTTCAAAGCAGATTATTGTGAAAAAGGCTGCAGAAAAGCATAGTGAAATATTTATTGGGGCTTGTCATCAGCATCTTCTTCATGACAGATCTCTTTTTATTGTCCACCCTTTCTCACCTCCTTAATTACAGTACCCAAATAGTAATCTTGAAATCCACCAATAATGAGGATCTTTCATCCTATCCATTATATTTCCTGTTATTTCCTTCCTCCACCTATATGAACGAAGCCAAGGATTCTAATCCACCCCTGCCATGTGGGAATCCACAAATAAAGCACCCAGAGAAATTAAGGGGGATGAACTGAACAAAAGTAAATTCAAGTGTTTTTGAACAGAACTTGTTCTCCCCACAACAGTGATAACAACTTGACACATACCAGGTGTGTTTGTTATAGAAATATTTTCACATTTCCTAGACTATGTATGTATAGGAAATACATATATTTACATGGAATGTAAATATACATCTCCCTCTAAGCAGTGTATGTGCTTTTTGTAAAAATAATATTTAGTATCATCTTGTTGCTGTTATTGCCACTGTCATTTTTTCTCTGGAGGATATCTGAATCCCTGTATCATGTGCAATTTAAGCAAACACTTGGAGAAAAACCTGATGGGACATGGCACTGAAAGGTCTCATAATAGAGAAATATAAAGAAGGGAAAGATGGTTTCCATGGGTCTGCATTCATATGGGAAATTAGTGTGCATTGGAATCACTATCCTCCATATTTGTAAAAGGTTAGAGCAACTGCAAAGGAAAGCTAAAACCTGGATGAGTGAAAAGCAAATATCTTCCATGGTTATTCAAAAGAAAGGCATTCAGTGTGAGGCTCCCCAGAGAGTCTCCTTTTAATCCATGTTTATTCATATTTACAGATGAATCAGCTGATGTTCTTGTGTGTGTGTGTGTGTGTGTGTGTGTGTGTGTGTGTTGTATGCCTTTAAGTTGTTTCCAACTTACGAGAGCCCTAAGGCTAACCCATTTTCTGGGCAATATTTATTTGGGGGAGGGTGGCCCTTGCCTTCTGAAGCTGAGCGAGTGTGACTTACTCAAGGTCACCCAGTGGGTTTCCATGACCAAGCAGGGATTAGAACCTTGATCTCCAGAGTCCTAGTCCAACACTCGAACAATTACACCACACTGACTCTCACACTTGTTTGGGATGCTATATTAATATAGATCTTCCTCCAAGAGACAGGGGGGATGCAGACCAGGGTGTCCGGGACACCCTGGGATGGTGCGCTGTGGGACCGTGGCATCCACAATGCGGGGCACCGACGGCATCCCTGAAAGGAGCGCAAAAATAGTGCTCCTTTCAGAAGTCAGGGAAAGTGTGCCCTAAACACATAGGGCGCACTTTCCCTGGCTTTTCCGCTGCAGCGTGTGAGGACGCTGCGGCGGGAGGTTGCCCCCGGAGCGCCAGCCGTGCGGAGGGCTGGCAGCTCTGAGGGCAACCTCAGGAGGAGGAAGGGGCGCCACTCGTGCGGCTGCCCCTCCTCTTCCTTGCCTCGGAGACAACTTTATTAGTCGTCTGCCGAGGCCCACAGTCACATTATTCTGTAAACCAGTCTGACTATTTGATGATAGCAAAGGGGGTAGGCTAAGCTACTTCAGAAGGAAAAATGCTTCAAAAACTGTAACAAATATCAAGACTAAAATAATAATAATAATCATAGTATAGGATGCTAACTCTAAGTACTGGGAGCGGCTCCATCTGCCAATAAATGTGTTATCTTCTTTCTGCTCTGTCAAAAGACTCCCCCTCCAAGAAAAGAAAAAAAAAAAACAAACCAGACTCTTCACTCATGCATGGAAACTCACTCGGTGACTTTGGACAAATCACACTTTCTTAGCATTGGAGGAACTCAAAGGCAACTTCCCTCTGAAGAAATCTTGCCAAGAAAATCACATGATAGGTTACCTTTTAAAGCTAAAGGTGTTCCCTTGGCAAGATTGTCTAGTCATGTCCAACTGTAGGGGCAGTGCTCATCTCCATTATGAATCCAAATATCCAGCATTGTCCAAAGATGACTCCATTGTCATATGGCCGGCATGACTGCAATGAACACTGTTACCTCCCCACTGAAGTGGTACCTATTTATCTACTAGCACTGTGGTGATGAACCTGTGGCACGCAGAACCTTTTCAGAGAGCATGCACACCATCACCCCTGTCAAAGCAGAGGGCATTTCTCCACCCTTCCCACCCTGGAAAGCTGGGAAAAGTCCCTCCCCCTGAAAGTCCCCCCCCCAGCACCTGGGGACACCTGGTGTGGGAATGCCACTGAGTTTGGGCACTCAATCTCAAAAGGTTCACCATCACTGTTAGCACTTTTACATGCTTTCGAGCTACTAGGTTGGCAGAAGGTGGGAGTAGTGATGGGACCTTACTCACATGGCATTTGGGTCTTGAACTGCCGACGTGCCAACCTTACAATTGTCAGAGTCAGCATCTTAACTACTGAGCTACCATGTCCTCTTAGGATTCCCATAAGTTGGAAATGACTTGAAGAGCAAGAAGGCATATTGAGAACTACTTCAGTGTTCAGTGCTCTTTGCTACTTCTCTCTCCTAAAGAAATGGATATTAAAATAGTTTTGTGGAGTCTGTAGGAACTAGAATGACATAGCTTGAATGCTTGCTTTTTAAAAAAAATGCTAGATATTCAAGCCATTTGCTTCTGCTGTTGTATATTCAACACTTTGTGTCCATCCCTGCCCTGATTCAATCTTCTTTTGAAGGAAAAAAACAGCAATAAAAAGAAGATCAGAGGATTAAATAGGGTAATTTTGAGTTTATAATTCAGGGGAGTGAAGGGACATAATTAAAAAAGAAAAATAAAGAATGTATTTCTTTTTTACAAATACAAATCATTTTTCTAATATGAAGTGAATACACCTCCAATCAAAAAAGAGTAATCACTGTACATGTCCACATTGTATGCCATAAGGAAGCACTATCAGCATTATAGCATCAACATTTAGTTCAGACACACATTATTTTTTCTGAAATGGCATAAAGATATTTAATACACCCTAAACATCAATATTATCTGGCCAAACATAGCTTTCAGTCTAAAGATGTTTTAGATATTGAAACTAGAGAATATTTCCATTTGTTAATTTGACCAGAACAATCTAATCCGTTGTTCCACTCAACACTAATGTCATTTAAATCAAATTTAGTGCTTTTCAACAAACATTTATATGCTAGACCTATTTGTTTCAGTATCTCTGTGGACACAGGGCCTTTGCAGACTGCTAGAAATAGTGCAAATTGAGTCCACTTTAAGGGTTAGGGTTAGGGTTAGGTAATCATGGGAACTGTATTTTATTATGGCACCAGAGCTCTCTGACAGAGAAGGCTCAATGTCTCAGAAAAAAAAGAAACAATTCCCATGATTCCCTAGCACTAACCCTAACGTGGGGTTCGGATGGATGGTGTGTGGCTGCCCTGCCCCAATTCTGCCTCCAGACCAGCCCTTTGGGACAGTCTGCAGAGGTCCTAAGTTGCTTTTCTACCCTGCTGTCCTACCTTCCTACTTAGTTCAACATACTGGTATCCACTGTGGTTTGGTTCCAGCACCTGCTTTGGATACCAACATCTGTGGATGCTCTAGTGCCCTTATACACAATTATGTAGTATGGTTGTTTCCAAACTTTGGTCTTTTATTGGCTTTGGACTTCAACTCCCAGAAGCTCTAGTCAGCTTAGCCAACCACCTGGGATTCTGGGAATTGAAATCCAAAAAATCTGGAAGACTAAAGTTTCAGAATGACTGGTGTAGTAAAATGGGTGTCCCATATATAAAATGGTAAAATTAAGCTTTGCTTTTTGGATTTTTTTAAAATATATATATATATGTTCAAGCTGTGGATGGTTGAAACCATGGATGCAAAATGTGTGGATATGGAGGGTTGATTGCACATTGATACCTTCTTTGCACAGTAGGTGAAACATTCCCAGCCCCTTTTGTTGGTGATGAAGGATGACAATTTCAGTTTTGGAGTCATCAGCCAAAGCCTGAACTGAGTTGGGAAGAGTGGGCTGAAGAAAGAGGCCAGTATGGGTCAGCATGGGGATTTATATCACTCTTCAGTTCTGCCCTGTCACTGTCTATTATGTCAAGATTCATGTTAATGCTGCCTGTGCTTTCTCGCTTCATAAAGCTACAGCAGATTAACCCCACACTATAGCACAGGATCACTGTGTGGGAACTGAGTCATAAAAGAGAGCAGAGGGAAAGAAATATTGTATTCCAATCAAAAGTAAAAATAGTAATAGGGAGCAGTTTGTGGACTGTGCTGAAAGCCACTGTTTAACCCAGTGTTCCTGACTGCAAATACCATCTGGATTATGATGTTAGGTAACTGCTCAGTTCCTCCCCTCCCCCCCCCCCAAAAAAAAATCTAAATTGACCTACTCGTGAAATAAGCACTAGGGAAAAGCCAAGTCTTAGTGGAAGTCTCTCAAGGGAGTTGTCAAGGCAAAAGCTAACAATAAGCATAGTACAAACTCTGCTTTTTCAGCTGGCTATTAAGTTTAATGGTAGAGATGTCTTTTTTTCTAAAGGGTAGGAGTGGCACAGTATGTATATATCTTGAAGGAAAGGAAACTTTCTGCAAAGCACTATGCACACAGCAGGTTGATCTCAGTGGGGGAGGCCCACATGATGTCTCTCTTGCCAGCCTACATGGTTTATGAGAAATACCTCAAAGCCTTTGAAGAATCTGGTTACATCTGTTCTTTCAATTCCCTTTGTTCTTGAGTAAAAGGGTCCACCTGGGTTTCAAGTATGCCCCATAGAACTCCAGATCATGTTCTAATCTTTAATCAATATCGTATCTCATATTTTGGGAGTAAGCAAACTGTAAATGCAGCAAGAACAGCTGCTGGAACCTTTGGTGTGTCTCAGACATAAGCAGCTAAGGAAATTTTGCTCCACAGGTGAAAGTATTTGATCATTAATGACATCCTACTCTTGTAGTATTTGATGGTAGGGAAGAATTAGAAATGGCTGGTTAGATTTTAATATCAAACTACCCAATGCACACTTTTCCACCCCATGCACAACTAGCAATGGAGTTAGTTCTCTGGTTTAAAACACTTGTATTAGGAATAATTGCATCGCCAAATGCTTACAGTCAGGGGAACTGACACAAAGGACATATATTAGTGGAAATGGAAGAAAATGCTGGTATAAAGGGAAGGTTATACAAAAATGTATATTTTTAATTGGTATGAAAATATGCACAAAAATGTTTCAGTATTTCTATGTGGACTTTTTGAAAATACAGACTGTCATGGAAATAGAATAGAAAGATCTTATTCTGGAGTACATGCAAACTTTGGAAAAAGCAGAACAGACATTTCTAGGCAGGCATACCTCAGTTGACAAAGCTTCTGACCAGGAAGCTCCTTTTTACAAAGTCTTTCTGCATGCAGCTAGTCTCCCTTTTCCTTTTACTCATCTGTCCAGGTGGAAGTGTTTTAGCACTATTGGCATTGGGAAGATGGTGACAGAGGGCTGAAGAAACTTGCAATGTTGGGTTTCAGTAGTGTGTCTGTAGTAACTAATGCACTAAACATAGCTTTTTCTGGAAAATACAGGGATCCTAATCTAGTCTGTCCTACTGTTCCTATGTGTGCCTGCCTAAAACAGGCAAGGTGAATAGGCAAGGCAACCGTTATCTCCAGAATCCCTTACTGAACATCTATGAGCAGCATAAAAAGAGATGAAAGATAATGTGAAGTCGAAGGTTTTCATGGCTGGCATCCAGAGTTTTTTTTGTGTGGGTTTTTGGGGCTATGTGACCATGTTTTGGAAGAATTTATTCCTGATGTTTTACCTGCATCTGCGGCTGACATCTTCAGAGGTTGGTGGCATTGAAGTGAGTGGGGTATATATACTGTGTGACCTTTGGTAGAAAAGACTGCTGCTCATACTGAAACTCATCTTTTGCTCCCTTTGAAATTATTTGCATGTTTCAAGTAGGAATTCCAAAGTTTTTCTCAAAGTTTGCTGTCAGTCAGCCATCAGTGCAGTTTTTCTCAAAGTTTGCTGTCAATCAGCCATCAGTGCTTTTTTTAATAATAGCACCCAATCCTGTAATAAGAGAGTTCTGATAATATATGCATTGACCTTCTTACTCAGCTACAGTTTGTCACCAAATATCTAGAACTACAAGGAAAGACATCCAGATCAGAGGTCATGCTGGAGCCTTTTCACTTCTCACTTTATCTAACAAAATATTGAGTCTTCTACTACAGATGAGTGATGGCATCTTCAATGATTCTCCTCTCCATACATAGACACACTCTAAGGTAAAAGGTAAAGGTATTCCCTGTTGACAAGGTTGTCAAGTCATGTTGAACTATAGGGAGCGGTGCTCATCTCCGTTACTAAGCTGAATAGCCAGTGTTGTCAGAGACTACTCTGTGATCATGTGGCCAGCATGATAGCACAGAACAATGTTTACCTTCCCACTGAGAAGTGGTACCTATTTATCTACTTGCATTTGCATGCTTTTGAACTGCTAGGTTGGCAGAAGCTGGGACTTGTGGTGGGAACTCACTCCATCATGCAGTACCCGGACCTCAAACTGCCAACCTGCTGATATTTCAATCAAGAGAGTCAGTGTCTTAACTACTTGAGCCACTGCATCCCTTAGGCATGTTAAAAACAAAGTTTGATTTGACTTTGAAAAAAGGAGTTTCAGAACACATGAAAATACCCCACTGAAAAAATGGCCAATCAGAGTCAGTTTTTTTTTTTTCTTACTTCAGGAATTTTTGTAAAAACAAAAAAAAAATTGTGCAAAAAAGAATAAGAAAGTACAGTTGTGATTTGGCACAAAAGCTTAGATTTTATGAAAAGAAACAATTTTACACAGACAAGAGTGTATTTTGCACAACACAGGACTTTATTACATGGGGGAAATCCTGTGCGGAAACAGGATTTAAAAGGTGGGGAAAACCTACAAAAGTGGGTAAATTTTCACACACATTGCTTTCAAACTGTGCTTAACTTGGTTTTCTGAAGGTAAAAAGAAGCAGCTTTTGACTACTCTCCATTCAGGTTAAGCACAGTTTAAAAATGACATCATCTGAAAATCTACCTGGTTTTGTGGTTTTTTTCCTATTTAAAACCCAGTTTCTGCATCGGATTTCCCCTGTGTGATAAAGTCCACACATTGCTTTTGGCATCAAGTTGCAAACTGATTTTGTGAAAAAATTTCAAAGGGTTAAAAAAAATCCAAAAGCAAAAATCATACTCTCAATGTGTACTGATAATACTTTAGAAATTATCTGTTCTCACATGTGATAATGAAACAAGTGACAGTAACATCCCAAATACTCCCTTCCACATGTTCCTTCTCCATGCATTTTTATTCATAAATGTTTGTTGCTGCTATGTGGCTTCACATTGTTTCTGGCTCATGGTGACCCTAAATTGAACTGATCATGGGGGTTTCTTAGCAAGATTTGTTCAGAGGCTGAAAAAAGTGTGAATTGCTCAAGGTCACCCAATGTGTTTCCATGGTTGAGTGAAGATTCAAACCCTGGTCTCAAGAGTGGTAGTCCAACACTCAAACCTCTACACCATGCTGGCTCTCATAAATGTGAGCCGTTAAAAATAAAGGTCTGCTTATGACTAGTTCTCACCACACAATTCCTTTTCTTACTTTCCTATTTATTCTGGAATAAGTTGCAGCTAAGCCCACTGAAGTTAATGGTGCTTGACCAGACTAAATCTTCTGTTAATGAGAAGTGAATTGAGCCATTTATCTTTGTGATTGAAGAAACATGGTGTGAACTTTGATGCGCTCTAACATTGCTCATTTACTTTGGTTTCTTCCATTTTTATTATGCTATCCAAGCTGAAACCTCCCTCCCTTCTACTCCTTGCAATGATGACAACTTCTTTCCACAGCTTCAGTAGCCTACTGCTTCACAAATGGTGAGATGCAAAGAGCAAGATTTTAAGAAAGTATTTATAATTAAGGCGAACAGGTGGCTCCAACTAACAGGAGCAACTGTGCAAACAAACCCACTGAGAGCTGGGATTGGTTGCAGCAGATGGTGTATCCTTTGTACCTCTTTTAATGAAGACTGTGCCTGATCTCTCTGTGGGGTTTAAGAGAACACTGGTCTTTCCTATTTGTGCAGATACTTTTTTTTCCTAACATAAAAAGTAAAGCTCTGTGTATGTATGTGTATATGTGTACACACATACACACTAACATAAAAAGTAAAGCTCTGTGTATATATGTATGTAGGTGTATATATGTGTACACACACAGACATATATATACACACACACACATTTCCTGTCTCTATTATTGTTACATACACATACACATACATTACAATAGTAATATAAGCAGCCCATTCTTGGTAAGCCATGTAATAATAGTTCCTTCAGAGAAAAGGCACTACACCATACAGTTGTCACATACATGTCTGTGTTTTCTATTGTCTGCATCTGTCCACATGAACTAATATGTCACATTGTTGTAATGTTTGTGTTGTGTTACTATGTGCCTGCAGCCTACCTTGATGGTGAGCAATGAATAAAAGATGCTAAGCCCTATCTGCATGGGCCAAATAAAGTATTGTCCCCCTATCCCCTTAAGCGGGGGAGGGAGTTCTGGATGATGCACAACTCAAACTCTGTTTCTGGTATAAACAATCCAGATGATATCTGGTCAGTTCAGCACCAAAGCCAGGGTATACTCCCCTCGTAATGGATTTAAAAAACTCACCTTTTGCTCTGGATCATCCCAGAAGATTTGGAGCCCTCTGTTCCAATGCTGGGTGGTTGTTTACAATGTATCCCCTGTACAGCTTGGTATGGCCACTGTGGTGGCAAGTCATTCACTGTGAAGTCAGAACAATGTGCACAGCCATGTGATTGACACTGGGCACATGACCTCAGAGTGAGCAACTTGCCATGGCAGCGGCCATGCCAGGCAGCACAGTGGGTCATGTTGTGAACACCCAGCATTCGAATGGGCAGCATAGTGGGACACACATGTGAATAGCCACCTCATGACACAACAGAGGGCCTCACCATCAAAGCACAAACTTGGATTCTGATAATTAACTTTTTGCATAAACTTATGTTTATTCCATGTGGGTTGGCTCCACTGGTTTTATCAGACAATTACTACTACTCCTGGAAATTGATGATAATCAGCATCTTGTGAATGTGTGGACTTTCTCAGATAACCCTAGTACAAATGAGCTATGAAAGGGCAAAATCAACCTTTAGAGTTTAGACAGTGTATCTGGGATAAAGAATTACAGAACTACAGGGTAAAATTAGGAATATCCCCATTTTAGGAAGTCTGGAAGTGACTTTTGCTAGGTCAAACTATTTGGCTAAGTTAACAGTACCCAAACTTAGGGCAGCCTTCACTGCCCTTTCATAGCCCATTTTAATGCACTTCCCTCTGATGTTTTGGAAGGAAAATATAAGAAGCTCCCTTATGAGAACTGGACACGTTTATGTTCTGATACTTCAGTTGAATCACTTCTGCACATCATATTGTACTATTCATTCTACCAAGGTGTGCACTCCTCTTTAATTTACCCAATTTTACAAAAATTCCCAGGAAGAACAGCTGATTTACTTGACATTACTGCTTGAGGATCTAGACTCTCAAATAACTGAGATCATAGCTCATTTATGTGCAGCTGTCATTGCTCTATACAGACAAATTACCCAGGACCAGATTTATTATTAAATGTTGAAAGTGGGATGCTAGAAGATAGGTCCCTGCATCATGGTGTGTGGGGTGCTGCCTGTCTATATGTACATTTCTATTTTAGCTGATTTTACTGAGATGTACTGGCATATATGTAAATTTGTTTTTACTGGTTAATACTAATATATTTTTGAGATACTTTGGTTGAAGACCATAAATAAATTGATGATGAAGAGAGGGCCTCAGGTAATGGAGGGATGGTGGAGCAACTCTGGGGCCAGAACATTCTGGGCTGTTCCTGGAGCATTCTGGTCTGTGCAGTTGCCACGTAAGTCAGTAAAAAGAGCATTCCTTAAAAGAGAACAAACCAAACCAATGAATGGCTTAGTAGGTATAACTTTACATCTATAGTGTTCTTATCTGACTAGACAACTAGAGTGCAGATGGTGGAAAACTTGACTTCTCTGTAACAAGACATATCATAGAGAACATGTTTGCTCCTATAAAGTAGTAATAAATGCAGCAAAGAAAGCTTTCCTTTTTGCATGTATTGCATCTGTAAATTCACATCCAGCTGAGCAGTTCAGGGTGGTGAGAGGTCTAACTCAGACACCCTCCCCCCTGAACTAGACCTTAGAACTTTCAGTAGCTTGCTGTGATGCTTTAAATAAACATTTTGCAAATAAAAATCTCTCTCATAAGGGCCATTTTAAATGCCATTATTGGAATGGAAGTCAATGATGAGGTGTCCAGTGACTCTGTGAATGGGATAACACTGGATCAGTTTCAATTGGTGAGTACTGTTGATGTGGACAAACTGCTGGGGAAAATAAGGAAGACAACTTGCTTTCTTGATCCCTGTCTCTCTTGGCTGGTTGTCCAGTGAAGAAGTGCAATTAGGCTTCAAATACAAAATATTAATGCATCTCTCCGGGAGCGGAATTTTCCATCCTGTTTTACAGAGGCAGCGGTTAGAACACTGCTGAAAAAGTCCTCCCTGGATTATCTGGATCTTAATAATTACAGACCAGTATCAAATCTTCCCAGGGCAAAATGACTGAGAAGACAGTTGCCTTCCAACTCCAGGCAGTCTTAGATGACACACACTTCCTCAACTCAACTGGCTTCACAGCAGGACACAGAGTTTTGACTGCTATGGTTGTCTTTGTGGATGATCTTTGCCTGAGCATTCAGCAGTGTTAAATGCCATTGTTCCTTCTGGTATACCTGAGGGGGTTGAGAGTTGGAGGAACTGTGTTGCAGTAGTTCCATTCCTACCTCTCAGGCAGATTACAGATGGTGGTGCTCGGGGAAAGTATATTTAATTGGTATATTTTAAAGAATGTATTATATGAGTGTATTTTAATGATTCTATAGTAATGTATTTCAACTGTTGTTTCTATGTTTTCTTTTTTAATTGTGTTTTGTATTTTAACATTTTGTAACCCATCTTGAGCCTTGAGAAAAGGTGAAAAAATATTGTTGTTGTTGTTGTTGTTGTTGTTATTCAGAACAGAACATCAGTCATGTTGGATTGTGCAAAACCTGCAGGAGGAGTTACACCCAGTTTTGTTGTCCCTTCCTCAAACAACAGGAACAGTCTTTGAGTAAAAGAATACTTGTTTTTTCAGTAAAGAATGTATTCCTACTGGACCAGATCAAAGTCCATCTAGTCCAACCTCTAGTTTCTACCAGTTGCTGGAAAAGTTGCTTCCAGGAAGTATACAAGGAAGAATGGAAGCCTCCACATGCCTCAAAGCCTAGGCCAGCCTGCAGCATTTCTACTAAGTAGCTCAATCTGGCAATTTCAGTTACTTTTGTTTTTCATTTTTTGCATATTAAGTTCCACTGCCTCATTTCATCATTAGCTTTAAAATAACATGTCTGTACAAAGGCATGCAGGTATTTTGATTGTATATTTTCACACACACACACACACACACACACACACACACACACTTTTCTGAAGGCACATGACATATGTTTGTATATATAATGTTCTTATTATGTGCCTTCAAGTCATCTCTGACTTATGGGAAATCTAAGGAAAGCCTATAATGGGATTTCCTTGGCAAAAAATGGTTCTCTCCCTTCTTTCTTGCAATTGATTACTTGCAGATTTCACTCTCCCTTCTCATCTTCCCTTCCTTTCTCCTTCCTCCTGTGTTGCCATACCTTCTTTTCATTGCAGCTTGCACTTCCTCCATCCCCACCTGGTATCACTAGAAAAAGGAAGCAAGTAGCAGGCAATAGGAAAGAGCTGGAATTGCTGCCATTAGCTCTCTCTCTCTCTCTTCTCTTTCTCTCTCTCTCTCTCTCTCTCGTCATAGACAGAGAGAGGGAGAGAGAGAGAATGAGAGAGAGAGAGATCTCACCATAGCACTACATCTCTGTGGTGGCAGGATTGAATATTCTTGGAAAGCAAGAGGTTATGCTGATAGTAGGGTCTTCTGTGTCAGACAGGTTTTTACAGAGAAGCCAGGCTAAATCTAAATGTGCCAAATAACTACTGAGAAGCAGCAGAAGTAAGGGTTAATACTGATGGGTAGATCTCAGAGACAATGGCAGTGACACCATAGCTAATATGTATTAGTGCTGTGCAAAAAGAGGCATAGTAAATCCATTTGAATATCTTATCATGAAAAAGCTATGATCAGCCAAAATGAATGAATGAAACAAGAGATAATGCCAGAATAGGTCAGAAGGAATTCAATGAACTTCTGGTGTAGAGCAGAAGACAACTAGGAGAAGTGCTATGGCTAATGATGCAACTGAACTCAAGCTGAAATGATGTTCAGCTGTTGACATACTCAGAAGTGACAGGAAAATCTGAAGCTGCACAACACACATTATAGGAACATGAAATGGGAAAAGCGTGAATCAGGGAAATCTAGACAAGAAATGGAACTGATACACATTACAGTATCATGAATGAACAAGTTAAAGTGCTGCTTAAAGAATAAGATTTGACACAGTGGAGATCTCATTTAAAATTTGGACACAATTTGGACACACAAAACAGATTCATGCACACATATACACCACTGACATTGAAGCTACCAGCTGTCACTGACTGGTATACACCAAAAAAGTTTTTGTCTAATTAAGTCTCCATTACCTTATACATTTGCACCCTTGCACCTGACTTGCTCATGCCATTTAGATTTCTTTGGCATAATTCTTTTGGGAGTCTCCAAACAATTAATTTGGAAACATGTTCTAAAGGATGAAAAATTTCAGTGTTGTAATGCAAGATAACTATAGATCACAAAATCTGTCATGAAATAATGCATCCAAGAACAAAGCAAATTGGGACTTTGTTTCCAAATGATAAGGAGACACTTGGAATGCTTAGCAAGTGCTCTGCATTTCTTTTGCTGTCTAGTTAAATGAGGCCCCCTGCTTGCATATTTTCAAAGTCATTGGTTAATTATGCTTCAGTGTCATCACATTTTGTGCATTATGGTTTGAATGTTTGGTATGTGTAAAGACCTGCATTTGAATATGCAAAGCACTAGACTCAAAATAAAAGCAGTCATTAGAATAACCGCCTGGCACCAAGTGCTAACTAAAGTATATATATATATATATATATATATATATATATATATATATAT
>CM034705.1:24578499-24590191 GCA_020142125.1 Phrynosoma platyrhinos | reverse complement strand
CCCCCCCCCCCATTTCTCTCTAGTCGTTTTGGAGATATGAGTTTGAAAGAGTGGGTACATCTACCAGGTTTGGTTTTTCATTTTTCCAGCATGTTGTTCCATCCTTTTCCAACACAAGCTCACAATTTTTGCAGAAAGATTTGTACGTGTTGTATATACATTTTTCTTCATGGACACATTCTGAATAAAATGTTGCCTTGCACATGTATTTTGTAAGCAGTTTGTTTTTGCTGAATTCCTTTACTTTCCTCTGAAGCTGAGACAGTATGACCTGCCTAAGGTGAGGCTTCCATGGTCAGGCATGGATTTGAACCCTGGTTTCCAGGGGGTCACAAGCCAACACTTAAACCTTTGGACCTGGCTGGCTCTTCTTTGCAAGTAATATTCTTTATTATAGTATACTAGGGTATGCTGTTTTCATGAATATACAAATTTTATTCACATTTGCCCTTGCCAGACTTTGGAGAGGTGAACCCCTTGTCCTCCTTTGTGGTGCTTTTTGTAAAAACCTGAAGAGGGCCCTTGAACATTCTAGGAGTCGCACAGACTTTCTGCCATTTTTTCTCCTAATGTGATTTCTGCCTGGGGGAAGGACTTCTTACAAAGTGACTTCTAGTCTTTTCTAGTTTTGAAAATGGAGGGCATGGGAGATGCAGTGGTGCTTGAAGTCCAACCTGGAAGTTCAGATGCATCTCATATCTATGCATTCTTAGTGAAGAATGAGTGTAGATGGATTCATGCCAATTCCCTTACATTTCATTTTTATTTCCATTTAAAAGAACAAAGCAAAGGAAAACAAAACAAAACCCTCAAACTCTTTCTGCTGAATTTATGATGCTATTTGTGAATTTTGGTAAGTTGTTGTCAACGGTATTTCTCACCCATGTGCACCAGCCAAATTTAATATATACAGCAATTCCCAGTATGCAGACAGCCATAGTTGTACCTCCTTGTCCTACAGCGGTTGAAGGGCAACTTCGATGTGCCCATTTTTTCTCAGCCTAACCTAACCTATTAATAATAATATAAATGGAAAATAAGCGAGGTGAGAGAGTTGGGGCCTCACATATTTGTGTTACTTTGAGACAGTTAAGTTCACATTTTTGTGTTACATTGTGATGATGCTTCTTTTGTTAAGGGGTGGATTGCTATTTATAATGCATGGATGACATAGCTGCATTAAAATTATAGGATTCATTTTTATTTAAAAAAAAAAACAACCTAAAACTCTAAGGGGGCACAAAAGGATAACACAAAGGCCATTATTTTAAATTCTCTTTTCAAATTTCAGCAGTTAAGTACCAGATGAATAGGGATCAGATAAGGTTCATTAGAGTTACAATCCATCCAGAGAAGGAGAAATGGTGGAGAAAAAGCCTTGGTACATTAATTTTTATACTTGCTCTCTAGTAAATAATGTTCCTGTTAGAGTGGTTGACTATCCAGTTCTATCTTATGGAACATCTATGCACATTTAAAATAAGAGTTTCAAGGAATGGAAGTAAAGTTTTAAAGCTCTTTTGAAGGGAGAAGAGTCAATACAAGATTCCCTGCTCTGAAAATAACCAAAGTGTCCAATGCTCATTTTGGATTTCAAATGTTGGGGTTCTGCTGATGCCTTCAGAAATGAGAAAACAAGGTCATCAGTCAAATGGAAAGTGAGCCAAGTGGAGAATCAAATTTGTGATAGGGAGCCATGCTTCCATTTTCTCTTCACACATGAAAGACACTAGGTTCTGAGTGAGCATGCCTCATTTAACAACCTGTAATTCAGAATCAGATGCTGACTCTAAAACCTGAACAGAAAACATAGTCTTGTCAGTGTGTTAAGTCATTAGAGCTACAATCCAGTACCCATATATCTGGGAATAAGGCCTAATAAACCCAATGACACTTCTGGGTAGATATGATTTAGGATCTCATAGCCAGACAATTTAAAATCTATTTTGAATTTCCTGATCAATTGACACAGGTGGGGCAGGAGCCCTTGCTGTTCTGTACCACACCAGAATGTATTTTGGGGATGGGAGGTGCAGCACAGTACCTATGTTTTGAGTGGTTCCCTATGTATTTTGCATAAAAATCCTACAAAAAGAAATGTACATTGCCTCCGCACTGCAAAAATAATCAATCCAGTTGACACCACTTTAACTGACAGAAAAGGGTAAATGTCTCACAACTCTACAGTTCTCAGAATTTCAGAGCATAGAGCCATGATAGTTAAAGTGGTGTCAACTGGATTATTTCTGCTGTGTGAATGCATCCCAAGTATATTTTGGCAAAGACTAGACTAGAATCCTCTTCTCTGGTATTCTAGTTTTTGATGTACAAATATTTTTAAAGAGGACATTAATTCATTATGGATCAAGAATCTGCTCACACAGTTCTAAAGAAGGGTTTAACTTTTCTTCTTAAATCAAAAGAACTGGTGATCAAGTCTGTCTGGAGACAACATTCTTGAGAAACTTTAGAGTTGTTGATCCTGAGTACCAAAAATCAGAAGAAAGCAAGATTCTCTATACATGATGAAAGGAATGCAATAGCTTTGATTGTCCAAATCTTGGACATTGAAAAAATGATCCAATCCTGACTTATACTAATTATGCTGTAGCATTTCTTTTCTTGATTCTTTAAGGATTCCCCTCCTCTGCCATTTAGTAGAGACATTAATATATAAGTAATCTGCACTGAGGTTCTTTCTAAATCTATCTTATGTCTCAAGAGTTTTTCTACACTTCCTTTACAGTAGCTGTATCAAAGTTAATTTGAGTAATTAAAGTTTAGGCTCAGATTGGCTAGAGATAAGATAACTCAGGTTTGTAACAACCTACAAAGATTTATGAAGATTTATTCACCTTCCCTAGGTAACAGGGCTGCTTATACCCAGTAGACACACAGTTCCTTTCAGATAAAAGGTCACTAAAGAAAGAACTCTGAAATGGCAGAAAATGAAACCACTAATCGGCACATTTTAATAAAACTATAATGCTTGTCAGACCCATAGGGACACCAAATGCTAACAATTTTACTTCCCAGGTGGTGTTTTTTTTTCTTGAAAGAACAAGATCAGTTTTTCATGTAATATTTCAATAAATCATGGAACATTAATCAAATCTCTTTCTCTGTGTGTGTGCTCACACATATATGCATGATAGAGATGGAACTTTCTAATGGCAATTGGAATTTGATGAAACCTTTTAACTTCTTTTTAGTCACCGTTATAACACAACATGGTTTGTTGCTGTTTGCTGTTGTGTACCTTCAAGAGGTTTTGAACTTATTGCAGCCGTAAAGCAACCCTACCATGGGATTTTCTGGGGCTAAGAGTGTGGGACTTGATGAAGGTCACCAGGTGGGTTTCCATGGCTGAACAGGGAATTGAACTCTGGTCTCCAGGGACATAGTCCAACACTCAAACCACTACACTATGCTGGTTACACACACACATACATTGAGAAAGGAAGAGAGAGAACAGATAGGAGTTTTGTTTTACTCATTATATTCCACTCTGAGATGTTAAGATATATGGCTGAATACAACTATAGTAAAGAGTAAATACGATGGTACAAAGAGAGACCTAAATCCAATTATTTGCCCCAACTAGAGGAAACCTATTGAAAGAAAGCATTTTACCCTGGGAGAACTGTTATTCAATATCATTATCAATGACTTGGATAATAGAATGAAGGGCATGCTTATGAAATTTACAAATGACACTAAATTAGGATTGGCTGCTTATATCCTAGGACATTATCACACGGGGAGTTGCAGGGAGAAAGTGGAAATAATCGGGCATGAGCGGAAGTCTTTAATTTATGGGATTTGTCCCGTTCCACCTCATCTGATGACTAAATTCGAATTTAAAAGGGGGTTAATTCGAACGCAAACCTGATCTTTTCATTTTCAGGATTTTTGAGGATTTGAAACAATCAGGTTTTTGTTCGAATTAACCCCCTTTTAAATTTGAATTTAGTTATCAGACAAGGCAGAACGGGACAAATCCCGTAAATTAAAGTCTTCCGCTCGTCTAGTTTATTTCCACTTTCTCCCCGCAACTCCCCGTGTGATAACGTCCCTAGAAGACAAAATCAGGATTCAAAATGACCTTAACAGATCAACAGGGAGAATAGTAAGGTACTATACTTATGTAGAAAAAGAAAATGAAATACAAATATAGAGTGGCTGACACCTGGCTTGACATGTAAAAGGGATCTAGGTGTACTAGCATACCTCTAGCTTAACATTAATCAACACTGATGCAGCAGCTAAAACTCAATGTAAGTTTAAGCTGCATCAAGTAGTGTCTAGATTGGGGGTATAAAAGTCCAACTCTATTCTGGTTTGCCCAGATCTCACATGACATATTGTGTCCATTTTGGGGCACCATAATTTAAGAAAAAATATTGACAAACTGGAACATGTCCAGAGGGCATCCAAAATATCAATGGTGTCACTAGATTTGGTGTCACCAGGTGAGGTAACTCATTGTGTCACCTGCCATTGACCTCCTCTCAACCCACATACAGAATTGTTAGTCATTTTTTTGTACTAATGTTACTCATTTATTATAATTCCCATATATCACTGAATGTAATGATAATGTGACATAAACATTGCAAAAATAAAATTATATCTTTGAATTACAGTATCACACACACAGCCTAAATGTGTTTACATGCGCATAGTTTTATGTGGTTAAAGTGAAAAAAATTTAAGATGTGATGTTTTTAAAGAAGAAATATTATTTTTAGTTTTTTTAAAAAATATTTATTTTTTTAAAAATCTTTCAATTAAATTATTTTTTTAAAAGAAAACATAGCACATTTCTTTTCTCCTAACATTGAGCGTCATCCCACTCACCATTCCTTCATCAGGAAAATGCTACACCCCATTTTTGCCCAAAGGCAGATGTTTGGGGAGCAGTGGTGTCACTCCCCCCCTTAGGCTTTGCACAGTCTGCAGCCCCCTGTGACACCTTTGCAAAATGGTAAAATGTCTGGAAACCATGACCAATAAAGTGCAGCTTAGAGAGCTCGGTATGTTTAGCCAGGGGAAGAGAAGGTTAAGAGGTGATATGCTAGTCCTGTTTAAATATTTAAAGGGGTATCATATTGAGGATGGTGCAAGCTTATTTTCTGTTGTTTCAGAAAATAGGACACAGATCATTGGATTCCAACTACAGGAAAAGAAATTCCACCTAAACATTGCAAAGAACTTCCTGATGGTAAGAGTGGTTCCATGATGGAATATGCTGCCCCAAAATGAGTTTCTTTTTTTTTTTTTTTTTTTGGTAGATTTTTAAACAGAGGCTGAATTGCCATCTGTTGGGAGTGCTTTGATTGTGTAATCCTGTATGGCAGAAAAGTGTTGGACTGGAAGGCTCCTTAGGTCTCTTCCAACTCTATGATTCTAAGCGTCTAAGATTTACACAGCTGCTGATTTGCAAAATTTAAATTGGGTAATTGGGTTTACTCCAACAGGGATTAAAACTGGATTTAGGTTGGGGGGGGGGGCAGAGTGCTCCCCATGTTTGGTTCTGGCTCCACCCATTGCTGGCTTCAGCTCTCTCCACTGTTGGAATGGAGCCCCTAACAAATTACTATAAGGGATTGTGGAATTCACATTTCATTTTTTCACATCACACATTTATCTGGAAGTCATTCATGGAAACTTAACTCATTGTGGTAAGAGAGAGAGAGAGAGAGAGAGAGAGAGAGAGAGGATTGAATTGTTCATATTCCTGGGTAGCATTTCTGAGACCTGATGTTTCAAATACAGATACAAAAAGTCCACACATGTGTTTTGGCAAGTCAAATGCTGTCATCCACACAGGGATCTTCCTGACTTTTTCCTTCTGCCACAGATTTGGTTTGCAAATAGTACAAAAAAGTATACACATTTTTCCTACTTATTTGAATGGATCTATGCATAAATTTGCTTTTTAATCTTTTCTCTTATCCCCCCCCCCAATCATTTATTATCATCACTGTTTCCACTTTGCAAGAAGAAAAGAGAATATTTCTTGGCAAGATAATCTACCAAGAAATGCATGAGAAACAAGAGCCAGCATCAGCCAGGACCATCTCAGACTTTTCAGATTCGTGAACAAATTAAATATTCCATAGTAGTCGATACGAAGGGCTAAATACAGGTGAAGAAGACTCAGAACAGAGGCAGTCGATTGCATTTCAAATAAAAAACAAATGTCATACCAACAGCCCTCCACCTATGGTAAAACAAATCCACTATAAGAAAGTGTGGGAGCCCTCACTGGGGTGGCACTAAGGTTCAAAACAGACTGCCTGCTAACAGGCAGCTTGAGAGCATGGTGTTTTCATGTTGCTTGCACCTAATATGTCCAGAAGCCACCCTGATCAAATACATGGGGACAGCTTCAAGACGCTCTGGGGGCATGGTGTTTACACACTGCATGCCACTGGAGTGCCCAGAAGCTATCCTGGGGTTGTGGTGGACCTCTCAAAGTTGGCCCTTTATCGGGCCAAATAGGAGCATTTGTGCCAATGTCAGGGCATATTGGGGGCCATGGCATGCAGTTGTTGTGGCCCTGGGCAACCAGCTCTGGGGCAGCTCCAATCCAACCCCCCTTTTTTTTTCAGGCCATCTGTTTCAGCCTTAAGGGATTCTGTAAAATATACAATGCAGAGAAAAATAATAAAATTGAATTTAAAAATATACAATGCAAAGATAAAATGAACTCTGCAGAAGAGTTCTTGAGGAAGGATTTTATTTCAGTATCACTTCTTCTAAGGACAAAATATCCTAAAGGCACCAGATTCCATATAATCCTGGAAGCTAAGCAAGGTTATCCCTGATACCACTTCTACATTTCACATATATACCAATAACTTGATGGGTATTGTGTCAGCAATGCTTTGAGGTCAAAAGACTCATATACAAGATAGAAGGATCTATTGCTAGATAATAGAGGAATAAGGGGATGACACTTAACCTAATAGATAGTCACCTAATGCTGGTTCATAGCAGGCACCACTAGCACACACACACACATACTATTATATACAAAATTTTAAAAATTGACACAGGATTTTTGACAAATATATGTAAATATATCTGTAAATTTCTAGGGCTGTATATTCTTTTCTCGTTAACACAGGGACCATCCAATCTGGTATCACTTGGATTCTTCTCTTTTGGGAAAGGGGGAAATCCATCAGCATCCCTAATTGCAAATGTACATCTTTCAGATGCTGTAGTCTATCAATTGGCCATAATCCTGCCAACAATATGTATTGTGGATCTTGCAACATGTACATCACTGGCAATGCCATAATAAAATATTTAGTGCTATGTCTTTGAACTCTCTGTCAGATTAAAAATCTTATGCAGCTGATGGATTAGTGTGTGTGTGTGTGTGTGTGTGTGTGTGTGTGTGTATGTTTGTGTGTGTGTTTGCTACTCTGAATCCACTCCTTTCAAATTTTTATAGAAGGTGGGAAATAATTTGGATTTTCTCTTAAATATGTCATGAGTAAAAACTAATTAGAAAAGAAAGTTTAAGAATAATTTTGAGTAAACAATGTTGTCAGCTAATTAGGTTTATTCATGAAATATTAAAAGCACAGGAATGTCACATTATTTTTAACCTGTGTACTTCTTTTTGGGAGGGAAGAACAGAGAATTTAATGGGCGATTAAAATAAATCATTCTCAGGATGTTTAATAGATAAAATCTGGTATGGATGAAAATTTTCACAGTTTAGACATTTTTCTCTAGCAAAGCCATGCACAAACAAATGGGGTGGGAAGATGTTTCACATTGAAAAAAGTGATATTCTTTTGAGAAGCTTGTTTTTGAGCAGAAGAATGAGATTCTTTGTGCAGGGACCTTGCTTAGTGCACCAAATAATCATATTTTCTGCACAGAAAATCATGTCATGAAGTGTTTGGACATGTAACAGGGACTCCTCTGAAAATCTCGAATTCCTGGAAGGCTCATCTGAGAAGAGGTGGTCAGCTATCCTGGTCCCAAGTCATTTGGTGCTTTGTAGGTCAACATGAAAATCTTGATTTGCATTAGTTGCACCGATACTGGAATCTACAAGATGTACCTCTGATCAAAGATATTCTTACAAGTGTGGAAAGAATGACCAGCAGATAGATAGAAGATCTGGTGGAGGTGAAATAGGATGTTCTGGACTAGACAACCTGAATATGTTGCAACAGGATGAAGTGATGATAATGTTAGAAGGTGGTGGTGGTAGGAATGGTGGTGGTATGGTGGATCTCCTTGGTACTTCCAGATGAACATTCATTAATCCACAAGCTTGTCCCCAGTAAGTGATGTGATATCTTGCCCCCATCTTTTAAAAGACTACCCAACTCAGAATACATTATATGGCACTTTGATAAATTTATTTGTAAGAATTGGTATTCCACATGTACCTCCAGACAGGAGTAATTTACATGCTGCTGAGTTGTAAGGTTGGATATGAGAAATGTACACAGATCACCTGGGTTCTTTGGTGCACCCTTGCACAGATGGACAAGGAAAGCAAGTTTATGCTTGCCCAAGTGGAACATCTTCATTCATTATTTTCATGCTCAGCTGGGCTCAAGCCTTGGTTCTGTGACTCCATGCTTCTGTATCTACTAGTCTTTGAGCTTTTTCCCCTCAATGAAAAATTATCATTTGTGCCTTCCTTCTGAATTTTGACAATAAATGGAAAAATGAGCAGAGCTTTTAAAGCTCATACATGCTTATAGTAATTATATACCCACACAGGAGATTCAAGGGTTCTCAGCATATAGTCTCTCCATCATAATTTATACTTATCTTCAGACATTAGTCTGTTTCAGTCAGTATTGCTATTGAATATGCCCAAGTGTGTTGGTGTTAATCTGCTTTTTTTATATAATTAAAAATCTATGATCCTTCTCAATGCTTTCTTCTTTAACTACCTTTGTAGCTCCTATTCCCAGAGCCTACAATATTTCTCTTTGGAATGGTCAATAGTCCTAGTTAATTCAGGAGAGAGTTTATCAGTTCTAGACAAGCTATGGGTGTGATGAAGACCCTATTCAAAGCCTTAACAAATCTGAGAATATATACAGCACACTTGGATGATTTAAAGAAAAAAAAACAACTTACTGCTCCACTGACAGTGAATGAACTGTACTGTTACTTCTGTTTTCTACATTTCATAACAATTTTGCTATGTGGACATTAATCAAAAGCCAGGATGTTTATTTTACAAGGTATTTTTTCATTTCATAAGTTTTTCCAATCAAAAGGAACAAAGTAATCAGCTGAAATCCATTTTGAAACACACAGACAGGATGTCACTGATGTAAACCAGAAATATGATTGTAACAGCCTGAAGAATAATCACAACTGACTGTCATTTACTGGCACACACACTGGAAACATTTATCATCAACTTTCTCTTAAATGAAACTTTGCATTAAAAAAATCCTATGAAACAGAGAAAGAAATGAGACATTTATTTGAACCAGGTCTTTAACCTGGCCAGGCAAAATGAATGAATTTTTCTTGATTAAAATTATTGTAAATTGGATAGTAACCCATAGTATGGAAATCTGAAAATTCATTTCAACAAACTGCTACAGCTACAGGTGATAACCAAACTAATAACAGTTTTCCCTTAAGTTTTTTTTTTTTTAATGGCGGGGGGGGGCAATGGATGGGGTAACTTGCACTTTAAAATTATATTTTAAAAAATATATGAACTAATTTGGTTCTATTATATTTACATACTTTTCCTTCCATTATAATTGCTTTTTTTAATATATTGGACATCAAGACATGGGCAGTTGCATACCATGCTAATACATGCTACAGTACGCTCTTTCAAGCTTGTGAACTCCTCACTTACTGTTCATTGCTTGGTGCTCTGTATCCATGCACAGTCACATCTACTGACAACCTCTCCAATCTTTAGTTCCTGTAAAAGATCGTGGAGAGAGCCAGTATAGTGTTTTGGTTTGAACATTGGACTATGACTCTTGAGACCATGGTTGGAATCCTTGTTTGGCCATAGAAACCCAGTGGATGACCTTGGGCAAATCACATTCTCTCAGCCTCAGAGGAAGGCAAAGAAACCACGTCCAATAAGTTTGGCCAAGAAAAAGCTGTGACAGGTTCACCTTAAGGTCTTCGTAAGTCAGACATGACTTGAAGGCACTTAACGATAAAACAAAAAGATGGTGTGGCAGAGGATATATGCCATAGGAAATGTAGCCAATCTGCATCCAGATCTCTTGAGTGCTTTTGCTTACCCTTGTTAGCACTGGAGAGACACTTCCTCTTTCAATATCAGAGTTTTGATAGAATACAGGGTAAATGGCCCTTCTAAGACCCTGATGTGGACATTAGAATCATAGAATCATAGAGTTGGAAGAGACCACAAGGGCCATCCAGTCCAACCCCTGCCATGCAGGAACTCCCAATCAAAGCATCCTCGACAGATGGCCTTCCAGCCTCTGCTTAAAGACCTCCAAGGAAGGAGACTTCACCACACTTTGAGGGAATGCATTCCGCGGTTGAACAGCCCTTATTGTCAGGAAGTTCCTCCTAATGTTGAGGTGGAATCTATTTTCCTGGAGCTTGCACTTTTTAATGTTGTAAGCTGCACCGATTGCTCTGCAGAGGGGCGGTATATAAATTATTATTATTATTATTATTATTACCCATTGTTCCAGGTCCTAGTTTCTGGGGCAGCAGAAAACAAGCTTGTTCCCTCCTCAATATGACATCCCTTCAAATATTTAAATAAGGCTATCATATCACCTCTTAACCTTATCTTCTCCATGCTAAACATCTCCATCTCCCTAAATCGTTCCTCATAGGGCTTGGTCTCCAAACCCTTCACCATTTTAGTTGCCCTCCAGTTTCTCCACATCCATTTTGAATTGTGGTACCCAGAACTGGACACAGTATTCCAGGTGAGGCCTGACCAAACCAGAGTAGAGTGGCACTATTAGGTCTCTTAATCTAGACACTTCTATTGATGCAGCCTAAAATTGCATTGGTCTTTTTAGCTGCTGCATCGCACTGTTGACTCATGTTCAACTTGTGGTCTACCTGGACTCCTAGATCCTTTTCACACATAGTCTCATTCAGCCAGTGTCCCCCCACTGCATATCTGTGCTTTTCGGTTTTCTGCTCTAAGTGCAATATTTTACATTTCTCTGTGTTGAATTTCATTTTGTTAGCTTTGGCCCAGCTTTCTAGTCTGTTCAAGTCATTTTAAATTTTGATCCTGTCTTCTGGGCTATTAGCTACTCCTCCCAATTTGGTGTCATCTGCAAATTTGATAATTATACCCCTAATACCGTCATCCAAGTAATTGATAAAGATGTTGAATAGCACTGGGCCCAGGACAGAACCCTGTGGCACCCCACTGGTCACTTCTTTCCAGGTTGAAAATGAGCCATTGTTGAGCACCCTTTGGGTTTGGCCAGTCAACCAATAACAAATCCATGTACTTTGTCTAGCCCACATTTTACCAGCTTGTTTGCAAGAATGTCATGGGGAACCTTGTCAAAGGCCTTACTGAAATCAAGATATACTATATCTACAGCATTCCCTTCATCTACCAAGTTGGTAATTTTATTAAAAAAGAGATCAGATTTGTCTGGAATTACCTCTCTGTTTAATGATCTGCTCCAGAATCTTTCCCGGTATTGATGTC
>CM034705.1:24563023-24578399 GCA_020142125.1 Phrynosoma platyrhinos | reverse complement strand
AGTCACCAGTGTGATGTGGCAGCTAAAAAGGCCAATGCAATTTTAGGCGGCATTAATAAAAGTATAGTATCAAGATCAAGCGAAGTAATAGTGCCACTGTATTCTGTTTTGGTCAGGCCCCGCCTGGAATACTGTGTCCAGTTCTGGGCACCACAATTCAAAAAGGATGTTGAAAAACTGAAGCGTGTCCAGAAGAGGGTGAGTAAAATGGTGAAGGGCATAGAAACTGTGCCCTATGACAAATGACTTAGGGAACTGGGTATGCTTAACCTGGGGAAGAGACAGTTAAGAGGGGATACTATAGCCCTCCTTAAATATTTGAAGGGATGTCATATTGAGGAGGGCACTAGCTTGTTTTCTGCTGCTCCAGAGAATAGGACTTGGAATAATAATAATAATAATAATAATAATAATTTATATCTCACCTCTCTGCAGAGCAATTGGGGCAGCTTACAACATTACAATTTCCATACAGATATGTTAATACAATGTAAATGTAAAAATTGTAAACAGAATCTAAAAATCCAGAAACCCATCTGCCCCTTAAAAAGTAAGGGTTCTTCTTTTTAGGCTAGGGATGTCATATTGAGGAGGGAACAAGCTTGTTTTCTGCTGCTCCATAGACTAGGACCCAGAACAATGCATGCAAGCTCCAGGAAAAGAATTTCCACCTCAACATTAGGAGGCACTTCCTGACAGTAAGGGCGGTTCGACAGTGGAACACATTCCCTCTGAGAGTAGTGGAGTCTCCTTCCTTGGAGGTCTTTAAACAGAGGCTGGATGGCCATCTGTCGGGGATACTTTGATTTTGAGTTCCTGCATGGCAGGAGGTTGGACTGGATGACTCTTGTCATCTCTTCCAACTCTATGATTCTATGAATCCCTCCATCACACAGACTAGCACTAGGAATCACTTTATTTTTCTGGACACTCTAGAGTGGGTGAGAAATGTTGACAATGGGCTGATGCCAAATAATTAACAACTCAGGTAGCCCTGCATTCTAATCCCTTTTGCCTCAGAAGTGCGCATCCACCAATCACATTCACACCACAATGGTACCACCTTGGAAAACCAACTTCAGAGTGATCTGGACCCATTTTAAAGAAGGCACCACCATTTGGCCCTTAGCAATACCTTGAATTTTGCCCTAGGGTTGAAATTCACTATAAATATTGGTGCCCTTCCTTTGTTTCCTTAGTCTAGTAATAGGCAGGAATGCTGCTGGTTTTACTCAGCTAGCTCCTCTTTGGGGAGGTTGCAGACTGCTAGAAATAGTGCAAATTGAGTCCACTTTTAGGGTTAGGGTTAGGGCTAGGAAATCATGGGAACTGTATTTTATTGTGGCATCCCCTCCCATACATCATTCTTGCTCTTCCTCCTTGTTTTATTTCCTTTTCCTCCCACTCATTGGAGATTTTCAGACAGGGGGAAAAAAACAAACAGGAATAAAAAGCATAATCTCAGCATAATTGTGTGATTGCACTGATAGATTAAAGCCATTGTTTTAAACTGCAAGCTACATGTTTGTTGTTTTTGAGTCAGTCTCAGTTCTTAGGGAAGCATAATTAGGCAAAGGCACATTTCTGCTACTCTGCTAATTTAAAGCCAGACTCTAACAGGCCTTGCTTTCATATTTTGGTATTTAAATATTTTTAATTTCCTTAAAAAAAGGCTGAAACCTTAGGAAACTTAAATTATCCTACACTTTCTTGATTTCTTCTTCCTCTGCCTCTGTGTTTGATGCATACACTTTATTATGGTGATGTTTATTGGATTTTCCTGAAGCCATATTGACATGATTTGGTCTGACTTTACATTATTTCCTTTGATAGATTTTGCTATGTCCTTTTTCACTCTTATTGCTACTCCATTTTTTCTTTTTTCATTTCCTAAATACAACATTGTATAGTTATCTGACTCAAAATGTCCCATTCCTGTCCATTTTAGCTCACTCACTTCTAGTATTGCTATGTTTATTCATTTTGTTTCCTTTTTCACTATATCTAATTTCCCTTGGCACATTTCCACATTTCATGTACCTATAACATGTGTTGCAAATTTCCGAACCTTATTTTCATTATTGAGTGCATGTGATACATGGCTTCCCTTTTAGTTTAGTTCTGCTGTGCCCTTATCCGTATCTCTATTTGTGCTCGCCTTCTGTTCTGCCCTTTTAGCTCTCTGTTTGTGTTCTTTACCCTGTCTTTTGCCCTGTCTTAGGGCCTTTGCAGACTGCCAGAAATAGTGTAAATTGAGTCCACTTTAAGGGTTAGGGAATCATGGGAATTGTGTGTTTTTTTTCTAAGACATTGAGCCTTCTCTGTCAGAGAGCTCTGGTGCCACAACAAAATACAGTTCCCATGATTCCCTAACCCTAACCCTAAAAGTGGACTCAATCTGCACTATTTCTAGCAGTCTGCAAAGGCCCTTAGATATCCTGTTGATGGTTGCAGTCGCAGCAGGGGGCAATTTCAATTACAATGGGCTCTGTAGCTCTAGAGGGCCATCTCCTCCTCTTCCAGAGCTGCATTAAAGACTCCAGCTGCCCTCCCCCCCCCCATGGTCAAAACCATGCTGAAGAGGAAGCAGGCCCAGAGAGTCAGGCTGGTAGGGACTGTGGCAGACCATCTCCACCCCTGCTAGAACCACAGAGCCCATCGCTAGTGCCATCACCCCCCACCATGTTGTCAACTGTGCCAGAGAGAAAGCAGGCCATGATGGCCAATGAGAGGAGCATTGGACCAGGAGGGCAATGGGCCATCTCTGCCCTCTCCAGAGCCTTCTATAAAACAACAATCTTCATGCTGATTGGTACATATAGATTGGAGCTACAGAAGGGCTTTGCAGGACATTTGAAGAACAAAGCTACACTAGATGGACATTCTGAGTTGTTGAAACACTATTTACTATGTTCCCAATGTAATGATGAATTCACCAGGCAGTACTGGGAGCAGGGGTTAACATGTCCCTTGTTCTGCACAATCTTTGCTGACACTAGGCTCCTTCAAACAGAGTCAAAGTTGGTGTTGCCTGCTGCATTTGTTGCTGTAGTTCTTGGGTTTGGTTTCATTTTAAATAACTGGACAATGATTCTGTTATCCTGGACCATTCAGTGGCAATTCACAGCAGCACTAGCAACGGAGGTAGCAGTGTCAATGTGTTATTTCCACCCAGAAAGTGATATTTTTGTTTTTGTTTTTTGGAGGGAGAAGTCATATTTCACAACAGAGCTAATCCCAAGGGACTGTATGGCTCTATACTGAGATGCATATTGCATTTCCATGGTTATTTCTTCTAATTGCTGTGGTGTGAGTGGGAATGGTGTTTTGTTTTTTTGTTTTTTTTTTTTAAAAAAAAGAAGACAACATCCAGAGAGAAGGGGGTAACCCTCGAGATTGGTAGGAATTGTTATTGATAACTTCAGTATTATTGATGCAAATTTAATAAACCTGTGCAACTAATGAAAAGGGCCTTGTTAGGCTTTGCCTGAATTGATCTTCTGTTATTTCCATCTTTCTTTACAGTATTTTATGATTGCTTCCCATTATATTTTTTATGAATTCTTCTGATTTCCCATTTATTAGCTGTGTTAATCTGTCCATTTCACACATGTTAAGTATTTCTAGAAGCCAGTCATCTAATTTTGGTATGTTGTCAGTCTTCCAATTTTGTGCTAAGAGTAATCTTGCCACAGTAATCATGTAAAGTAGCTTTTTCCAGTGTTTCCTTACAGATTTTGGAGAGTTTTTATTAATCGTATTCAGTAGATAAATTTCTGACATCATGTCAAATCTTATATTTAGCATGCTACAGATGCAATTATGTACTTATTTCCAATTTTTAAAAACTTTTTTGCATTTCTACCAGACATGATATCATGTTCCCTTTACTTCTTGGCATTTCCAGCATCTGTTGCTGGCATTTTTATATAACTTTGTCATCTATTAGGGGGTGAAATGCCACTGGTGGTTCAGGTGGTTTTCCCTCAAATTTTGACACTGTGAATTTCCAAGTCTTTTTTCTTGCATTATGCCAGTTTTCCAGTATTATCTCATGACCTAAATCTTTAGCTCATTTTGTCATAGAGTCTTTAATTATCTTAGGTTCGAGTTGTCTTTCTAATAATAATTTATAGAATTTGGGAGTTAGTTTTGTTCTTCACCAATTAACAGTCTGTCCAGCTTGTAATGAGTTTTATTTTAAAAGGGGGAATCAACAATCATACAAAAATGCACAACCATGCACACTCACAAGGACCAAGAAATTCAAAGATGTTATATTGGAAGAGTAGGTCAGACTGATACTACACCTGAATGGATAGCTGCTCCTCTTGTTACAGGTCCAGAGTTAAAAGGGAACTCAATCGCTCCCAAGGCAAACAGAGATTGGCAAGTGAAAGGGGGTTGCAGACTGCCAGAAATAGTGCAAATTGAGTCCACTTTCAGGGTTAGGGTTAGTGCTAGGGAGTCATGGGTTGAGTGGAGAAAGAGTAACAATAATGGGGATTGTTGTATTCCTTCCATATCACAGAATCATAGAGTTGGAGGAGAACACAAGGGCCATCCAGTCCAAACCCCTGCCATGTAGGAAGACACAATGAAAGTGCCCCAAACAGATGGCCATCCATCTTCTGTTTAAAAATCTACAAAGAAGGAGACTCCACCACACTCCAAGGCAGTGGGAGAATACTACCTGCCTCTCATAAAATGAAATTTATTCTTTTCCTCCTGGACAGAGAAAAAAATGCATAATAATGCTATAACTAGCAAGCCATAAAAAGAAAATAAAACTCCATGAAATTTTAAGTACCACCCTTACCATTGCAGATTTTACCCTGTTTTGCTTCATCAATCTTTCCTCACCACTATGGCTCCATTACTTGCTGAGTAGGCTTTGCAAGAAAATTCTGTAAGGGGCAATGCATCCCGGCAGCCCTGAGCTGCCCTGGGAAGCAGGCAGTCGGGGCTGCTGCCAGCCTGGAAAAGAGTGGTAAAATGCCGCTACTTTCAGAGCTGGCAAAAGAGAGCTCTAAGAGCCACCATGCATGTTGGGATGCTGCACTGGAAGGATGTCTTGACATTGCACCCCATACGTAATAGCACATGGCATGACAACGTCCTCAGCATGGAGTTGGGGTGCCCAGCAGGCAGCTGCCCCTCCCCATCCCTGCCTCCAGGCCAGCCCTTTGGGCTGGTGTGTAGAGGTCCTAAGACTAGACTTTCCTCCAAAATAAGAATTTCCTTGAGCAAGAAAACCCTGTGATAGGGCCCTCGTAAGTTGGAAATAACTTGAAGACACACAAAAACAACTACCAGGTTATTAAGCCCAAATCTTCAACATATAAACTTGTACTTATCAAGAACTATTGGGCTTAAGCCTGTCAGAAATTATTGACATACACCAAGGTCCAGTTTTACATAAGGCAAAATGAGATGACCACCTCAGGTAGCAGCAACTGATGCTAGAAGGAGCAGGAAGGTAATGGAAGGAGCTGCATGCTCTATGGCTTGCTATGAACTCTCTTAAGCTAAGCTGCTGCCTCCATGTATGGCGAGATAAGCTCCCTAGTTGTCATTGTTGAGTAAAGATATAGTTAAGTTACCTGTCCAGTGAGCCTTTTGTGCATTCAGTGAGATGGGCATTGTTCTTCACCTCTGACAGGAAATATAAATTCTTGCTTGTCTTGTTCTCACACAACCTGCAAGGTAGTAGGATATATCCTGCCTTTTTCAGTGATAATTCTCATATTTGTGAGAATAATTTTACACTAATTGCACAGAACTGTAATATCTGTGATAGTTAATCTTGTTAAACAATAATCTTTTTCATTAGTCATATGCATCTATTACCATTTTGATGTTTTTTCCCTCAACCAGTCAGATCTTTTGCACTTGTTCTGAATGTGTGTGTTCATGTTCACTTTGCTTCAAAATAGAAAATACAGTAGTTTCCTGTGTCGGGGGGGGGGCGCTCTCCTACCCCTCCCAAATTATGGAAACCTTGTTGAAAAGCAAAACACTTCTTTTCTCATTCTCATACTGCAGGCAAAAACTCTCGCAGAGGATGTGGATTTCTTGGCAGGCTGTCTCAACATGTCAAGAAAGCCTCTCTCAAGCAAGAGAAATTTTCTGAATATTGTTGACAATCCTACCCCAGGCAGAAAAATATTTTGGGCAAGACCTGTTTTCACCTGTTGACTCCATCCTAGATCTGCTCTAGCATCAATTTTTTTTTTTTTTTGTCTTCCAGGGCTTCAGATCCAGCCCTATTTAAATATCAGTGCCTTACGTTGTTGTTACCTACATTGTTTTCATCTTCTGCTTTTCACAGCCCAAATTAATTGTTAAAAGAACAAAATGTCTTGGGACCAATATTTTTTATTTGCAGATTGTTTGGCTGACATGTTTCTGCACACATACAGGCACACACCAACAACTCCCGCCCCCCAAAAAGGTGAACAACTGTAACAGGTCTAGTGGCCAATTTTCTACTTCTGGAACCTTGAGGGCTATATAAATTGATAAAAGTGCTTCAAGCCTAGAAAAACCTGCAAGTGGCCACAAGTCCATTTTGAAATTTGCAAAACAGATTTTCTTTATATTAAGCAGAGGCAGGGGGTCCAACTTATTTAAAAGGTGAATTGCCACTCCTGTAGTGTTCCAGGAGAAGCATTGTTCCTTTTTTGCTGAGAAAAAAAGACAGTCCTGGGAGTTTGTAAAAGTGAAGGGCCACAAAAACAGACTTGGGGCAATATGGGCCCCAGGGGACAATTTGCAGCCTCTCTCCATATATAAAGGAAATATGTTCCATGTTGAATAAAGAGTTCTCCAGCATCAGGCTTTTCTCTCACAGACCTTGTATGATCTTTAATGTTATCATAATAGATCACTGGCTAGATTGTAGATATCCGTGACTTTTTCTTTGGGTCTTAAATGTGACTCTCATTATTAGACCTTGAAGGGACATCCATCAATGGCTGACCTCAATCTTTCTACAGTGTATTCTATTATATTTGCCAATCAGTGAAGGAAGTTTGCCAACTTTGAGCTTTTCACCTCTACCAATTGAAGAATAAGTCACTTTATGATCAAAGGCATTCTTAGGTCAGGCCCTCTAATCTCACTTTCTTATCTCGAACAGGGAAAAAAGGATAACAGAGTTTTCACATTTTACTCCCTAATGAGCAAATCTACACCCTACTTCCCAGACTGAATTAATCTCATGTGAAGTCTGAAATTTCTGTTCTGTTCTGACTGGAATATAATGGTAGTGACAACCAGCATGCTTTGGTTCATACCAAGTGGGAAGCCTGTTTTCTCAGTTTAAGAAACATCCAGAAAGCAGGATGCAAATAAGGCACATATGAACTAAGTATAAGGAGTAAATGAATTTGGTTCTTACCATCATAAAGCCCAAAACAAACCCAATTGTATCTGAACAGTTGAGCCTGGTTAACATTTCACTGAGGTTCCATCAGGGAATGCCTGGTATCTAAAGGTAGAGATGAGAAAGAATTTGATCTCAAACTCTGGGGTTGTACAGATGGCCCCTAAAGGACAGCAGGATGCTGCCCCTTTTCTTGCTGGATCAGGGCCATGGCAGCCACACACCATGATCCTGATCTGACCTTTCCATGGTGCAAAAAGGAACCTCTTCTCTTTGTGCCACAGAAAGAGTACCCTACTTGCAGCAGCAGTGGCTTTTTGCCACTTCTTTAGTGTAGCGTGTGTAAACACTATGCCGAAGATGCACCTTTTTGCCACCCACCAGATGGCTGCTTCAGCGGTGTGAGGACGACATGGGGGCAGAGTCAGGGTGGCTGGTGTGTGGTCACCACACCCCAACTCCATCCCCAGGCCAGCCCTTTTGACCAGTCTGTAAATCCCTTCTGTCAGTGAGAATGGACAATGTTGGATTAAACAAACCAAGGATGAATTTCAACAGGGGGAAATGCAAGGTACTGAACTTAGGCAGACAAAATGAAATGCACAGATATAGGAAGAGGGACACCTGGCTTAACAACACTACATGTGAAAGGGATCTAGTAGTTCTAGCAAACCACAAGTTGAACATGAGTCAACAGTGTGATGTAGCAGCTAAAAAGGCCAATGTGATTCTAGGCTGCATCAACAGAAGTATAGTGTCTAGATCTAGGGAAGTAATAGAACTATTTTATTCTGCTTTGGTCAGGCCTCACCTGGAATACTGTGTCCATTTCTGGGCACCACAATTCAAAAAGGATGTTGAGAAGCCGGTGTGTGTCCAGAGGAAGGTGGACAAGATGGTGAAAGGTTTGACTGCATAGATCATAAAAAGCTATAGCTTGTGCTAAAAGGAATGGGAGTACCATAACATCTGACTGTCCTGATGTGTAACCTGTGCTCAGGACAAAAGTACGTCATCAGAACAGAATATGGATAAACAGGATGATCCCCAATTAACAAAAGGGTCAGGCAAGGCTGCATATGATTATCCTATTTATTCAGTCTGAAATATCAAACACAAGCAGGCTTAGACTCAGAGGCAGGAAGAATAAAAATAGAAGGAAGGAATATTAACAACCTAAGATACGCAGACAACACAATGCTTCTAGCAAAAACAATGACCTGGAACAATTATTTAAGATAGCCAAGAAGGAAAGTGCCAAGGCTGGATTAATGCTGTCTTTTTTTTTTTTTTAAACCAGACCATGGAAGATCTACAAAAAGCCACCTTAGATAACAAGAAAACTGAAATAGAGTTTCCATGCCTTGGTTCATATATTGATTAGAATGGAGACTGCAGTCAAGAAACCAGAAGGAGACTAGGGGGCTAAACAGATGGTGGGCAAGGGGCAGCTAAACCTGCCTCTTTGAACACTGGATCAGGGTCATGGCAATTGTACACCACAGCCCTGATCCACCATTTTTCCAGGCCAAAAAATAAAATAAAAACAAAAAATAAAGTGGCAAAATGTTGCTTCTTTTAGGCCTGGAAAAAGGGTACCCTTGTTGCTGCTGTGGTGTTTTTCCATGCTCCTTTTGGTGTGCGGTGTGTGAATGCTATGCCAAAGAAGCACTGTAATTCCACCCACCATGTGATCAGGCAGGTGGTGTGACATGGGCATGGGGGTAGACTCAGGGCGTCTGATGTGCAGTCACCACACCCCCACTCCATCCCCATGCCAGCTCATGATGCCAGTCTGTATAGCCTATAAGACTAGGAAGTGCAGTTATGAAAGAACTGGATAAGATCATAAAGTCTAAAGTCTTAACTCTGAACACTAAAGTGAGGATAGTCCAGGCCATTGTATTCTTCCTCACCATATACAGATGTGAGAGTTGGACAGTGAGAAAAGCTGATAGGAAGAAAATAAACTCATTAAGATGTGGTGCTGAAAAAAAGTGCTGAGGATACCATGGGTGACCAAGAAGAAAAATAAATGGATTCTAGAACAGCCCAAACTATCCCTGTTGCATTTTGTCCACATCAAGAGTTAAAACGAATCATTAGAAAAGCCAGTGATGCTAGAAAAGGTGGAAGGCAGTACAAAGAGAAGAAGATCATATGCCAGATGGTTAGACTCAATCACAGAAGACACAAACCTAAGCCTGTAGGACCTGGACAGAGAAGTTGAAAACAGGGGATCTTGAAGACAGGGCCACCATGAGTCAAAGTTGACTTGATGGTGGTTAACAAGTAGAACAATAAAGCTGCTTTATTCCCAATCTGGGGGAAAAGGTGGAATAGAAACCATCATCCCATATGTAGCTGGCCAGCTGAGTAGAGCAGTTCATTAAGTGCAAGTGTATCAGTCGATGCTTGGATTTAGGCAGATACAGGTGCAAGCTCTAACAGTAAACTTGTCTTTTTCTATTTTAAGTTGTCTGATATTTTGTTAAGCAGAGCTAATGTCACCACTAACCACACAAACTGTGGTCACACACACACAAAAAACAATTAATGCTCAATGTTTAGGTTATATGATGGCCTTTCAGTTGGAGAATATTTTTCAAACTGAGAACCATATTGATAGCGAGCAAACATACCAAGAACAGCAAGCCAACTATGGGGGGAAATGGTCAAGAACAAAGAGAAGAGAGCAACTTTCCATGCACTGCTGTAACAAAGGGGCTCAATTTATCATCAAATTACACCAAAAGATCAAATTTTGAACAGGAATCACAGCTTTCCTCTGTGAATGGTGAAAAATCTTTTCTTTTGCTGAGTGCATCTTGGAAGCCTATCCCTGCTACAGGTGATAGATATTAAATCATCTAGATCAGACCTTCCCCTCCCCATGATACAGCCTGGAAATGCATTTAGGAATTGGGGAAAAGAAGAAAGGCTGGTGGGATTGTTGAGGTAGCTCATAGGTCGGAAGTTTCCCATACTTCCTCTATAGTAGTAGATATTTCAAATAGTTCCTAAATAATTTCCCATTTATTTAATTTCTATCCCACTTATATTTATATCTTATTAAGATTCCACCTAAACATTAGGAGGAACTTCCTGATGGTAAGTATATAATAATATATAATAATAAATCTTTATTTATAGCCCGTCCCTCTACGCGGCAATTGGAGCGGGGTACAACAATTTTAAAACAAACAAATTAAAACATTTCCTTGTCCCATAATCCACTCTCCCATCCCCTTAAAACAGAATTAAGCTAGAAAACAGTTAAAAATACAACAATAAAATAAAAGAGGACTTTGGGTAAGAGCTGTTCACCAGTGGAATACTGTGCTTTATAGGGTGGTGGAGTTTCTTTCCTGTGAGGTTTTTAAACAGGCTGGATGGCCATTGGTTGGGAGTGCTTTGATTGAGTGAGTATTCCTGCACAACAACATAGAATTGGATTGGATGGTCCTGATGGTTTCTTCCAACTCTATGATTCAATGATTTTCCAAAAAACAAAACAAAAACCTGGGTCTCATGGAGGCTTACAAAAAGGAGTAACAATATGTACAGATAAAAATACCAAAAAGATATGGAAAAAAACCAAAACAATTCAATTATAGAATCATAGATTTAAAGGAAACCTCAAGGACTATGAATTATAGTATAAAGCAAATTGAATTAAAAGTAATTTAAAAGACATATCAATGAAAATTGCATTATCCACCCATTAAAGTCCCATCTTCAGAAACTGCTCAGTTGCCCAAAGTCCTCTTGCCTGCTGATGTGATAACAAAAGAGAAACAGGCCAGCTTTGTCTCTTTTTGATGGTAGTTTGAGAGCAGCCATCAAGAAAACCATGTCCCACATCACCACCAAACATAGCTCAGAGGGTTATTGGTCCTGCAAGAAGGGACTTCCTGAGAGATCTCAAAACTGAGGTAGGTTTTCATGGGATGAGAGAGAGGAAAAATTATATAGTATTAAGAAATATGTCTACTGCCTTTTTTTAAAAAAAATAAAAGTGTAAATGAAGTTTCCAACTACTCAGTCAGTTTGTGATTATGCTTTAAGAATGTCATAGACTAAATCTGGGAGGATTTCTTAATAATTAAAAATAAATTAATAATAATCACCACCAGTGATTGAGACCTATAATTAAAGCTAGCATAATTATCAGAGTTCCTAAAATACTACTAGCAATCTCAGTCTTGGATAATCACAAAAACTTGTGTGCAGGGTTTAAATATGTGTAGTTTTTTCTTGTTTTGGCAATTGTAATCTTGTGTAAACAAAATGTCATTATCTGGTAGCCAGGAATGTTTGTATTTGGGATTTATTCTTTTCCTACACAAGACAATGAATTTTCTTTTATTCTTTGTAAACAACAAAGAACAACCAAAATTATATGGACTAAGTTTTCATCAAGAATCTGCCCTGTAGTGAAACAAGCAGCCTAGAAGACTCCATGGCATGTTGATTATCTTTTAAGTGCAAGGAAAGTGATGGCATTTACAGTACAATCTCCTTTTCCAGGCTCTGTTCAGCAACAAAGTGTTGTGCTCTCAAATCATTGTAGTTTAAGCTGATAAAGAAGGATCAAGAGGAGGCAAATACAGTGAGACATAACAATATAAGGAAAATGTTCAAGGAGTTGAATTTAGAAATGGACGCTTGGTATTCACTGAGGTTTGGTTCCAGGACACATGGATACCAAAATCTGTGGATATTGAAGACCTATTAAATACAATGGCATAGTATTTAATTGCAAAATCAAGGTTTACTCTTTGGAATATATATATTCCAATCCGTAGATTCAGAAAATATATATATATATAATTTTCAACCCATGGTTGGTTCAGTCAGTAGATACAGAATCCATGGATGTCAAGGGCCTACTTTGTATCTGTAACATCATATCTGTAACACCTGATCATTTAAACCAAGGGTAGGAAACCTAAGGCCTGGGGGCCGGATGCGGCCCCCCAAGGCCTTTAGACCAGCCCCAGGCCAGTCCTGCTGCCACCACCACCGCCCACCATGATGATATTGATTATTGTTGTTATTACTTGTTCTTGGGGTTTTCTTGGCAAAATCTCCACAGGGGTTTTGCCATGGCTTTTCTGAGGCTGAGAGAGTGTGCATGCATTTTTTTTAAAAAAAAATCATTTAAAAAATATTTATTTATTTATGTATGGTGCTTCGGCCCCCCAATTGTCTGAGGGACAGCAACCCAGTCCCCAGCTCAAAAAGGTTGCCTACCCCTGATTTAAACCATTGATTTTGTGTTACTCTGCCTATAAAATACTGGCACCTAACTGGTTCCTTTTCTGTGGGGCAGTGAATGTGTTCCAGGTTTTAGCCTGAATTTGATAGAAGGCATCAACAGTGATGAACAGTGCTATTCTTCAAAGGATATTTAATGCCTTGGATAGGTTCAGTGAAGTATGAACTAAAATCTGGAGTGGCATAGCCATCACACTGACATTGGGGTACTAGTCCCTACTACATACCATGAATCCCTTGAACATGACTGAACAGAGTTTGCCCCTTAGGATCCTCATGATGAAAAGATTATATGCTTGGCAGTGGAAGTTTATGGGGGAACCCATTCAGTTCTAGACTGGAAATACCAATAAAAAGTGTGATGAAATGAAAAATAGTGGCTAGTCCATCTAGGATCTAGTTTTTTTTTTTTTATTGCTTCTATTGTAGATTCTTTTTATCTTTCCTTTCACATACATTGACTCTTACAAACATTTGTGTGGAGTAGAAACTGTTACAAAACTTTTATTACTTCCCCAGAATATTCTACAAATGATGTCATTATAACAGACACCATTTAGAGGAGACAATAATTCTTTAGATACACTCTCTTATTTTATATCAAGCTTGCCTTTTTTCTTTTAAGTTAACACCCAAGATCAAAGTCTAATTCAATTAATACTAATCTCTGAAAGCTATTAGATCTAGGATTTTTTTTAAAAAAAAAATCAACATTTTGCTAGGCTTTTAATCCTTTGGACAACGGCTTAGACAGTCACATAGTATCCCAAAAGATAATAAGCACATTGTAAATGCTGATAAAAAGTTATCAGGCATGAATCATATATAAAGATTGGTTTGCTTCTTGGTAGGGAATAAACAGAGGAAGCTGAATATTATGTAGATATAAGCCAGAAAGAGATAATTGCAATATTCATAGCTCACTGGATTTATGCAAAAATTTATAGAAGAAAAAAAATTCTTTTCCAGGGAGATTGCCAAGGACTCAAATTTTCCCTTCTCCATTTTTTCAGGATTCCATCAACAAGGTGAAGAGACACTAGGCCTTTACAGACTGCCAGAAATAGTGCAAATTGAGGCCACTTGAACTGTCCTGGCTCAGTGCTAGGGAATCATGGGAATTGTATTTTTTTCTGGGACATTGAGCCTTCTCTGCCAGAGAGCTCTGGTGCCACAATAAATTACAGTTCCCATGATTGCCTAGCACTGAGTCAGGGCAGTTAAAGTGGACTCAATGTGCACTATTTCTGGCAGTCTGCAAAGGCCGACTATCATTCACTGACTTGTCTCACCTTGTCTTCTGCAGGGATGGGAAATTGGGCAAAATTAGGGTTTTGCAATGACTATCCCCTGGAATTCCTATGCTGACACAAGGTCGATGTTTTTATTTGTTAGGCTCTTTCCACCAACCTAACCCCTAACATTTGTATTTCATGACTCCCCTTTTTTAATAGGAAGAAAAGGCATTAAGCTGACAGCCAGCAAGGCATAGTGGTTTCAGAGCTGGACTACGGCTGGAGACCAGAGTTTGAATCATCTGAACAAATCTTTGCAAGAAAACTCTGTGATAGGGTTGCCTTCAGGTTGCCATAAGACAGACATTACTTGAAGGTTCACAAGGACAACAACCAAGATTTTATGCATAGGGCGAACAACCAATAACTACAAACCACAGCAGCAATAATGTTTTCCTTTTTCCTTTTTCTTTTTAAAAGGTTGAATAAATTAATATAAAAACAAAGAATCCCTTTTCTCTTGTTAGAGTTTACAATTGTATCCCAAAATATTTTTTGAAAAATGTTTATTTCATTTTACAGCAAGTCCCAAGTGAACACTGTGAAAAACAAAGAACATATTACTCCAAGCCTATCTAAGCACAGGCTAGAAGGAGTACAGGCCTTACTCTTCCTGCTGTCTTCCTTTCAGAGGCCTGTTAACAAGCCTTTTTCCTAGAATGGTTCTTCCACATCTCAAACTTCATAGTCCAGCTATTTTTCTGCTTCTGATTCCTTTCTTTGCTTCCTTCATGTAGGCCTCTGTGTCCTTCCACTGCCTTTCTCCTTTAATATTTCTCCTTCCATTTTAATTCCACTGCTTTTACTCGGCTTCCAGCTTTTTTACAGCTCCTGCCTCATAACTCCTAGGCCTGGCTCACTTATGTGCATACATTGCTTCCATGTTGTCTTCTCTATGTGTTCGGTTCTCTATTTTTCTAAAGAGACTTTAACTTTGCCACTAGATGTTAACCCCTATACAAAGTAACATAAAGCTTTATTAACTCCTATGTATGACTATATAAAATAAAATGAAGCACTATTCCATCATACCATCATAGCTCATTGTCAATATCACCACGAGACAGTAGTAAGCAAGGCTGCTGAAATACCACTCAGACTGTCTAGGGATGCTGGGATGGGCAATCCATGGTTCAGAAAAGACCATGGCAAAAAGTGATTTTAAATGGAATATGATGAAGTGGTGATGGTGAAGTGGAGTGACCTTGGACACTTGTAATTCTGACCCCACTAAAGATGTGAAGAATACTCAGAAATGATTCAGTATGAAAGTATGTCTCATTTTATCAAGGTACCAGTTTGAGAAAATGGTAAGGTCATTTGAGACTTTTCCATATTTTAAGACTCTCAGCAATATATGGTAAAACAAACAAACAAACAAAAAACTTGCTTTCTACACAAAATGTTATGTTGT
>CM034705.1:24480597-24494500 GCA_020142125.1 Phrynosoma platyrhinos | reverse complement strand
TCTTCATTTCCAGGGGGTCTAGGGAAGGTTTTTTCAGGAGCGGCCTAAAACACTAAACATTACCCCACTCACATTATCTTTTCTTCAGAACGCCAGCATTTGAAAAGGACCCATGTGAATACCACAGATTGTTTCTGCTAAAAGGCAGATTTTGGGGCAGTAACAGTGTCATTCCCCCTTAGAGTGCCACCTGGTGTGGTCCATACCCCCCACACCCCTAGAGATGCCCCTGCATTGCTCAAAATGTATGACTTACCTATGATCGTTATGTGGCAAAGTTTTAGCTTAGTGAGTCAGAATTGTCCTGTTTATTTGGGACTGACTTCTTGATAACATTACTTGAAGAGACAGTGAAAAGCTTTTGTTTTGTTTTTGTTGTTTAACAACTGTTTTCATTAGCTGCTAGTGTTGTGAGTAGTAAAATGAGTTTAATTCAGTTGCATGCATTCCAATTTTGTCATATATAATCACAGGATGTCACTGATTAGAGATGAAATACCAGTATCTAATATACTTAACTACAGCAACCCAGTTTTAAAGGTTCTTTTTTCTCACTATTTATTAAGGTGTTATCCACATCCAGAGTATATCTCACAGCTTGAACCATTACGATAACTCAAGTAAACTGTCAGGATGAGTGACTCTGCTTTGGTTTTCTGACAATCACTCTTTCCCAACACTGAAGGGCAATGATTTGCTACTAGGCTCTCTGCATTTGATGGGGGAAAAAGAGGCACTGGCTGTAAAACTAATTAGGCCATTAGAAACCTATTATCTGGCCTGGGAGGATTTGATTTTAAAAACAAGCATGTTTTCCCAGAAGCTGTATGCTAATCGCTAGTTCTTCATATACACTTCCTGCTTTCCAGTATCCTATTGACAGTTCTTAGATCTCTGTGGTTGTGTCCTCACTGCAGAAATAACTCAGTTTGACACAACTTTAACTGTCATGGCTCAATGCTATGGGATTCTGGGATTTGTAGTTTTGCAAAATATTTGATCTCTGGTGTCACAAGAAACTACAAACCCCAAGATGGAGCTATGATAATTAAAATGGTGTCAAACTGGATTATTTCTGCAGTGAGGATGCAACCTATGCCATTCAAAATGTAGATAGGTAATTTAGTTCTACTTTTTACCACACTTATTTAAAAAATGACAAAGACACCTCCTGACAAGCCGGGAGGGGTTTCTTGTTATGCTGGCCTTATATGGACATGAGAAGCCTGATTGGCTAAGTGCGCAGGGGAATTAGAACACCTACGCGCTTAGTCCAATCAAGTCGTTTCATTATTGTGCTAAAATCTTGTGTTGCTTCTAATCTCTCGAGATTTGGGATGAGAGTTTGTGCTTTTGGTCATGCTAATTGGCCAACCTCGGTATGGGTTCCAGGTGGCCAGGTTAGTCAAGTTGTGGGTGTGGAATGGTCCAACCCTGCGGCTGTGAATGCATCTGACACTAGGGCACAGGATGTTCAGCCATCTGTGGTGTCCCTCTCCTTGGTTCACACCTTCCTCTTTCCACTAAAGAAAGGATTTGGAAGGGAGAGTATATTGACCTATTTTCTCTTACTTTCAAGGATCCTGAGCCAAGGATCATGGTAAAAAATAGGATCGTTTTCAGTCTTCCCAAAGAGTTTCAATGATCAAACACACTAATCTGGAGCGCAATTTTGAAAATTGGATTATGGGTTTTATTATTTACAGAGGTGTCATAGAAGAAAAAGAGCCATTGAGATATCCTGATTTTTCTAAATATCAGAAGATCGTGATAAAAGTGTATACTAATTGCCATTACAATTCTAGAGGTGCAGCCTGGCTCCAATACGATGAGCAGTTTAGAATGAGAGCTGCACAGGATCACTCTTTGTCCTGGAGACATGTTCAGTCTGAGCTTTGGGCTGATGTTATGGTGGGGGCCTCCCCCTCGAGCAGGTGTGACAACGGGTATGTCCCCATGGTTACCATTCCAAGAGGGCCAAATGTGAGGCTTGCCACGGGAGAGAGAAAGCAATTTGGCATATACTGGGATTTTAACGCAGGCAAGTGCAAGAGGCAACCCTGCAGGTTTGAGCATAAATGCAACACCTGCGGGGGTGTCAACCCGGCACCTCCTGTAATAGAGGTAAGCAGCCAGGAATGGGTAGTGCTCCCCAGCCAGCTTTGCCAGGAGGAAAAGGCTCCTTCACCAATTAGGTTAGACACAATGGTGGCATGGCTCAAGATATACCCTAATAAAGAGGCTGCATCTTATTTATTTCATGGTTTTTTCTTAGGTTTTCGTGTTCCTTATACAGGTCCTAGGGTACATTGTTATGCGCCCAATGCTCGTTTCGAACTGCTGAATATTGTGAGGGATAAATTAGCCAAAGAAATAGCTGTGGGAAGGATTTCAGGACCCCATGATTAGTTGCCTATTCCCACGCTCTGCCTATCTCCGCTGGGTGTGGTTCCTAAAAAAGCCCCTGGGGAATTTAGTCTGATTCACAATTTATCATACTCTAAGGGTGACTCTGTGAATGATGCTATAGATCCTGGGCTTACCTCTGTTAAGTACACATCGTTCAATTCAGCAGTTAAGATGATTAGGAATTTAGGCAAGGGAGCCCTTTTGGCTAAGTACAACCTTAAGTCTGCCTTTAGGCTCCTTCCTGTTCACCCAGAAGATTTTGACCTACTGGGTTTTCAATTTGAAGGGAAGTATTTCTTTGATAAAGCCATGTCAATGGGATGCTCGATTTCTTGTTCAGCCTTTGAGACATTCAGCACCTTTCTCCACAGGTGTGCAGTTAAGCGGACAGGCAATAGAGCCATAACGCATTATTTAGATGATTTTTTGATCGTGGGGAATCCCAATTCTTCACAATGTAGGGATTCTTTAGCTGAATTTCAGGAATTAATGTATGAGTTGGGTGTTCCCTTAGCTGAAGAAAATATTGAGGGGCCAGATACATGGATTACTTTTTTGGGTATCGAGATTGACACCATAGCTGGGATTTCTCAATTACTGAGTGATAAATTGGTGGCTATGAGGCAGCAGGTTAGTGTCATGTTGGGGAGGCATAAAGCTACACTCCATGAATTTCAAACTCTTACAGGACTTCTGAATTTTGCCTGTAGGGTTATAGTTCCGGGACAAGCATTCTGCGTGAGATTGTATAGGGCTACCACTGAAATAGTGGCACAACACCATCACATTAGGATCTCAAGGGGCATTCATGAGGACTTGAAGGTGTGGGACTCCTTCTTGGAACAATTCAATGGCACCTCTTTTTGGAGGTCTGAAATGCTGCTGAGAGCAGACTTTCAGGTCCACTCGGATGCTGCTGGCACCCATGGTTTTGGTGTTTACTGGAATGGCCAGTGGGCTGCAGAGGTGTGGCCTCCTGCATGGGTTGAACGCGGTCTGACTAGAGACCTGACATTTTTTGAACTTTTCCCCATAGTAGTGGCTGTGCACTTGTGGGCAAGCCAGTTCATTAACAGGACCATCTGGTTTTGGTGTGACAAGGCAACCAGGCAGTCGTTCATGGTAAATTCTCAGTCTTCCAAGGCCTCTAGAGTTATGGGTTTGGTGAGGGCTATAGTCATGCAATGTTTGAATTACAATGTGTTATTCAAACCTCAACATGTTCCTGGTGTGCTTAACCCTTTGGCGGATGCCCTTTCTTGTTCTCAGCTCTCCAGGTTCTGGCAGCTGGCTCCTGAGGTGTCGACACACCCGTTGGAGGTACCAGCCTTGCTTTGGAGCCTTGTAGATTAGAAATTCACAGGGCAATCTTGAATTCCATCACCCCATCTACAAGCAAGTCCTATCAAACAGCTTTAAATTTGTTTAATCAATTTTTATTGGAAATTGGGGAGGATCAAAGTTGGCCGATTAGGGTTGACCTGACCCTACATTTTATAGTTTATCTTAGGCATGCAAGGCTTTCACCTGTCACTATTAGGGGCAGGTTGGCAGCCCTGGCATTTCAGTCTAGGGCAAGGAGTTGTTTTGATCTGACCACAGACTTTAGGGTAAAAAGAGCTGTGGAAGGTTGGTCCAGGGAATCCCCTGTAATAAAGGACTCATGATGGCTGATAACAGGCCCTGTCCTGGCTAGGTTATGGGAACAATTAGCTGATGCATGTTATTCACTTGGGGAAGCGGCTTTATTTAAAGCAGTATTTGCCATAACCTTTTTTGCAACATTAAGAATCAGTGAGATTGTGCCCAGATCTCGCAATGATCAATCTGGCAGGGCACTTTTAATTTTGGATGTTATCTTAACAGAACAAGGGATTCAGATCTGTGTTAGGTGCTCTAAGACTGATCAGTTAGCAAAGGGCCAGACTATTTTCTTAGCTAAAGCACCTAAGGGGCAAATTTGCCCGGTAATAGCAATGGGCAATTATTTGAGGATTAGGCCCAATATGGCAGGCTATATTTTCATCCATCTGTCTGGCAGGCCCTTAATTCAATTTCAGTTTAGAGCAGTGTTGAAGGAGATGTTAAGGTGGGCTAAGCTGCCTCAGGCTTGCTTTTCTTCACACTCCTTTTGTATTGGAGCAGCAACAGCTGCGGCCACTCATGGCTTGAGTAAAGCTGATATTTGCAGAATTGGCTGGTGGTGTTCCTGAGCATTCAAGTCATATGTCAGACCATCAGGGAACGTGATTTCTGATCAGCCTCCCTAATTTGTTCTATTTCCTTTCAGCTGGCTTTTATCACGGCTCGATATGGATTATGGGCCACAGTTTGGTCTTCTGGGCAGAATGCCACCTTCTGGAACATCGGTGTGACTCCACTTTGGGCCTGTTGCACATTGGAACCACTAAGTGGTTTGGACAAAGGGGCATGATGTGGGGAGCATTCCTTCCATGGATCATGCAATTGACACGATCATGTCCACAACCCCAGGTTTTGGTGATACACCTGGTGGAAAATGATTTAGTTAAAATCCCTTGTTTACAGCTAGCAAAGCAGGGGGTGAGGGATCTGCTAGAAATGCAAAAGATTTTCCAGGGTGCCATAATAGTTTGGACTAAGCTCTTACCATGGCGTAGCCGGTCTGGAACTCAAAAAGATGCTGCAATGAACAATGCTTGAATGCTAATCGCTGTCTTAATTGCTATGTTGCCAAGCAGCTTTCTAAACTGGGCATTTTCATGATTGAACATGGAATAAAACTTGATTGGCCACAGCTGTACAGGGGAGATGGGGTGCACCTCTCTCCAGAAGGTTTGTAGATGTATGTTTCGGCACTCTCCGATCAAATTCAAAAGGGAGTCTGTGGGGGGGGGGAGAGAGAGGGGATACCTAGTTAGGCTGGCCCCCTTTTATGGTGGGTAATGACCCCCACCCTACAGGAAAATTAATCTGACTAATTAAATTAATTGGGGCAAATTGGATAAAGACAAATTAAAAGAAATGATGAGTGCAGTTAAATGCATGACGTCATTAATTAAATGATGTCATATGATGTAATATGACATCATTTCCGGAGGGGAAGGGTTTGTAAATTTGTTGTTGTTGTTGTTGTTGTTTACGTACTTTGTCATGTGCGGTGAAGGAACATCCATCTAAAAGGCGGTTACACCTTCACTTACACATGTGACAAATTTGTTGAAGTTTATTGCCTTATAAATAGTCCCTGTACAACTAAATAAAAGTTGTGGCCTGTTTAAACCCAAAAGAGACATCTTGTGCCCATTGTGCCAGTACAAAGTAACCCCCCAATGAGTTGGGAGGGGTTTCTTGCTGTGCTGGTCTTATAAGGACATGAAAAGCCCGATTGGCTAAGCGCATGGGGGAATTAGAACACCTGCGCGCTTAGTCCAATCAAGTTGTTTTGTTATTATGCTAAAATCTCGTGGTGCTTCTAATCTCTCGAGATTTGGGATGAGAGTTTGTGCTTTATAGCTCTCTGCTGCATGGAGGCAGTCATTTTAGAGTTTGAACTGAGCGACCCATCCCACTCACCCGTATTTAAAGAGCTATAAATCTGTTGCTCTGAGGCTTAGGCTGGTCGCCTTTGGGGGCCGGGAGGAAATTTTTCCCCAGTGTGCTTCCCTGGGTTTTTCGCCCTTCCTGAGATTAATTATTTAATTTGATGTTGAGTATGGGTCATGGAGCAATAATTGATGTGTGGTTTCTTGTCATTTGTTTTGTCACAACTTAAGGGTTAGGGTCTATAATTGGAAATTTGCTTGTTTGTATTTGGGGGTGGGTAATAACCCCCACCCCACAGGAAAATTAATCTGGCTAATTAAATTAATTGGGGTAAATTGGATAAAGACAAATTAAAGTTAAATGCATGACATCATTAATTGAATGATGTCATATGACACAATATGATGTCATTTCCGGAGGGGAAGGGCTTGCAAATTTGTTTTTGTTATTGTTTACGTACTTTGTCATGTGCAGTGAAAGACCACCCATCTAAAAGGCAGTTACACCTTCATTTACATATGTGACAAATTTGTTGAAGTTTATTGCCTTGTAAATAGACCCTGTACAGCTAAATAAAAGCTGTGGCCTGTTTAAACCCAAAAGAGGTGTCTTGTGTCCTTTGTGCCAGTACAACAGTATTTTTTTCAAAAGAAATGGAAACAGAATCTCCCCACTTGTATATGTTGTTGTTGTTCAGTCCTGTCAAGTCAACTTTAACATATGATGACCCTATGAATGAGAGAACTCCAGTTCACCCTATCCTCAATAGCCCTGTTCAAGTCTTGCAGATTCAGGGCTGTGGCTTCCTTGATTGAGTCCATCCATTTAGAATGTGGTCTTCCTCTTTTCCTGATGCTTTCTTTCTTACCAAGCATTATTGTCCTTTCTGGTGAGTCATGTCTTCTCATGATATATCCAAACTTCTTTGCATGGGTTGAACAGGAGGGCACTTCTCCAAAGCATTTCAGGATGAGGCACACCTTCATCTTTGTCCATAAATCACCAGTGAGGAAGACTTTCCTGATAGTAAAATGCTGCTTGGCACAGGGATTATTGGAAGTGGAGGACTTGGAAGAAAATAGACTCTGGATGATAATCTACCAGGCATACTTAGGGTGTGGATTTCCTGCATGATCCCAGACTGGCTTAGATTAACTTTGCATTCCCTTCCAATTTTTTTTAAATCAGAATCAGAGAATTTCAAATGGGGCATTTAAAGCAAAGCAAAGCAAAAGCAGCTTCATTTATATACTGCTTCATGACGCTCTATGCAGTGTCTAAGTGGTTTACAACTGTAAGCTCATTGCCCCCCAACAGCTGGGTACTCATTTTAGCGACCTTGGAAAGATGCAGGCCTGTGTCAAGCCTGAGCTCTGGCTAGTATTCAACCCGCAACCTTGTGGTTTATGAGTGAGTGGCTGCAGGACAGGCATTTAACCACTGCACCACCAGGGCTGTGGTTTAAACATGTGTGCTGTGTGCCTTCAAGTTGTTTCCTACATATGGCAACTCTAAGGTGAACCTATCATGGGGATTTCTTCAGAGAAGGTTTGCTATTGCCTCCTCTTGAGACTGAGAGCATGTGACTTGCCCAAGGTCATCAAGTGGATTTCATGGTTGAGTGGGAATTGAACCCCGGATCTCCAGAGTCATTGCCCAATGCTCAAACCACAACACCATATAAACATAATTCTATTGAAAAACCAAAATGAGGAAGAGTGAAGCCTTGGACAGAATGTACCAATGGAACAATAAATAACAGAAGTGGGAAACTCAGGCTGAGAGTGAATATAAAACTTACATCATGAAAAGTCCTGCCAGTGTGCTAATGATTGATCTTATGGGAAAGGGGAAAAGATAGAGGACACTAGAGGAAGATGGAGCATCCACAGAGCAGGCTAAGAGTTACCAGCATGTATAGCTGTGCCATTCATTGACCATCTCAGCATCTGAAGGGGTACAGCTCTGCCCTACTGAAGAATCAGTGGGACAAGGAGATATCAGATGCCTCTTCATATTAATTTGAAATGGGTACAACCACTCACACATCCAGAGTTTGCACAGTGCCTCTATTGGATCTTGGTCTTGTTCCTACCTAACATCAAGGCAAAACATATTAAGAAATGTTTCAATATCTCTAAGTAGAAAGAAACAAAAAATAAGCTCTCAAACCTCTGTAACATTTATCCCAGGTTTTATAATGCACCCAGGAGAGAGAATAGTTAAGAAAAGAATGTGAGTGAGTTAGTGGGGAGAAATATGGAGGATTAGAGATGAAGCCATGGCTAGTATCATTAAGTAGTGACGCTTTTAAGAGGCTCTTCAAAGCAACGGGCTGCGGGCTGCAAGAATGCAGCATAAAGATAAACTGTCTATCCATGGTGTAACACTAAGGGGCAAAAAATAATTGACAAGTAATGTGGTAGAGTGGATTATAAATCACAGGAGGGGTGTGTGTGTGTGTGTGTGTGTGTGTGTGTGTGTATGTGTGCACAGAATGATTCCAGCTACTAGGCAAGGCAGATATTAAGAACACAAAAGAACAGAGCCATTGTTATTACTCTGCAAGAGGGAGAGCTGGGCTTATTGACCAACAACAGATACAAAATCCTGCATTATCCCAAAAGCGATTCCTACTGGCTTGTATTTTCTCTGTCTTTCTCTCCTCTCCCCCTTCTCTCTCTTTAAATCCATAAGGAGGTTTAACAAAATATGTAAGGTGTTTTTAAGAAAACAGATAAAAATGAGATACTATTTCCCCCACCCCCAGAAAAATGTACCAAAAATGATCCCCAAGTAGAAACTTGCTAGGTTTAATCAAGGGTAAAACATTATTCCAAGAATGACAATTCTACACCTTGTGAGTGGTGCATAATGGTGCGTCCATGCAGTTCTGCTTCCCTCTCTCTTTTCCCATGTAGCTTTCAAGTGCCCAGTGCATTCTGTCATGGCCATTTACCAGCCAGGGAGGATGGAGGTAGGAAGGCAATATCTCTGCACTTTGCAGATGGTAGAAGAGATCTGAGCTCATCCTCCAAGATCTTCTGGGAGAGCAAGTATAGTTGATGGCTGGTCCGGGTGATGCCTGGTTGCCTCTTCCTTCTTTCCCCTGCCCCCTCCCCACAAAAGTACAGTGTTGTTGTTGTGTCATTTCTGATTTATGGTGACCCTAAGGTTTTCTTGGCAAGTTTCTTCAGAGGGGATTTGCCATATCCATCCTCTAAGGCTGAGAAAGTAAGACTTGCCCAAAGTCACCAAGTGGGTTTCCATGGCTGATCCAGGATTCGACCCCTAGTCTCCAAAGTCACAGTCCAATGCTCAAACTACTATGCCACGATGGCTCTTTACGAATTATATACCACAGTATTATCTATCCATATTTTAATCATTTCTAATGACATTTTTTTCATATGCCTGTGTCTTTCAATTCAAACTACTGACATGCTTTGATTGTTTCATGTTTGTTTTTTAAAAAATTGTTTTATTCATTTTTAAAGAGCATTTCTGCCTGTTTTATCTGTTTTTGCTACATGTGCATCGCCACAGGAGCTGGGGAGTTAAAAGGCAATAAACAAACAAACAAACATGTAGCTTTTAGGCATGGCACATGGCACAATACTGGGTGATTCAAAAAGAATAGTGCAAAACCAAACAGCTTTACTTCTGCAGCATTCTATTTGAATTACCCTACATTTCTGTGGAATGTGTGAATGTATTATGTGAACTCACTCAACACAAAATACCTCTTTTTGAGTGCTATATCTTTTTCAAAGATTCAGCATCGTTCATTTTCCTTAAGCAAAAAAAGGCCTTATTGGAAGTAAGGAGAGAAGTAACTAGGGGCATAGTAAATCATACAGTACAGACCATGCATTTTCTTAGCAAAACAAGAACAATAACAAGACCTCTTGTTCATGGATCAATTTCTAATTCACTGTCAAAATAATTCATTGGCTCAACAGTGGACAGGATCACAACAGCACATTACAAAGAGTGTCAATATTTGGAACATGCTAGATTATCCAAGGATAATGATCATGTTTGTAAAATATATGGAAATCAAGCCCTATGAGGAATGACTTAAGTAACAGACTCACTTGGAGGGTAGTACTCTTTCTTTGGAGATCTGTAAGCAGAGATTATATGATAATTTTTGGAGTGCTTTATTTGTGTATTTCTGTAGGGCAAGAGTTGAACTTATAGTCCTTTCCATGGCTATGATTCTATCTTCCCTGACCACTAGCCATTCTGACAGCCCTTATGGTCCTTTCCATCCCAATAATCCTATCTTCCCTGACCACTAGCCATCATGTTTGGGCTGATGGGAGTTCAAACCATCTGGAAAAACCTTCATTGGGAAAAGTTGGGTCTGAGTATCAAGTCTAAGAAGCCCCTAGTTCAAATAGTGATTCAGACAGAAAGATCACCTAGCGATTTTGTGCGGGTCTTTACCTTTCAATCTTTTTTTTTTTTTAATATTCCACAAAATCTTGTTGGCAGGAAAACAGATATACAATGCAATGATTTCTTCTACAGAGATTTTATACACGATAACAAAGCAGTTCACATCTGCAGTTCAGTGGTGCCCAGCACTTGGTCTACAATAATAGCTTCTTTCCTTGCATCATTATCAAGAACTGTTAGAGGAACAAGGCTAAACTCCATTCCTCCATCCATGGAAAATATCCATTGCACTGCTCAAGTACACAAAAAGGGCAAGGGAGAAAGAGAGAAGAAATGGTCCATCAGGTTAGGGGTGGAATAAGAATGGAAAGGTTTGGAGGTAGCAGTTGAGTCTAGGATGCCTTGGACCCCTGGGCTCACATGTAAGATGACCAGAAACAACAGTTATGTAGAAGACATAATTCCAACATGTTGAAGCTTTTCACATCTTGAATTAATTTCCATCAATCCTCATGGAAACAATAATCACAACCAACTTTGATTTAAGTTCATTTATTCCAGAGCAGGGGAAAGCTTTGGCTCTACACACATTTGGGACTTTACCTTTCAATCTAATCTACCATATGGGGTTATTTTGAAGAAATGACAGAGTTCTAGAGGCACAGTTTAGGGTGTAATGTTCAAACAGAGGAGTGACAGTGGTGCACATATTTGAAGGACTCAGCCTAAATATGTAATGTAAGTATTACCTTAGGGAGGAGAGCTGTATCTCTGTGTTAATAGATTGACCATGAGGACATCATTGTTTTAACTCATTCTACATTGCTAGCTGGATGGCATTTGATATATTTAACTTGCCTTTATTTAATTACCCCTCCATGGACTGACAGGAGCATCATTATTGGCTATGCTATCTCAGGCTTATGGGAGTTGTAATCAACAACATTGAAGGACCACATTCTTCAAACCCTGAATTTAGTCACAATAGGCAGATACAATGTAGAAGGGGAATAGGGTGAGCATTATACTGCTGCTGAAGCAACTCTCCACACTAAACTCTTACAACCCAATAGCTGAGGAGCTGGGAGATCAAACAAGTAAATATCTTTAAATACATAGGAGTGGTCTTTCAAGCCAATGATGGCCAGAAGGAAAACATTGAGTTTACTAGGAGCACCTCTGCAATATTAAACTACTTTTGCACCAGAGGTGACCAATATGTGTCAGCAACAATTAAATTGTTTGAGGCCAGATCATTACATCGACTTTTATACGGTGCACAAAGGGGCCCTTTACTCTGATCTTTGTAATTTGCAAGTGCTGCAGTATACATTCTTGAATGCCATTCTTCCGGTGCCCCCAACTATGGACAAGTAAGTGTTGTGGGTTTGACTAGTATGTGTGTGACTGATATTTTCAATAGTCCCCTAAATTTTGGTAGAGGACAAAATCAACAACAGCAAATGGTTTATGGAATAAAAGGTTTCTGTACAACTTCAACGGCAAATTCTGACTCACAATTTATTTCAGTGATATAATCTGTACAAGGCTCAAACCTTCCTAAAATTGCATGTTTTCCCGTCTTCTATCAGAGACTCCACTACCAGGTCTCTCTTCAACCTCCCACCAAAGCCAAACTGTTCAAGAACTAAACCTCTCAGCTCCCTTCTCAACATCACAAGGGCTGTGTTTGGTTGGCTATACAATGTTAGACAGTCTCTCCACTTGGCTGTTCACCCCAGAGTCACCCAGAGCAAGCTGACAGCATGAGTAAGTATTCTTCCTGGCTCTTTTTTTTAAACAGAGGAGCCCACACTTTGGGAGGAAAGCAGCTATGCTGGTTTAGGTTTTTGCCGCACAGCAGAATTAATGAAATTTGACACACTTTAACTTTCATGGCTCCACTCTATGGAGTCCTTGGAACTGTAGTTTGTTGTAGCACCAGAGCTCTCCGACAAAGAATGTTCAATATCTCACAAAACTACGCACCCCAGAATTCCATAGTATCAAACCACAGTAGTTAAAGAGGTGTCAAATGGCATTAATTCTTCTTTGTAGATGCAGCCTAGGGCTGACAACATCCAGCCTTGCTATTTATTAATGGGTTCATATTTCAGTGCATACAACTATTCTCATGTCTTTATTCTTGGGCATTACAAAGGTGTGCTATATCACATCAGTCTTATTTATATATATATATATTGTATATTCCCCATTGTCTCCTTGTTGGCAGGACAGCCTTCCTGGGGCACAGAGTGATTAATACTTCTGCAGTGGGCCACACACTGTAGATCTGTTTGTTCCATAATTAGTTTACTATTTGTAGGGCTTTGTTTGCAAAGGCAGCATTTTGAAAGCAGTATGAATTATATCCAGTCAAAAAGAGACACTAAACTTGAGTTTATAATAAATGCCCTGAAGTTCTGTTCCTCCTCCCCTCACTTTTAATGAAGTATTTAATGTGGAGGGGAAGAGTTGTATGTTCCCCACCCCCCAGCATGCTGCCAACATTTTTCTTTACACATAAAGCAATATACCATACAATTATATAAAAATAACACATAACTGCTTCCCATACAGCACTATCAAAATCTATCAGGACTTGTTCCCCTGCTGCGCAAATATTATTGCCCTCTCCCTGTACAAAAGATCCTGTGGAGATTTTGTCTCTCCCCCCCACCTTAAATAAAGTCCTTGAAATCGCAAGAGTGATTAGAACCTGTGGAAATCAGACAAGCTTTTATGTATTTATTGCATTTTTAATGATGACTTGATGGAATTTCCTCTCTCCCTGGGGAGAAAAGAAGAAGAAGACAATGGTCCATAAAGAACAATATCATGTAATTTTAGGAATGGAGAAAAGAAATAAAGAGGGAAAGAATAGAATGGATACCCCCAGCTTTCTTCCACAACAACAACAAAATAATATTATAGTAGATAATTCAAGTTGCAAATGTTTACAAGATTCGGGGATGGAAGAAATATAAAACGTAGCAAAATCTCAAATTGAAATATTACAGTGGAGTCAGCCATGAGATAGTGGAGTGCTCATGCTTATCTGAACACACTACACAATACAGATCTACATTTTAATGATGAAAATCCTAGAACCAATGCATATTCAGTAATGGCCAGAGTATTACATTTTAAATCTGGATATGTTATAGCAATGCAGTGAAGGACAGTGAGTTTCTCAGATATGATCTTCCACATGACAGCCTTTCCAATATATGAAGATGGATATCACATCACCTCTCAATCTTCTCTTTTCCTGACAAAACATATGCCTTAAATTGTTTTTTATAAGGCTTGGTTTCTAAGACACATTAGTTGACAGAACTGGACATACTGCTCCTGGTGAGATATAACCAGAGGAAAAGGAAAAGGTACTATTAGGTACTATATAGGCACTGCTCCTTCTCAGTAGATGCAGCATTTTGTTTTACAGTGTTGAGTCATGTTCAGTTTGTGATGTACAACAATCTAAACTACCAGACTAAGGACCTTATCACATGGTGACCTAATCCAAAGGGTATCCGTAGCTAATACATATTATTTCCCCGTG
>CM034705.1:24452624-24474694 GCA_020142125.1 Phrynosoma platyrhinos | reverse complement strand
CTTTTTGCACATATTGCCTCCCAATAGGAACGAAGAAAGAGCCGAGTCTTCTGCCACCTGTACTCTAGTCGTTGTCCAAACCGCTTCATTCTCCTAAGCTCAGGTATATACCATGGATTACGGTTTGAAGCAGGTTGGCAAAGATGTTTAGGAGTGATCGTGTCGATTGCCCAGGTAAGATCGGTGTTCCATGTATTAACCAGAGCATTGACAGGGTCACTGGCATTCCCAACCATTAAACCCTCTAAGGCTCTCTGGAATCCAATTGGTTCCATTAGCCTTCAAGGGCGGACTATTTTAATGGGTCCCCCATTTCCCCATCCAAAATGGGGAAGAGTAGCATGTTGCATAAACTTTATTGTTAATAGCCATAGACCATCAAAAGTAGCATTTAATTCATTACCTTGAATATGGCAGAAATTTCTTGGGCTAGTCAGAGCTAAACTAGCCCACTGATTCAACTGTGGTTGCCACTGCCTGCACACCTTCTATTGAAGAGCATCTAATCATAATGTGCCATCACAGATGGAAATGCTTGGTATGATAACACTGACAAGAACTGAGAGCAGTCCTCTTTCTTCAGTCCCTTTGCTGATCAGCTGTGAAAAGAAGAATTAGAAAACTTGTCTTCTGTTGCTCCAAAGATTGGAATACAAAGCAGTGGATTCAAATGACAAGCAAAAGGTTCCATTTAAACTTTAGGAGGGACTTTTTTTTTACTGTAAAAATGGTTCAACAGTGGGATGGACTGCCTCAGATGATGATGGGTTCTCCTTTGTTTAGAGGCCTTTAAAGAGAAGATAGATGGACAACTTTTAGGAGTGCTTCAGCTGTGTATTACTTATAGAATCATAGAAATGGAGGCGAACACAAGGGCCATCCAGTCCAACCCCCTGCCATACAAGAAGATGCAATAAAAGCACTCCCAATGGATAGCTATCCAGCCTCTGTTTAAATGACTCCACCATTCTCTGAGGCAGCTTGTTTCACTGTTCAACAGCTCTTACTATCAGGAAGTTCTTCCGGACATTTATTGCATGGCAGATGGTTGGAATAGATGGACCTTGTGGTCCCTTTGAACTCTAAGATTTTATGATCTATACAGTAGTATTAGAGATCCAGTTTGAGACCTTCTATGGCTTTTAAAAACATTGTGATAGATTTATCACTGGTCTTTTAATTTGTGTGTTTGTATCTTTAAGTCACCTGTCAATGTATGGTGACACTAGATAACCAGCCAACTCTCTCAAAAAACAATGAATATATTGTGCATTAGAACAATGAAATGTATTGGCACACCCAGCTCTTTAAGTAAAATCCATAGTTTTTCATTATCTATGCAGTCAAAGGCTTTGCTATAATATATAAAGCTGATTTCATTCTGGAATTCTCTGGTGTGCCCCATTATTGATTGTATGTTTGCAATTTGATCCCTAGTGCATCTTCCCTTCCTAAAGCCAACCTGCACCTCTAGAAATTTTCATTCTATATATGGCAGAAATCTTTGCTCTAGAATCTTGGTCATGACCTTGCTTGCATGTAAAAATGTAATGGTCCTGTAGTTGTTGCAATCTTTAGTATCCCCTTTTTGGGGATAGGGATGTATATTGCTGATTCACATTGCTGATTTGTAAAGCTGGGAGCTTCCCAGTTTTGAAAAAAAGCTGGCAAAATGCAGCTTCTAGCTGGAAGTTACCTGATGCAGCTTCTAGCTGGAAGTTACCTGGGTTGCACCCAGCTGGTGGCATCAGTGGCATTTTGCATATGATAATACCAAGATGCATCCCAAATTAGGATTAAAAATGGCAGTGGTAAATCACATTTTTAAGCCATGTGATAAACTTCAAAAACACACACATGGATTGTCTCATCCTCCAATATGAAGAAGATGACTGGATATTCAAGCAACAGTAGACAGTTCTCACAGAGAGATTTTCTCACTGTGTCTCTAGATTTAACTTCTTTCTAACTTGGGGGCTGTCTCCAAAAAGTGAAGGGAACATCTTTAGGTGGAGCAAAATAAGACCCCTGTGTTGTTCTAGGGAAGATTAAAAAACAACAACAACAAAAAGCATGTTCTTGCAAAGGGCAGAGATGATTCAGGTATTGATAATGGCTCTTAAGTGGTCTGGCCAGTAGAGAACAATGGGCTGTGTACACAAGACAAAATCCAAATATATATATACTCTCTTCCAAATCCAAATAGGTTGCTCAACCTCTATGGAAGCTGCACAATACATCCCAAAGGGGAATGTACCAGTCTGAGCCAGTTTGGGAGGTCTCCTTTCATTGGAGTTGTCAAGACAGCTGTCATGGAAAGCTGGTGGATAGGCTGATAGCCAAGGCAAGGGAAAGCCCCAAAGAAAGTCCTAGTTACCAATCCGAAGGGGAAGCCAGTGAAGAGTCAAACACGGTCTGTAGGTCGGGAGTTTCAGAGTAGCTGAAAGACAAGGCAGTTCGAGGTCCAGGGATGCAGAAGTCCGAGAGCAGTCAGCGGTCTGAAGGTCAAGGATACCAGGAGTCCAGGATAATCAAGAATCAAAGGAACAAGGTAAGGAACAAGGAGAGACAGAGATTTTCACCAGGAAGCTCAGATAGCCTCTGGCAGCAAGGCAATGCTTCCCCACTTGCTTAAATCCCCGAACTGCCAGAGCTCAGCTGGGGCTGAACACCTTGATGACCTCAGTGCTTTTCATAAAGTCTCTTCAAGTGCCGGAGGCCCGCCTTTTCAGCTCTACACTGACTAAAGGTAGGCACAGCCCCTTGATCCTCCTCCATGTCCAACAGCTCTGTTGTTGGAAGGCTTGGCTGCAGAGCCTCTTGAGAAGCCACAGGCTCTGCTGGAGGCTCTGCTGACAAAGCAGAGCTGCTAGGGCCAAGCTGGGACTCTTCTGCTGCAGACTCAGGACCCAGAGGAAGTTCTGACTTATCATCTGAGTCCTCGTCCAGGCAGGGCATGACAATAGTTAAGCCCTGACAGCTTTCATCAGTGAAACATTTATTTGTCAGCAGGAGGTACCCCTCTCCTGTTGGAAGGAATTTCTAGTTTGCACTTTATAATAAGGTTTGCCCCCCCCTCCTCAACATGAACAGGGTCCATGTCACTGCCCTACCTGACCACCATGAATTCTAAAAAAAATGTATGTAAACTCTGGCAACAGACAGTTTTCCTGCCTTATTCATCAAAGTCTAATATTTATATTTATTGAGCATAACTCATAACAGTTTATGTGAATTAGGGATATTTTTCTTTCCCCACTTCATTTCTTTACATAATAAAAGGCAAACACCAAAAATTTTCTCTTTTTTTTCCATGTTCCATAATAATTGATTGTTGCTGTTGTTAACTATGCTCAAGTTAACCCCAACTCATGGCGACCCTATGGATGAGACATCTCCAATCCCCCCCCCCCATTTTCACTGGGAACCATTCTGTTTCTCCATATTCTGTTCTAACCATAGCTTCTTGTCCTAAGTACAGATTTCTCATCAGGATTATCAAATGCAGTGGCACTCTCATTGTCTTTAAGAGTGTTCTGTAGCTTTCTGTGGGCTATAAATTCAAGGGTTTGCTATATTCTATAAAGTTTATGCTGATTTTCTTCTGGAATTCCTTGGTGCACTCCATTAATCATGGTATGTTTGCAATGTTGTCCCAAGTACCTCTGGGATTTCTCTCTCTCCATATATGAATGCAGTCTAGAACCTACAGACTGTGTTCTGAGAAGAGACCTAGGAGTTTATCACATGGGCAGCCCCGTGCAAAATTGCTGTTTAAAGTAAAAAAAAAAAAAAAAAAAAACCCGCAACAGCGGAAGCTTTTAATGAACGGGATTTCTCCCGTTCTGCCCAGTGTGAAAAGTAAAAGTGCCATTAAAAGGAGGTTAATACGAATGGAAATTAGACAAAAACTGCTTCCTTTTACTTTTGGGATCTTTCAAAAGTAAAAAGAAGCAGTTTTTGTTTAATTTCCATTTGGATTAACCTCCTTTTAACAGTGACGTCATCTGAAAAAAACACCCACTTTTGCGGGTTTTGTTTAATTTAAAGCCCCACTTCTGCATGGGATTTCCCTCGTGTGATAAACTCCCTATTTTCTTGAACAAAGGAAGGTGTTAGCTCCCCTTCCCTAGTTGCTTTTCTAAGTGAAAAGAGATGAATCTGAAGCAAGAAGCCTCCTGTATGAGTACAGGCTACCTAGGCTTCCAGACAGCTGGAAAATCTGGGTTCTAAATCTCATGGAGCATCTCCATTTATAAAATACACTGTTATGCCAGACTTATCACTTTTTATGTGAGCAAGCACTGGGTGTCCCTGGGCAAATCACATGCTCTCCACCTCAAGGGTGGCAATGACAAACCTCCTTTGAACAAATCTTGGCAAGATAGATTTTCCTTAGGATCATGACAAGTCGGAAATGACTTGAAGGCACACAACAACAAGACAAAAGCAATAACAGAGAGAGCAGGGCTATAAAGCTCCCCTCCATGTATGTTTAATTAATCTAAAAGGGAATAATTAAATAGGACTACATTGTGCTGATCAGCACTGCTATTAATGTTATCCCAATACTTTATTATTTCATGTTTTATTGTTGATTTTTATTTTTCCATTTTGCAGTGTTTTGAACCAGTTTGAGCATATTTATGGAAAAGTTGTTCATGTGTGAGAATTTCAGTATCCATTTACACACACACTCAGACACACACACACATGCTTTATTAATTTTAGCTTCTATTAATCTAATCAGCATATCAAAGACTAAATATGGAAAATAATCTGAGATAAAAGAAATACATTTTAAATGGATGTGTATGTGTGTTTATAATATTTTAAAATATGGATTTAACTATGTATATGCGTGTATGTTATTTTCTGTATAGATTTAAATAGCTGTAGAGTAAATAAAAATAGACTTTTGTTTTTGATCTGATCATACTGGATATTTTTTTCCATTCTTACGGTTATATTTTTCCTCATTTAAGACAAAAGAGTTAGTAACCTGCTAAAGCCACTGAGCGAGTTCATCAGTTCATTAGATTTAAACCATCCTCCTCCCGTCTCATATCTCATGTACTTAAACACACTGATATACCACCTTCCACAGAATATGAAATCCCTACATTTATTCTAAATTTCATCAAAGCTTGCAGTCAACCATTTTCTAATTTACTTTGCTTCGAAATATCAAGAGAAATTGATAACTATTGCATCCAAAAGTTCAAGGTACAAACAATTGATGGTACATATAAAACAATTATTTTTTAGGATATGTGGTAAAAGAGGTGAAAAATCAATGTCTTCTTTTCTCATAGTACCATCTCATAATGTCAAGGGTCAGGTGTTCATCTTACTTCATTAGATATAGATCTCAGCATACTATGATGTATTTATCTTTAAAAAGTAATACCCTTTTGATTATGTGTCATGGATAAAATCTTATCTTTGTCTTGGGAAGCATGAGAGTAATGGTGACTTCTTTATGAGCCCCCTGAACCTTGGCAGTAGTTCATCCAATTACCTGATAGTGATTAAGATGGTTCACTCTCTTGAATTCCTGTACCATGGACGTGAATATGAGTCATAACTTGCAAATATTTAATGGAGTCATTCCCCTGCAGATATAGCAATAACTTGGAAGTTCAACTGTTTCACCCAGGGTTTTTGAATATTTCTGTTCACTTCTCAGTCCTTGTAATAAGATTTCCCAAGAGAAAATGACTGTATTGAAAAGAAGCTGTCATCTGTCTAAAGGCACTGTGGCAACATAGACTAGTCTGTGGCTGATAATGAAGCCTTTTTGTACTCTGTGACACTGAATTAAAATAATCAATTAAGTAATCAACTAAAAAGATACTTTTGATTCATTTAATACCCTTCAGAAACATTTCAGGATGGAGCATAATAATATCCACAGAGTATATACAATAAAAAACCTAACCAAAAAATGTTAAGTGTCTAGAAAACTGTACTGTCTCCATAACCACTTCAAACATATTCAAATAGTCCTGTACAAGCCCGTTGAGCCATTTCCCCCCTATACATGATTCTAGGAGGGATGAAATGTCATCACATCCCATTGGTATCAGGAGCATTTTATTATTATTATTATTATTATTATTATTATTATTAGTATTAGTATTAGTATTAGTATTATCACGCCTCTCTGTGTAACACAACCAGGGCGGCTTTGGGGATACATTTTGAATGTGTGTACCATAGTCACAAATGGAAGTCAGACCTTCTAGCCCTTCAAGCAGTGACTGCTTTTGAGGGCTGGATGTGTGAGGCAAAGAAAGGGTACTTTACAGGCATCCGTTTGACCATCTCATAGGACCATAAGTACAAAGATATGGGGAAACATGAATTCTTGTTTGTTCCACACATTAGCATTTAAAATTACATATTTAGTATTTGTGTGTGTGTGTGTGTGTGTGTACTACTTCATGTAGTAGAATTTTCTTATGAGTAGGCTTGCTCTACCTCACTTCAACAATTTGGTGGTTGGAAAACCTCATGGTGAAGAGAATCTCATCAATGGAGATCTATATCTTTGTCACCATAATCTGAAATAAAATATTAGGATAAATTTTAGGGTGCAATCTACAGCTCAAACACTTGAGAATTTGGAGGAAGTTAAGAGACTTTTGATAAGGTTCAGAAAGTTCCATGTAGTTGGGGAAAACATGGGAGAAAAGATGGAAATACTCCTCAAGTTATTATTTGAAAAAGAATGTCTACAAAATGTTTTATAGGTGGCACTTCACCCCGTTCAAATTAGCTAAAATATATAAAAGTGAGAAAGGAAATTGTTGGAAATGTGAAAAAGATACCGGCACATTCTTTCATATGTGGTGGAATTGTGCATTGGCAAAAAAATTCTGGAATGAAATTCATAAAACAATAGAGAAGATTCTAAATTTGAAAATGAAAAAAAAATCCAATGAGATATTTATTAAGTATCAATCAAGATATTGAGAGAGAATATGGACCCCTTATTTTCTGTATATCTACAGCCGCAAGAATTCTATATGCCTCTAAATGGAAATAAAAAAGATACCAGGGATAAAAGAGTGGATATTAAAGATATATGATTTGATGGAAAATGATAAGCTAACCCAATTATTACAAAAAAAAAAAGCCAATGAGAGATTTTGAAAACAGATGGAAATCTTTTATTGACTATATGAAGCGGAACTGGGGAGAACACTGGATAACTGGTTTAAAAAGCTGAATATGCTAAATAGTTCCAGAGTAAATAAAAACTTTTAACTACCTCTCCTGGATAAAAGGAGAGGAGACTCTGAACAAAATATAACTATGAGGTCTGTAAGTTTTCTTTTAGGTATATGTCATGAATAGTAGAATAGATTCTATGTATGTATAAAATAATGTCTATATTAATCATAAACATGTATAAAATACTGTTTATCAATTTAGTAATAGGATAGGATATATACTATAAACATACGCGAAGAATATTATAATTAACAACAATTATAGATCCAGAGTTGGAGAAAGGAAGTCATATTGTATAGATGTATGAAGTAGATGTTTTTAGTTGTGTTGGGTAGTTATGTGTGTTGTATTGTCTGTAAATGTTTTTTAATGTATTCTTCATTTGTATGTATGTATGTTCGTTATTGTTTTTTTAATAAATAAAACTTTATTTAAAAAAAGAAATTTCCATGTAGTTGGGTGGTTTTCCTTGCATAGTTTTTGGTGAAAGCAAAATTGGAATACGTCTTGTGAGAAAGCATGTGTTTTGGGACTTTAGTCAAAGTAAACATCAATTTTGATTGGACTAGGCTGAAGGAATCTAGTAGCATGAGATGCATGAGCAGCAAACATGGCTTCCATTGTCTTATTTGGTTTGGTATTCATAGAGAAGGTATCAAGATATGTTCCCTTAAACCAAGGGTGTGAATCCAGATGCTGTTGGACTGGAATGTCCAGCCTCCTTTATCATTAACTATTCCACCCAGTCTTCTGAGAGCTGCAGTGGAACAACATCTGGAAGTGGCATTATTCTCACTTCTGGCTTAAGCTTTCAGGTCCCTAAAGGTTAATATGGCAGAAAATACTGAACCCTATTTCTTCTAGACAACTTTCTGGTATAATATACAAAGCATCATAATATTCCTGTAGTAGTAAAATACATATGGGGGGAACTAAATTAAATTATTATTTGATGCATTTCTAACATCATCTTAGAATAGCTAACAGATATATACTGAAAATTATTAAAGCCAAGGCAATCTTTTCCACTTGAAGAGTTCTCTGTCACATCTTCATTTGTCATGCCATGCCCAGTACTGGATTTCTTTAGCTCTTCACTTTTAAAAATGAACTTCTGAGAAAATAGGATGCAATTATAATGCAATCTGCCACATACTTCAACCATTTAAAATTAAATTGTCTCACATTTTACAGATTTTTTTGGGGAGGAGGGGAGAGATGTGCCCAAATTCACAGGGCCTTTTCTAGCCCCAAACAAGCCAAAATGAAAATAAAGAATTGATGCTCTTAGTCAACATGCTCTATCAAAAACAAACAAACCAAAAGTAGGGTAGTTATATATCATGACATTAGTTATATTTGAATATAACTAATGTCATGAGTATTTATAAGAAACAGCAGCTTGAATTTTGGATAAAATATTTTTAATCAGTATCTTATGCATTAAAATAAATGCAGGATTTCAGAGAGAAAACTATAAAAATAATAGGACTGGGAAATTAATCATATCCAGAAAAGGTGCTGGTGATTGGAGCTGACAATGTTTCACTGTGGGAAAATGATTAAGGAGAAATATGTTGACAAGTTTCTAATATCTGAAAGGATTTCAAAACCAAAAGATGAAACAAGTATCCATCCCAGGCTCTGAGAAAAGGATGAGAGCTTACATATTTTTGCTACATAAAGGTAAATGTGACTTAAATTTAAAAGAGCATTCACACAGATATTTGAACAGATAGAATTGTAGCAAATGACTGAAGCAGAATTTAATATATGTTGGCCAATTAAATCATGCATGTCACACCAGCTCAAGGAAATTTTCACATATAGTACTGCTCAGTCAAGTATCCACCATCCTACACCTGTACATTTGATTTTGTGGCCTAAATGTAGAATTCTGCATTTCATAGAGTCATAGAGTTGGAAGAGAACAAAAGAGCCATCCAGTCCAATGCCCTGCCATTCAGGAATACTCAGTCAAATCACTTCCAACAGATGGCTATACAAACCCTGTCTGCAAACCTCAAAAGAGGGAGACTCCACCACACTCTCCACCACACTGTTGTTTCTTGGATGAAATAATAGGGGGCTTGCTTCTCAAATTTGCAGATCACACCAAATTAGGAGGAATAGCTAATACCCCAGAAGACAGGATGAAAATTCAAAATGACCTTAATAGATTAGAAAGCTGGGCCAAAGCTAACAAAAGAGAAATGTAAGGTATTGCACTTTGGGCAAAAAAATTGAAATGCATAGATATAAGATGGGGGACACCTGGCTTAATGTGAAAGGGATCTAGGAGTCCTAGTAGACCACAAGTTGAACATGAGTCAACAGTGTGATGCTGCAGCTAAAAAGACCAATGCAATTTTAGGCTGCATTAATAGAAGTACAGTATCTAGATCAAGGGAAGTAATAGTGCCACTCTATTCTGCTTTGGTCAGGCCCCACCTGGAATACTGTGTCCAGTTCTGGGCACCACAATTCAAAAAGGATGTTTAAAAACTGGAACATGTCCAGAGAGGCTGGATGGCCATTTGTCAGTGATGCTTTTATTTTGAGTTCCTGCATGGCAGGGGGTTGGGCTGGATAGCCCTTGTGGTCTCTTCCAACTCTATGATTCTATGACTAAAATGGTGAAAGGTCTGGAAACCATGCCCTGTGAGGAACGACTTAGGGAACTGGGTATGTTTAGCCTGGAGAAGAGATGGTTAAGAGGTGATATGATAGCCCTGTTTAAATATTTGAAGGGATGTCATATTGAAGATGGAGCAAGCTTGTTTTCTGTTGCTCTAGAGAACAGGACCTGGAAGAATGGATGCAAGCTACAGGAAAAGAGATTCCACCTCAACATTAGTAGGAACTTCCTGACAGTGAGAGCTGTTTGACAGAAGAACACACTCCCTCAGAGTTTAGTGGAGTCTCTTTATTTGGAAGTTTTTAAACAGAGGCTGGATGGCCATCTGTCTGGGATGTTTGATTTTGAGTTCCTGCATGGCAGAATGGGGTTGGACTGGATGGCCCTTGTGGTGTCTTCCAACTCTATGATTCTATGAACAGCTCTTACTGTCAGGAGCTTCTTCCTAACGTTTAGTTTGAATCTCTTTTCCTGTAGCTTAAATCCATTGCTCCCAGCCCTCCCAACCAATCACAGCATCAGCCTTCTAAAATGGCTGGCGCAACAGAAGTCCCCTCCCAATGCATCCGGGGGGGGGTGTCTTTCTTCTTTCCCCTGTTCTACAATTGTGAATTCTAGGATTACATGGTCACTTCCCCCTAAACTACATACTACATTATTCCAGTGAGCAACTCCTTCCCGTTGGTTAGGATCAAGTCCACGATTGTTAATTCCCCTTTTTTCTTCCACTGCTTTTTGAAACAGGAAATTATCTATGAGGCGCATCAGGAATTTGTTGCAGAGACTATGCCTAGCAGAAGTAGTCTCTCAACATATATCAGGATAATTGCAGTCCTCCATATCTACCAGCTCTTGATTCTTGGAGATTTCTGAGGTTTGTTTAAGAAAAGCATCATGCACCACCTCTTCTTGGTTTAGTGACATGTACAACAATGTTGTTTTCATTTATTTCTTCATTTATTTTTCCCCCAAATGGTCCTGTTTGATCACTCATATAGATTTCTATACAAAGGAATTTCTCTTTGACATTCCATTTCTTCCTCATCTATTCTTTTTGAACAGATTATATGCATCAGGGGTAGGCAACCTAAGGCCCGGGGGCCGGATGCGCCCCCCCGAGGCCTTTGGACCGGCCCCAGGTCAGTCTTGCCGCCGCCGCCTGCCATGATGATATTGTTGTTATTACTTGTTCTTGGGGTTTTCTTGGCAAAATCTCCACAGGGGTTTTGCCATGGCTTTTCTGGGGCTGAGAGAGTGTGCATGCATATTGTTTTAATTTTTTACTTTTTAAAAAAATATATTATTTATTTATTTATGTATTTTGGGTGCTTCGCCCCCCCCCCCCCCCCAATTGTCTGAGGGACAGCAACCCGGCCCCGGGCTCAAAAAGGTTGCCTACCCCTGATATACATCAATTGTTATATTCCAATCATGAGTGTCATCCCAACAAGTCAGTGTTATAACTATAAAGTCATATTTACCATCTTACAGTAGGAATTCAAGCTCCATTGTTTCCCATATTCTGCACATTCATATATAGAAGTTTAAAGCATTATTTGTTCTAATCTTTTATTCTACTGCAAATTTTATTGTGCTCCCATTCTTTCCCTCAGCTTTTCCTCTTGAATTCACATCCTTGAGTTGACAGACTTTTGCTTTTGGACAGATGTTTAAGCTATCATTATCAATACCTCAAGAATTTGTTTAAATCATATTCACTATGCTTTTTGCCAAAGATGTTCCTCCCAGTCTTTGTGAGGTGTAGCCCGTCTGTAGTACTTTGCCAGTAGTACTTTGTCTGAGAAGTGAAGACGATGATCCCAGAAGCCAAACCTTTCCTGTCAACACTATCTTCATAAGCAGTCATTCACCTGCAATATCTTGTTGTCTCTGTGTGGTCACCTGTCTTTCACTGGTAGAAGTGTTGAGAATACCACCTGTGCCTCTAAACTCTTAATTTTTCTATATAGGGCATATTACTCCTAGGTGATCTATTCAAAGCTGTTATTTTTCAGTGCCATTAATGAATAAGAAGAAAGGGGTACTGCTCTGTGTTCTTGATAAGTTTTGATAACATTATTGACATCTTGCATATGTATGCCAAGAAGAGAGGAGACTTCCTGTCTTGTCCGGCTGACACACTATTCCCTCTATATTCATGAGCAATGAATCCCCTACCACCTACATCTTTCTTTTCCTCTTGCTGTAGTTGGTGTTTAGATTGGCTCCTTCTCTAGCATACAGTTTCTCTTGCTGCTGGCATCTGGTTAATGCCTCTTCACCATCATAATCTTCAGGAAGATTGTAGAAAGTGATTGCTCAATTAGAGCAGTTTAAAATCATTTGTGTATTGCCTGATCCTCACAGTGACTGCCTTCCAGGGTGCTACCTAAGGATACAGCCTTCCTCAGTTTCATTGGCAGTTTTTTTTTCTGTTGGTTCTGTAGGACCAGTTCCACCTCTGTTCTGTTCAGGAAGTCTTCGTTTTCTCTGATGCACTGAAGAATCCCAACATGTAGTTGCAATGTGTTGACCTTTTTTTCCAAGAGAGCCATCAGTTTGCACTTGCTATGAGTATAGTCTGTGAAGCATGGCAGGGGGTTGGACTGGATGGCCCTTGTGGTCTCTTCCAATTCTATGATTCTAAAGGCAGATGCACATGGCCAAAAAGGGGTGTCACACAGCCCCCTCAGTAGCAGCGACTGGGGCTGCAGTAACTGCATGCTGCAACTTCAATCCTCCTTTTTTTCTGCCCTGAAAAGAGCAGCAAAATGCCGCTCCTTTTGGGAGTGGCAAAACGCAGGGGTAGGCAACCTTTCCCCTTTAAGGGCCGAGGGACTTCATCTCCCAGAATCCCAGGAGCTATTGGCCAACATGGGACTATTGGCCAACATGGCTGAGGCTTCTGGGAGCTGAAGTCCCTCGGCCCTTAAAGGGGAAAAGTTGCCTACCCCTGGGCAAAAGGCTGCTCTTTCAGCTGCAGCTGCAGCTTTTTAGCACCCTTTTGGCATCATGACACCACACACCATGCAAATGGGTGCACAGCATCTGGATGGGGTTGGGGTGGAGTTGGGGCACCTGGTGTGAGGCTGCCTGCACTAACTCCACCCCCAGGCCAGCCCTTTAGGCCAGTCTGCAAAGCCCCTATGTTTTCTGGCAACAAGATAAACACTGTGTACACATTGCAGCAGACAATGACAGCTCTTTCTCCTCCATCCCTGCAGTTATTTTTTCATATCCTTCAGACTGTAATAACACTTACTGATATGATGGTGCACACTACAAAGCATGCACTGCTGGCCTTCGGAGACTGAGGGCCTCGGCAGACGGCTAATTGAGCCGTCTCCGAGGCCAGGAAGAGGAGGAGCAGCCGCACGCGCGGTGCTCCTTCCTCTACCTGAGGTCATCTCGGAGCCGCCAGCCCTCCGCATGGCCGGCGCTCCGGGGGCAACCTTCCGCTGCAGCGACCGGACGCACTGCGGCGGAAAAGACAGGGAAAGTGCGCCTGACACTTTTAGGGCACACTTTCCCTGTCTTGAGGAAGAAGTGCTGATTTAGCGCTCCTTCCAGGGACGCCGCCAGTGTGCCGTGTTGTGGAGGCTGCGGCCCCGCGGCGCGCCAGTCCAGGGCATCCTGGACGCCCTCATCTGCTTCCCCCCTGAGCTTCTGAGACTGAGACAATTAATTTATAGTGCTAATGTCTGCTAGTTATTTCCCCAAGCAAGTCTATGTACCTTATCACATGGGGTCTAAAGCAGACAGAACCCCATCCCATCCCCGTCCCATTGCAGTTTTTTTTTCCCCGTGTGTTCACACTACGTCACAGAGAACCCTATCCCATCCCTGTCCCAATGCGGCATCATCCCCATTCTTTTGAATGCCGGTTTCCTGGGGAATTACATTTGCGCGACCAGAATGATAACAGAATGATGCTGCTTTCGTTCATTGTGCAATGATGATAGTTGCATCTGATAGCAATTTCCATCTTTTGGGGTCTATACCGGTATAGTTCTGGATTGATTCCATACCGCTTTCTTGCCGCTTTGAGACCCACGTGTGATAACGTCCACTGACTCAGCAGAAGCCCAACTTCTTTAGACCATGTGCTCATAAAGAACTCATGGCCAAAGCCAGACAAAAATCCCCACATAAGCCTTTAGAAAAATACAAAGAGTCAAGAATGATCTCCAAAACATCTCAGAGACTCTGTTTACTTGAACCACTGAATTCCTGAATGTGTGGTTTGATTCTGAAGGCCAGAACACTGTATAGCAAATAAATACATTACATAATAGTAATAACAGCAAAAGCAGACTAAGCAATGCCATGATTAGGCAAGGGAATATGAAACAGGCTTAAATCCCATTTTGAATCATGCTAGAATAGAATAGGGAATCTTGGAGGTGTCTCATCCACAGGGTTGCCATGAGTCAGGATTGAATCGAAGGTGGTTAATAATAAAAGAATAGACTCATACAATCACTTGGATTTACCTATATGCTGACTCATCATTTAACAGTTGATTTCATGGGTTTACTCTAGTTGAGAAATAAGAAACAAGAAAAGAAAGGTAAATGTCTATAGTTAAAATCACTGGGACAAAGTTAACACGATGAGTCCTTAAAACTCCTAACAGTCCATGTCCTAGATCACTGGTCTTCAGCTTTTGCATTACAACCCATTACCATGTTGCATCCTGACCTAAAAGCACAATATCAAATTACTAATAGGATAAATATTTAGGAAGTCCATATTTGTGCTAAATGTTGTATCCCATTTTTGAAAAGGATGTAGGTTGCTGTTCTAGCTAGTCTCCCTTTTTGAAAATTGCAGTGTGATCCAGTAAACAACTACCATTTTACTAGAAAGACACCCCCCGACGAGTTGGGAGGCTTTTCTTGTTGTGCTGGCCAAATAAGGACAGGAGATGCTTGGTTGGTCAGGGCACGCAGGGGAACAAGTACACCTGCACACCCTGTCCAATCGGGTTGTTTGATTGTTGCTCCAAGTCTCGTTGTGTTATTGGTCTCGCAAGACTTGGGATGAGAGTTTGTGACTTATAGCTCTGTGCTGCCACGTGGAGGCAGCCATTTTAGAGCTGAGATGGAGTGAACCATCCCACCCACCCTTTATTAAGAGTCTTATTTTGTTACTGTCAGGCTGGTCACCTTCGGGGGCTGGGAGGGAATTTTTCCCCAGAGTTCTTCCCTGGGTTTTTCACCCTCCCTGAGATTTATTATTAAATAAATTAATTTGGGAATGGGTCATGGTGTGATAATTCATTTTGTTACTGTTAATTGCTTTGTCACAACTTTGGAATAGGATCTATAATTTAAAATTGTTGTTGTACTTTTGGGCGGGTAATGACCCCCACCCCACAGAAAAATTTAATCTGGCTATTTAAAATTGGCATAACACAAATTTAAAGGAAATGACCTATGCATTTAAATGCATGATGTCATAAAATTGCATGACGTCAAATGATGAAATATGACATCATTTCTGGGGGGAGGAGTTTGTAAATTTGTTGTTATTATTGTTTACTTGTTTTGTCACGTGCGATGAAGGACCACCCACTTAGGGGGTTACACCTTCACTTACACACGTGACAAATTTGTTAATGTTTATTGGTTTTGTTAATAGACCCTGTACAGCTAAATAAAAGTTGTGGCCTGTTTAAACCTAAAAAGAGGCGTCTTGTGTCCTTTGTGCCAGTGCAACATTTCTCTACTTAGAGTTTCTGAAAGGCAAGGAAGTATCAAGTAGAAATAGGTCAGGGAGGAGCCTGGGCATATTCTTATGAGTAATAAGAAAGAGCAGCATTTGAGGCAGCTTGGAATCTCCAATGCCTTGAAAGATACAATTGTGCCCCTCATGATATTACTTCATGCAGTTTTTATGATAATATCTATGATTTTCTACACCCCATCCACAAAGAAAGCCATAATGTTTTGCTGTTATTTTGGTGCAAGGCTTTGAAAATGTGTTGAGTGTCAAGCAGTTCTGTTTCCTGTCTGATCTAAACAAGGTTATAAATCACTGTTCCCCTTGGATACAGCATGAATACCTCGATAAAAATACCTGCACAATTTATAGGGAGAAGTTGAAACCCTGTATGTCCTGCTTTCATAATCTAAGGTTGAATGATAGTTCAAGTGTAGGTTAAATTTGACATTTATCTACCTGCCTAGGATAAAGAAGCAAGCTATGTGTATTAGCTGATTTAGGGTCCAAAATTTAGGGTCACAATTTTTTTCCACAGTAGTTCCCATAACAAAACTTATGTACAAACTGGTTGAGGCAGTGGCAACATTATGACCTTCATTTAACCTAGTTATGAGCAAAGCTGATGATCAAACTAGTCTGGGAATCTATATTCTCTGTGATAGCATATTTTTTCTCTATTATTAGACTTGTAAATTAAAACAACATTTACTTTCTAATGTCCAATTCCAGACAAAACGTAGTAAATGCAAATATGTAGCTTTAATTCTGTTTTAAGGGGCTGGGAGTGAGGATTTAGGGTTGGGGTTGTTTTTACATTGTTCTGTTTTTAACTGTTGTAACGCACCTCGATTGTTGGGCAGAAAGGCGGGCTATAAATAAAAAATTATTATTATTATTATTATTATTATTATTATTATTATTATTATTAGAAGCACATGCTATGCCATACATGCCTTTCACCATCAGGAGTACCACTGCTAAAAACATGCTAAAAATAAATCCAGTTACTAGTTCCTATTAGAATAAATCCATTACATCTATTGTACTTATGCATGTTGATTTATCTTTTGACAATTTATTCAATGGTTCTAGGTAATACTGGCAATTGGATTTAGGTTAGAGGTGGGGATTATGTGGCCTTCTAGAGGCTGTTGAACTACAGCTCCCAGAACCTCAACCAGCATAGCCAATGGTAATGAATACTGGGAGCTGCATTCCAACAATACCTGGATGGGCTGTATAATCTCCACATCTTATTTAGGTCATCTTTTAGTTTGCCCTGACACCATGTTAGCAGACATCCTCCATTTTTATTATATATTTTAGCTATGTGGAGTTCCCTATGACCCCAGCCTGACCCTGGCAGCCATAATCCCCTAGATGTGAGGTCAGGTAAGCAAGCTAAAAATTGCTTAAGACCACTAGAGATTTCCTGGACAGGCAGGTTTTGGGAGTTGCCTTTGGGAATATCCCATTATGTTGGAAAAGATACCTAATGGTGTTTGTTTGTCTTAGGGCCTTTCTTTTGCAGACTGCCAGAAATAGTGCAAACTTAGTCCACTTTTAGGGTTAGGGTTAGGGAATCATGGGAACTGTATTTTATTGTGGCATCAGAACTCTCTGACAGAGAAGGCTCAATGTCTCAGGAAAAAAATGCCCATGATTCCCTAGCACTAACCCTAACCCTAAAAGTGGACTCAATTTGCACTATTTCTGGCAGTCTGCAAAGGCCCTAAGAGGATTATTGCATAATGATTAGATTTGATGGCACATCCTTTCTCTAGCTTCCTTTCCTTGATTGCTTTGATACCACATGCATTGTTTAGACTATGCCCAGACTTAAGTAAACAATGAAAAGCCCATCACGCCTTTGTCTAGCTATTGTCCAGCCCATGGCTGGAAGGCTGAAATCGCCCTTAAAAACCCCTGGGTTTTAGCAGACATCGTGCTACCTTGGAAGTGCATGCTGAAACTCTGTTGGTCTGTGCTCTGAGATAGTTCTCACGACCCCCTTCTTGCCGGTTGTGCCCCTTCCACGGAACTCATCTTCATTCGCTGCCAAAGCCCAGAGGAGTCACTCTGGTGTGAGTATATCTCCCTTTATCCTGGTTTCCATCTTTGCTTTCCTTTCTCTCTCTCTTCCCCGCTTGTTCCTCTAGCATGTGTGTGTGTGCACTGCATTTGGACATTTGCTTATTGTTGCCAAATAAATATTTAAGATGTTAATTGGAGCTTGGTCTGTTTCAGTGTCTTTCCAGCCAGAATTCTTACGTCTCCTGTAAAGAATCGGATAAGGTCTTAGAAGCGAAGTTGGGCACTTCCTTCTCTCATTTGAACTAATTATAAAATTTCCCAAAATTAGGTCTTGGCTTCCCAACAACCAGGATGACCAGATATCCTCCTTTTCCAGGAAATGCACTATATTTCAAGATTCTGTCCAGGAGAATTTTCAAAATGTCCTCCATTATGATCATGACCAAGAAGCACAAATTTACATTTATGTGAGTGTTTTTAGTTTTTATTTGATCATGTCCTATGTTTTTCTGGAATGTCCTACATTTTGTTGTGCCTTGTGGTCCTTTGCAGTTAAGACATCTGGTCACCCTGCTGTGACACTAACATGAACTGAAAATACCACATTGTCTGATTCTGTCTCAACTAACTGTTAACAGAGGCCTTCCAAATTCACTGATATCTATCCAACCCATGACCTGTTTCTGTAAAATGTTTTTGTAAAGGTGCCTCCAGGACAATGAATACTGAGGCTACTTTCAATCTGCTTTCCCCTTTAACAAGATAAGACTCTCTTTTGTCCCTTTCACCCATCTGACTAATTCCTGAGGCTGTGCTGAAGATTTCAGACCTTACTAGGAACTATTGAGAAACTGGGTTTGCTCTTAACAGGAATTGTATCCTGATGACATTAAAGCAAGGTTGAGGGATGTGTGGTGTGTGGGCTATATGGGGCCATTATAGCACTACTCTGCTCCCTCCCACAAGGCCTGAAATAGCTTTGGCAAACCTGGAAGCTGCAGCTGGAAATGACTTCCCATTGCAATTTGTGCCCAAAATGGAGCAGTTCAGCCACCCATTCTTGCTGCAGTTGTCATGCATTTGGGCAAGGCATAGGCATTGATTTTAGTCCTGATTTTAAATGTTCATTGTTGGTGGAAGGAAGGAAGGAAGGAAGGAAGGAAGGAAGGAAGGAAGGAAGGAAGGAAGGAAGGAAGGACTACAGCTAAGTTTTTCTGTATACTTTTAAGGGGAAGGGGGCACAAATCTTTATTATTCATCTATTTCTATTTCCCTCTTTCAGTACTGGTTCTGGGGAAGGATCAGAATTTGCAGGTGAAAAGATCAGGTCACATTCCTCTCCAGCTTCTGTAGCTTTTCTTCAGCATAATGAATTCCTCTTATGTTTTGTTTTAACTTGCTTTCAGATTTATGTATTTCATTTTGGAAGAAAAATATGTTTTATTTATGGTATAGCATCCTTTCCTTTTCTCTCCTCCCTCCACCCCTTTTCATGAACATTGCTCCCTGATTTTCTAGCAGAGAGTTCACTGTTGCTAACTCCCCCACTTGAAATCCTATTGGGATAATGCATAACTGAAGGTTACACACTTGTTACTGGTACTTATCCACAATCCCTACATAGTCCCTTGTTTAGAGGTTACATAGGGACTGTGATAGTCTACCAATTCTGGCTAGAATTCACTAAGTAGTACATAGTGGCCTTACAGGATTACAGTGATCACATTTAAGTAATCACAATTCATCTTCTGCACCCTTTCACAGACAAATAATATGTCTTTAGATGTCTATGCCAAATGCAGCTTCTGAAACACAAAGGCCAAATTCCAGCTAGAGTAGACCAATTGAACCAACTACTGAAATGTTAAGCCAATACCTATGTAAATTCCATTGATTCAACAGGTCTACTTTCATTAAGACTACCAGTTAGATTAAGGCCAATTCATTGTTCCCATGTTGCAACCATAGAATTGGGAATGGACTTCCTAGGAGACCACATTGATATGAGATTTGGAACCTTAGAACAACACTCTCACAGCAATGTCAAAAAATAATCAACTTCTAGAAACTGAATCACTGACCAAGATGCTCAATTTTTTTTTCTAACTGAATTGCAATCATCCAATCCAGGACCATATATGTAAGGAAGTCAGTCGTATTCTCTCCACTTTGGAACTCAGAAGTACCTCACCTTCCTTTCTATCTAGGAGTTTATCACATGGAGGCAAAGTCTCCAAATCCCATACAGAAACAGGATTTAAAACCCTGGAAAAAAACCACAAAAGCGGGTTGATTTTCAGACAATGGGTAATAATGCAACATTAACCCAGACATAAAGACAACAAAACACATTTCTTTTTTACTTTCAAAAAATCCCCAAAATAAAAAGAAGTGTGTTTGTCACCTTTCTGCCCAGGTTAATGTTGCATTATTGCTCATTAATGGCAATGTCATCTGAAAATCAACCTAGTTTTGTGGGTTTTTTTCTCTCTTTCTATGTGGATTAATCTCAGAAGTCATCTAAAAAACAATTCACTTTTGCAGATTTTTTTCCAGTTTAATCCTGTTTTTGCGTGGGATCCTGTCCATGTGATAAACTCCATATTCAGATTGCTGTTGCTGCAGTTGTCATTGTTGTGTGATTTCAAATACTTTCTAACTTAGTGACCCTACACCAGGGTTTTCTTGGAGAGAATTGTCATTGCTTTCCCTTAAGGGTGAAATGCTGCACCCATAGACAAATGGAAATTCAAACCATGGTCTCTCCCAAAATTCTAGTCCAATACTCAAGCCACTAAAGAACACTGGATCAGTTATATAAGATTGCCTCTCTTCCAGTTTTGTACACCTCTGGTTATATAATTCATTTGGTTTGGGAGTTGTGAAAATAATATTTGCACTGGTGGTCTATACATCAAACAGAAGGGGGTGTCTCATCTCATATTGCCAGGATGAGACACACACTCACTTTGAGACCAAGGGCCACCAATGTATATTTGTATTCTAAGGGAAAGGAGTCAGCTGCTAGATGCAGCCTCTTATTCCAAAACAGTATCAAAGGTATCAAAACAGTATCAAAACAGTATCAAAATATGCAATTTTATGTCCTTCTCTTCTTTCAGTTAAATACAGAAAACAACCAGACTAAATGTACACCCCTATTGATTTACCAGTTTTAGTGTAAACCGTGTTCAGTTTATGTCAAAGTTACCTAAGTCCAATTAAGAAGTTTAGTCCTTCTTACAAATACAAGTATCACCAAAGGTACAGATATCATGTATATTTTATTTTAGATTGTTTAATTGTAGACACTAGAGGTGTTCACTTATTAGCACGGAAACTGGTGTGATTAACCAGTATTCAGTACAGAGCTTAAACCCAGGTGATCCCTATGAAGCCTCTTAATAGCAAAATAATTCTGTAAACTGGGAAAGTGGAAGACCAAAAAGCTAATTCAAACTGCCAGTCACTTCTCTCACCTCTGATTTCCCGTTCAGCTCCTTGCCAAAGAAACACATTTATTTGAAGTCTGTTCCTCTTACTAAGGAGAACTAAAGACTTCTGCATTTCCAAGCAACACAATGATTTTTAATATGTTGTTCCACAGTGAAGAAGTCAAATCATTCCCTAAATGGACATGTGCAAACTGTAACTAGACAGAGTACAGCTAGAAAAAATGGCTAAAATTTTTAAAAATATATTCCCTCTCCCCCAAGACTAGCTCAAATTTTGCACCAGGTTTTGTGCAGGAATCCCTCATTGCTTTCTATTTGTGCCCTGCTCTCATAGCTCTATGCATGTGTAATATGTAACATTAAGAACACAGGAAGCTGTCTTATTTGGGGTCATACCACAGCTCTATCTAGGCCATTATTGGTAACACTGACTGTGAATAATTCTCCAAGGTTTCACATATCTCTTTTCCAGTTCTGTCTAAACATAGCAGGGATTGAAACTGCTGACTGCTGCATTCAGAGTATGTGATCTACCCTTGTCTTAGGGCTCATCCTCAGTGTTGGCAACACTGTCATCTTCTTTTTTGTTCTCTCTCTTGCTGGATGTCCTCATTCCCAGAATGAATATAAGAAACTAATAAGTTATTCAAACTGGAAATGATTACTACAGTGGTAAAGCCAACCTTAGGTTTCTGAATCAAATGGGGATTCTATCTAGACTGGGATTCCCCAGTCCACCTTCATCATGTAAGGGCACGGAAGATGCCATGCATTCGGATGGCAGGGCTGAGCATGTGACACCATTTTGTTGTTTGTAATACCTTTAAAATATGAACAACTAAGGAGCAGGGCTTTTGAACTGATACAACATTTTCATATCTCCAGTTTTCTGCTTGCATCTGTGAAATATACACATGCAGATTGCATCCTTTCCCCACCTACATGTCTATGCCTAGTATGCACTCTCTCTCTCTCTC
>CM034705.1:24364565-24380523 GCA_020142125.1 Phrynosoma platyrhinos | reverse complement strand
AATTCACAATTTTTTTCCAGAAAAAGGGCAATATGGAAACTGGGGGGGAGGGGGACAAAATAAATTCAGTAGGGTCACATGTAGCTCCAGGCTGTATCTTATCTGCTCCTGAGGGAGTCCCTCTGTATCTATCAATAAGTGGTACTTTCATAGCTTCCCAAGGCCCTTGGTATTTGGAATGAAACCCATCAAAGACAGCTTGCAGAGAAGGATTAAACCATAAAACTGCTATGTATCCATTTCTAATAAAATGCAGTCATTTAAAACCACTGCTTAAAACATTTATGCCATTTTAAGCAGGCTGCTAAAAGACAGTTTAAAGAGATCACTGTTTCTGTCCAGAATTTAATAGTTACTGTTTATAAACATGAACAGCATATCTCTGACAATATGAAAGGAACTGCACATTTATGGAAGGATTTGCAAAAGTTCAAGGATAGAGTTATGATGATTTATTTGAAATCCAAAGAAATATAGATCAAATTGTGAGTCATGCCAGAAGAGCTAGTTGATTTATAAAATATGATTTCAATGGGCAATCGGAATGGGAGTTGTGGACCCTAATACAGATTAGGGTTCCAGTAAATGACTTAAGGAAGATCCAGGAAAACAATGCAGAATCTTTATTAAATATACTACTTTGGGTTAATAGATGGTTGGAAGCATTTGCAGCCTAACTCCAGAGATTATGTTTTGTTTTTTCAAATCATCATGAATCTTTTTCTTGAATAGATATGGTTTTGATTTCTAAGAATATGGTCAATTTAGTGAAGGTGGACATTCCCCCCCCCCAAAAAAAAAGAAAAATAAAAAGAGAGAATGAGAGAAAGAAAGAAAGAAAGAAAGAAAGAAAGAAAGAAAGAAAGAAAGAAAGAAAGAAAGAAAGAAGATCATAATCCCATTATGAGGTCTCTGAAAACAAAACAAGTGTAGACAGATCTTGTAGCACCTTTGAGACTAACTGAAAGAAAGGTGCTATAAGATCTCTCTACATAATGATTCTATAGACTAAAATGGCTATATCTTTGAATTCTAGAATATGTGTAGATTAGACTTAATGAATAGTTAGTTCTGAAGACAAAAAAAAAATCCATCTATACAGGTTGGAGAAAATGAGTTCTATTTAAAATTCTGCAAGGATGATGACCTTGCAATTTAAAAAAGTGCATAAATACTTTTTGAAATTAGAGAGTGAAAATGAACTAGTAAATACTTATATGATAGGGTGGGCCCAAAATTAGGGGCATAAAACAGTCAAATAGCTATATGGGAATATATTTGCACCAAGATACAATTTTTTTCTTTATGTGATAATTTAAAGGCAAACATGTATGAAAAATGAAATGTGACTTATTACAACAAAACCATGAATCTTTTTTTTTTAAAAAAAATGGCTTCCTTTTATTGATTTTGTTAAAACACCTACTATAAGTGTCCACCCACCATCCTACCATTTGTCATTATGGTCTGATGTTTTTCAAGCAATTAATTCTATATAGGACTATATATGTGTGGAACTATTGAATGTTTATTTTTATATTGTAATATTTTTTGGGGGTTGCCATTTTTATTGTTTTATTTATTGTATAATTTTAATAGATTTATTTTTTTAAAAAGTGAACTTGTATAAAATATAACTTGAAATAAATTGTTGAAAATGTCTAAGAAAATTTTAAATCAATGCTGGGATTATGAAGATAAGGAGGGCATACTTTTTTCATGTGCTGTGAACTTGTAAGAAAATAAAATGTTATTGGTCTATGACTTATATGTTAATTCAAAAAAAAAATATAGGCTTACTTTGTACTGTTAGCAGAAATGTTCTTTTTGGATATTATGGGTAAAGAATTGGACAGTAAATATGGACTGCTTTTGAGATATATGATAATAGCAGCAAGAACACTATTTCCTCAAACCTGAAAATCAACTGAAGCACTGATGATGGGAAAATGGATAGTTAATGTGCTGAGTCTGCCGAAATTGCCAAATTGGGGCCAATGCAAACCAGCCAAAAGGGCCAGCCTGAGAGTGGTGTTGGGGTGGGGCAACCACATGCCAGCCAATGGGTTTTAAAGGGGCTGTTTGCATCGGCCAATGTAGGTTTTAAAGAAATAAACCAACTGAAGAATTAAAAAGCTTGCAAACCATTCATGGATTTTTGAGCAGTAAGAAATGTAATGATGTAATAATTTGTGATTATGGTAGGTAATTAATAACCTTGGAAAATTTATTTAATTGGACCTATAATGGTAGAACTTTTTTATTTTGGATTCTTTCTTTTTCATTACAGGCTTGGGGGTCAGAGCACTTTTGTGTTTTAGTTAGTGTTTAATACATTAGTTACTTTATGTTTATTGTTATAGTTTAGTTGTGTGTGTATATGTGTGTGTAATGTGTATACATACACACATACATCTCTATATATGTATATCTTTTTTGTTGTTACTTTTCTTTTTTTCTTCCTGAATGTTTTTAGGTTGATTGTGAATTAGTTTGTCTGCATTAAAATTAATTAATAAATAGTTTTATGTGGGTTTTCTGGGCTATGTGGCCACATTCTGGAAAAGTTTATTCCTGACATTTCACTTGCATCTGTGGCTGGCATCTTTAGAGGGTGGTGGCATGGATATATATATATATACTGTGTGACTCTTGGTTTGGAGGAAATTATTTAAATGTTAAACTCTGTGTTATTCTGTTGTTGAGTGGCAAGGCCTCAAGATGGAAGGATACATGGGATTATATGTGTGCATATTTAATTGGCAATCCATTGTCTTCAGGGAAAACCCCTGACCCTGGGTGATGTTCATTTGTATGAAATGAATCTTGATTTTGATGTTCCTTCTGGACTTATAGCCAAACTTTGTTTCACATACAAATCAACAAACACCTGGACAACTTCAACAAGAAAGAAGAAACACTGAACTTTCCGGCATACTGATTTCTGATAAAGAGAGATTTCTCTTTGTCTAGCTGATTTTAATTGTCTGGCTTGTCTAGGTGTTCCAACTGTCTCTTTAAGCTCCACATTAAGCAGAATGGGTCATCAATTCTGAAGTTAAGAATTCTGGAGTTAATATCTTTCATATGACATTTGTATGAAAAAAGACTCCATGCATTGAAGAAACAGATTTGAATCCTTGGCTTAGACATCAAGGGTTGTGCATTTCCCCAGCTCTAGATCCTAACATGCAGTCATGTAATATAGATGTCTGCATTGGAAAAGCCTATGGATTAGATATCAATCCGACACTATTGTTACAGTTTAAGTAGAGGTCTATGTATGTAAACTTCTCTAATGTAGGCATTCAGGCTCAGCACATAGACATGGAGCATCATGACTATGAAGATGCACAACATTGGAGCAAGTGGCATGGATTCTTTGGACCTTTATCAGATAGAATGTTTCTCATTCATAAAATGCTTTAGATAAACTTGAATAGAGGGCAGAGTAAACCAGTGCAATTAAAAAAAATGTATAGGAAAAAATGGCAAGGGCGTTGGCTTATTGAGTTGCACTGATATGCATGATTTGCATGTAGAGGTTGCCAGGATAAATCCTTTTCATCTCCAAATAGTTCTGGAGGGAAACCATGCTTTCTACCAGCCAATATCAAAATCTCTGGGTAAGCAGACCAACAAAGCAATGATCTAATTTATTAAAAAAAAAAAGTTTCCTATGTTTTTATATGATCTCTTCTCAATTAACAGCAGCATTACAGTTAAGAACTTACAGAAAACATGAACATAGAATGATGGCACCTGCTATAAACTATTTTTTCTCTATGTCTGGTTTCAGGAATAATATACAAGGTAAGGCAAAGGTCATTTGACAGTTAGACATATTTGTTAATATAAATAATATAAATATGTAATTCAGTAACCACAATAAACAAACAAGTTAAACTATGCACAGATATGTTATCCCAACCTTTCAATAGATGTTCAGCATTGGTCACTGCCAAGTGACTATTGTCTCACCCTGTATATTATTATTTTCAATCAGTTCCAATATAATTGATTTGAAGAAGGTTGCTATGAATCTTTTGTACAATTTTATAATTAAATACAAGAGTTTAAGCATTTATCTTCCAGTTCATTGAATCACAAGTTTTGATGATAGAGAACTTTGCACAAGTTCTGACACTGAATATGACCATGAAATATTTGTTGTCCCCTAGCGACTTTTTCATCGGGCCTGCAAGGTCTGCATGAATATATTCAAAAGGTTTTTGTGCTATGTGCTTGCTTCATTTTGCCACAGGAAAAGCCTTCAACTTTATCCTGCTGCAAACTGAACAAGTGATTTGAACAGGGAGACACTTTGAAATCTGGACACACTTCCCCCAGTTTTCCAAGACTATTGAAACCAATATGTCCCATCACTCTGTGAAAATAATGAGCACAATCTGAATGTAAAGGCACATTATTGACTTGTGCACTTTCTGCCTTCTCAAGCATGTAATACATTCTATCCCTTTTTACAGCTTTTGCATAAACCTCACCATTTTTGGTGATCACACACTCCTCCTCCACAAACTTCAGTGCATATCCCTCAGTAGTCAAAGCAGACACACTAACTAAACAGTTTTGCAATTTAGGCACACACAAAACATTATTAAAGTCTTTACCAAACCCAAGGATAAAAAGAGTTCCCATGTGCTTGATCTCTCTTGCTGCTCCATTAGCCAGAGCAATTGAAGTCACATTGGAGGGTTTTTCACTTTTGAGATCAGGAGTGTTTACCATATGTCCAGTGGCACCAGAGTCCAAAATCCAGACTGGATTGACCACCTGCTGAGTCACACTGTCACAGCCCTTTGTAACAGCTGCAGTGCCTTTTTTAGTCCCAAAGTCCCTTGGTTGATCTTGTTGGATCTTTTTTTTTCTTTTCTTGCCTGCTGCAAATTTCCTGCAATTCCATTTCAGATGACCTGCTTTCTTTCACTAGAAATGTGTCCTTTCTTTGGACACAGCAGCCTTTTCCACTTGCATCTCTCTGGACGCTCCCTCCGAAGCATTTGTGGACTTTGGCGCTACTTGTGGCTCCCTTTGAAGTCCTGCCTCGAATATGCAGCATTGGCTTTCTTTGAGAACTCTAGAGGCCACCAAGTCCATAGTAATTTGTGCTTCAGGAACTTCCTGAAGACCATGCAATATATTATCCAAGTCTCTTGAAAGAGAACCCAGCAAAATATAAGCTTTTTATTCTCTTGAAAGTTGGACCCCTCTCATTTGCACTTGATTGAACAAGTCCTGCATCACTTCCAGATGCTTTTCTGAAGATTGACCTTTCTCCATTTTTTGGACATAAAGTTTCTTACACCAAATCATTTTAGACGATGCTGTGTTTGATTGATGTATGTCCTTGAGAGAATCCCAAATATCTTTGGCTGATGTTTTATCTCTCACATAATTTAATTCACCTTCTGAGATTATTAACAGAGTAGAAGCTCTTGCTTTATCATTATTTTCCACATCCGCTGATGTGGGTGCTTGTGGAAGCCCATCTCGGACTATTACCCACAGATTTTCCCTGACCAAAAGGGATTCAGCATAAGTGCTCCAAGAGCTGTACTTAGAGTCAGTAAGGGCCTTTGCAGACTGCCAGAAATAGTGCAAATTGTGTCCACTTTAAGGGTTAGGGTAAGTCTAGGGAATCATGGGAATTGTTTTTTTCTGAGACATTGAGCTTTCTCTGTCAAAGAGCTCTGGTGCCACAATAAACTACAGTTCCCATGATTCCCAAACCTTAATCCTTAAAGTGGACTCAATTTGCACTATTTCTGGCAGTCTGCAAAGGCCCTAAGTTTCGAGGACTTGACTGCATCCATTATTCCACAAATGGCACTCAAAAGAGTCCTTGCAGTCTTTCCAGCTTCCCAGCTTCCTGCTTCCACTGTCTAGAGATTGTTCAGCTCAGAACACAGCCCTTTAAGAGCCTAAAACATCTGCCAAATGGCCAGACAGCTTTTAAGACATACAACCCACCAAAGGTGTAGATGTCTACTTACAGCTGATGAATTCCATAAGCCTTTTCTGCCCTTCTCTGGAACACTTCTCTGCTCTTCTCTGGCACAGCCAAAGACGTGGCTGGCACCCATAACCCTTTGTTGATTTATGTGATGTAGATGTAGCAGAGATCAGAAGACTGCTTCTTTTCACCAGCCATCCTGGAAATGCTGTTTCCATGAAGACACAGTTGTAAATCCAAAGTAAAGCTTTATTGTTGCATAGTAAAAATAGGGGGAAAAACTATGTACAATCCATCTTGCAGATAATAGAAACCATAGGAACACAATTTGTTGTTGTTAAGTTGAAAAGCAAGGCAAGTTCTTAACAAAGAGAACAAAGGAGCCCTTGGCCCAACCCATAACTCTACCTCCTGGGTGGCATAATGATAGGATGATCAGCTTTTTTCCAGCCTCTAGACCAGCCCGTAGCTGTGTATCACTCCCCATGTTGTTGTTGTTGTTGTTATTGTTTATTATTATTATTATTATTATTATTATTATTATTATTATTATTATTATTATTATTATTATTTTATAGCCCACCTCTCTGCAGAGCAATCGGGGCGGCTTACAACATTAAAATTTCCATACAGATATGTTAATACACTGTAAACAGAACTTAAAAATCCTGAAACACATCCACCCCTTAAAAAGTGAGGGTTCTTCTTCTTAGGCTAGGCCCCGTTTCCCAGGCTCAACGTCCTTGCCTTTATTGTTCAGTGTGAGATTGTTTTGGCTTCACACCATCTGCATGGTGAGTCCTCTTTGTTTGCTTAGACACTTTTCTCAGAAGAGTTTTTTTTCACACATCTCTACATTTCCACTTTGACTGCATATCCCATCCATATTCCAACAACAATATGTTATGATGCAATCTGAACTGACCATCAAAAGCTAGGAGGGCCTTATAGCCAATTCTGGTATCTAGGGGATTGTCATGCATATGGTTAAATTAGATATGTTCTCTCTGCTTCCTCAGTTAGTTTAAATTTGTTTTACATGCCTTACAGAGATGCATTCATATTATGGAGATTAGAAAAACAATACACCTCCATGGCTCTCTGGTTTTCCATTCCATTAAAATCATCACATTCTTTTCTTAACTTTCTCAGCTCCTTATCAATCTTTATTCCTATTGCTTAAGTTCAAACACTGCCCAGCTTACCCATAAAAGTAGCCTCTTATGAGCAAATTGAGTTGGTTTCCAGTCTGGCAGTGAGTTCCATTAAATTTAATGCCTTCAGCTATTTTCATTCCTGTTATAAATACTGTACATACTTGATGCAGCTGTTATATATATGACCACAATAACTACATTCAGTTCATTATTTGCAATTTCGGGTATCTTCCATCCTTTTCTTATAATTTTAATTTGTAATATATGCTGGATAATTTGAATCAGACTTGATATTTGTAATATAATATCCAACTGTTGGTGTCTGCACAACTGTGCTTGCTAGGAGCTGGTTTGTATATAGAGCTGAGCTGAAATTTCTCAGATGGCCACTCTGTTTCACCTGAGGTCCTGGAAGGGAATTAATGCTAAGGTGGAGGGTGCAAAATGATGGGCATGTTTGGAGGATTCTAAGGAAACATCTTCTTTGAATTCAAATGGACATTACATTTCCTTAACTTGAAAATCTTCCAGTGACCACATGGCCAAAGGGGGAGGTCCTCCCTACCATCTGAACTAAGACTAGAAACAGAAAATGCAGGCCTATTACTAAGTTCTTCATTTTTCTCCTGATTGCCTGATGAAGAAGCCAGTGTGACTTTGAAAGATTGCAACATGTAGTTGTCCATTTTGGTTGGCCCAATAAAGGTATCATTGATTGGATGTTATTGGATAAGGAAAGATGAGGAAGACCCAGAGTTGTTGTTTGATCAGGTTGTTTGATCATGCACAACTAGAACAGCAAATCCTTTATACAGTTGGCTTGCCTCAACTATGGGCTTGCCATCCACAGACTGGAGCATCTGTGGATGGCCACACCACATTCTCCCCAATGGTGTTACATGTACATGGCTGTAGTAGCATGTTAGTGAACCTCCTCCATTTTTCATATGTATTTCAGCCATGTGGAGTTCCCTATGACCCCAGCCTGACCCTTGGGAGATGGCAGCCATAATCCCCTAGATGTGAGGTCAGGTAAGCAAGCTGAAATTGCTTAAGACCACTAGACATTTCCTGGACAGGCAGGTTTTGGGAGTTGCCCTTGGGAATATCCCATTATATTGGAAAAGATACCTAATGGTGTTTGTTTATTTTAGTCTCACACCTTAATGAGACAGTGATTAGATTTGATTGCATCTCTTTTCTCTTGCTTCCTTTCCTTGATAGTTTTGAAACCAAATGCATTGTTTAGACCAGGTGTAGGCAACATTTCCCCTTTAAGGGCCAAGGGACTTCAGCTTCCAGAAGCCTCAGCCATGTTGGCCAATAGTCCCATGTTGGCCAATAGCTCCTGGGATTCTGGGAGCTGAAGTCCCTCGGCCCTTAAAGGGGAAAGGTTGCCTACCCCTGGTTTAGACTATGCCCAAGCTTAAGTAAACAATAGTAAACCCATCAAGCCTTTGTCCATCCATTGTTTAACTCATGGCCAGGAGGCAGAATTTCCCTATAAGAACCCCTGGATTTTAGCAGACCTCGTGCTACCTTGGAAGTGCATGCTGAATCTCTGTCGGTCTGCGCTCTGAGATAGTTCCAATGACCCCCTCTCTTACCGGTCATGTCCCTTCCATGGAACCCATCCTCATTCGCTACCAGAAGCCCAGAGGAGTCTCTCAGGTGTGAATATGTCTCCCTTTACCCTGGTTTTCCCTCTTGCCTCCCCTGATCTCGCTCTTCCCCGCATATTCTTCTAGTGGTGTGTGTGTGTGCTGCATTTGAATGCTTGCCTATTTTATCAAATAAATATTTCAGACTTGAATTGGAGTTTGGTCCGTTTCAGTGTCTTTTCTAGCCAGAATTCTTATGTCTCCCGTAGACAATTGGATAAGATCTTAGAAGCGAAGTTGGGCACTTCCCTCTCATTTGAGCTAATTATAAATTCCCCAAAATTAGGTCTTGGTTTCCCAACAAGCACAACTGTGCATGTATTACACCACCATTAAAACCAACGGACTTGAGATCCTGCAGTTGTTGACATTTGCAGCTGAGACCAGAAAGGAACCCCCATGGATACAAAGGGTTGACTGTTCCTCCTCCTATTCTGAACATGGAATCACTAAGGTGTCTGAAAGTAATTCAGTGCTATCACTTGCAGTTCTGGGGCTAGATGGGGTGATTGCACCTCTACCTACTCAAAAATGCAGTGATGAACTCAGCCTCTCCAGTGACACTGCAACATGAAATGGGGGGGGGGATATCCTGATACCTGCCTTGCAACAGTACAGAGGATAAAACACTGAATCTAGATAATATGTCTAATATTATAACATGCGGATAGTTCAGAACATTTAACAATAAGTATTGTGTTAGGTGATTTGAAAGCACATACACACATTTTTCCCCTTTAATCCCATAATCAGGATGCACATGCATAGATAACGTTTGCTAAGCTAAATTCTTAGTCCTTTTGAGTCAATAAATTATTAGGCTGATTAAGTGTTGCTTTTATTAAAGCATCAGATCCAGTACATATACAGTGGGTAAGGAACACATGAAGTAGACTATAATCTCACTCCCCATCCTGTCTTTGCAATGGTCATTGGTCAAAAGCAATAAGGATTGATTGATTGAGTTAAACTCCCCATACACCCCAAATCATTATGCTTGCTGTTCATGGGACAACTTTTCAGGTTATTGACTAACACCAACTTTAGTAGTTTACCTTTCTAAATTCAAATCCAAAATATTCATTTTCTATCCTTGGATCACATAAATAGCTTGACTTGTTTTGTTTTGTTTTGTTTTGTTTCTCTCTCTCTCTCTATATATATATATATATAAGCGAAAGAGAGTTTGTATGCACCAGAGCCAACTATATTCTTTCTGGTCTGTAACTGGCAGAGGCTTATGAAGACATAGTTCATGATATTGTTCATTTAATTTCTAGGCTTCCTTATTTATTTAAAATCAACTACTCACCTTCCTATTTCTTTATGGTGCCAAGGCTAGTCAATACCTAAAGTGAAACTGAATATTTAGTACAACAAATACATATTCTCATTTGCTGGTTTATATTATTTTTCTGACCTAGTTAACTTGTTGGAAAACACATTGGCAAATATTGCTTAGAACACAGCTGTTTTCATCTTTTCTAATCTTCCAGCACCACAAGCAAACATAGGCTTATCAAGTTGAGAACTCAACTGAATTTGGGTGGGGAAATGGGGGAAGGGGTACACAAAGGCTTGCCTTCTTGAATTTCCCTTGAAATGTCTGAAAATCCAAATATCTCTGTGTTTACATTAGGAAACTGTTTGTTTCTTTGCTTTCTTCTAAAGGAATGCTTTGGTTGTAGCTTTCATCTTTTGGCACCTCTGTGTGCATGTTATATGTATGTTTAGATTTTGGCAATGTTTCATTAAAAAAAAACCAGTAGTTTTGAAGATTTTATAGGTTCTGATATAAAACACAAATTATCTTCCTGAAGCAGCATATGCTAAATCTGAAGGTCTGAGCAGGACTGGTGTTACTGACTTGCTTTTACAAGCATTAAAATAGTCAGATGTTGTGTTCACACCTTTATCAGAAGTGTCATTCCTCAAATGAACCATTTTTTTTTTTTTTGGAGGACAACATTCACCTTTCCCCTGTAGCACTTGATGGGAACAATATCTGATAATCAGAGGAGCTCTTGCTGGCAAAGTGTCATTGCTGGTATCCATCATTTAAATCTGTTTACAATTACTCTAGGGCTCCAGTCTAAGTGTTGATTTAGAGTAATTCTATGTGAGGTCCCCAAGGGTTTGGGGGGAATAAAATGGTGGGTGTTAGAAACAGTCAAGCAGGTGTTCTGGTTGGTATTTGGGATCAAGAAGCAGGTTGGTGATGAATCCTTCTAAGGACTTGAGCAATCACCAACTACCTGCTTACAAGACTAGGCCTGATCTGAAGGCAAGCAAGTAGTGATATTAGCATGAGGCTGAGTAGTCCATTAAAAGCCACTTGTGACTAAATGACGAGAAGCTCAGAATAGAAATTCATGCCAGAGCAATTATCACTATAGGTGATTGGAATTCTGTTTTTTCCCCAAGCCATTAGAACCCAGTTGATTTGGTAATTTTAAACTACAATATAAAGTGTCTCCAAACCACTTGGAAATGGATAATGCTTGGAGAATTTATAAAAATATTGAGATGCAATATTAGACAGTACTTATATTTTCTGGGAAATATAAATATATATGCAGAATTCTCTCTTCAAGGACAAAGTAAATGAGGCATGACACATAAATGGCTAATTGTTATGTGCATTAACTGTTCAACTCAAATGACACCTACCATATACCTGTGGTTTCTGATTCTTTAGAAGTAATATGCAAGGATAATATGTGTACTCTGATCTTAAATAAAGAGGATATATGTAACACACAATAAAGATCTTCAATAATAATAATAATAATAATTGCATTCCGAAATATCATTTAACTACACTTAACAATAACAACAACAACAAAAATAATGCACACCTGCTTTGACAGATAAGTGTCCTGAACATGCAGTGACAGCACCCACAAGGACAGAAAGAAAACAAACAGTTTCACAGTGTCCAACCTCTTCCTCTTTAAGAATAAGAAAAGCATTTGTTGGATCCTTGACTTGAGAAAAAAAATCAAAAACAAACAAACAAACAAAAACATAAGGGCAAATGCCAAGAGGCAATTTTTTAATTAGACTTTCTCCCCTTTTGGACAGTTGTATTTAACTCCTAAAATAATAATTTGCATTTTGTAGAGAAATGTTAAGCTGTGATCATGCAATCAAAAGTAGACTCCAAGCAATGATTTAATCCTCAGCATTTTAATTGCAGATCTTATAAATCAATTTTTTCTTCCCCCTTTAAAAGTTCAGTACAGACATTGTTCACAGTTGATATAATTGACATAATTTATTGGAAAATTGTATTACTACTCATATATGATTGCCAGTGCTTTCTATGATAGTCATTATTTGTGTCTTTTAAAAATAAATAAATCATATTCCTCATTACAAAGTAGGTGTTGCTTTACCAATTTTACAAGTGTCATTGTGAAGAATTATGCACTGATGAATATATATTGGGTTACTGGTCAGTTTCAACTAGGGTTTTCTCCTCTAATTGAATAAAGCTTCTCACTCTTAAAATCTGAGCTATTGTAACTAGGAATATCAGGGGATAGAATCTGAAGACTTTTGAACCCCTGCAAAGCAGTGAAAAATAAATCCTTCCAAGTTCTATTAAGCTCCATGTTGAAGTGAACCCAAAACAGGAGTCAGTGGAGGCAATCTTGTTAGTTTGGGTGTTCTTCACTGCAAACTCCCATAATCACTCACTGCTGATTATGTTGCAAGGCTAATGGGGAGTTGTAACCAGCAATCTCTGGAAGTCTACACATGGCCAACTCCTCCTGTAAATTGTTGTCACTGTTGTTTCAAATCATCATCTGGGTAATTCTGAGTTTCCTTAGAAGCTTACCAGAGGTTCCAATTAATTACAAATTTCAGTAATACTGATGTTTCTCTGTAAAAAGAATATTTTTACCTACCAATTACCATAATCATTTGTAATGTGAAGTTAAATGAAATTGTGGAGTGCATTCTAAGATGCAACATCATTTAACTGAAATTATATTTTGACTTACACTGAAGAGGTTGTGTCAGCCTTCTCTGTAATATGTTCTGCAATCCTCTGTAATGCATGGGTAGTTTTTTTTGTTTGTTTGTTTGTTTTGATAGAATAAAGTATATGGAAATCCATAAATCAAGTTGGGTAATGCCTTCTTTGGGCCCTTAAAATATAATTCAAAAGGTGAATGTTTAAGTCTTCCAGGATTCTTCTGGTAAGAACAGAAAAACAGAAAAGTTCCGAAACTATGTTGGTTATTTCTTGAAGCCACAAGATTAGATTGAAATACTAAAATTGATCTTGTGAAGCTGAAAAATCAATTTGAAGTGTTTATGAAATTCAATTTATTGTTTACTATTATTCTGTTATCTTTATTAACTTGTTTGCTATTATCCTAGTATCCTCGTTAAGTTGAAGAATTAAATTAAATTATTGTCTCCATCAGAGGCTAGAAAGGATATAATATTAGAGGACTGGAGATGACTTTCAAGTGTCTTTAGAGATAAAGAAGATTATCACATGAGGCTTCTATAGAGTAGTAGATGGAAACATTGCAGTTTTTATGGAATATTTATCTCACCTCTGCCTCTGTATCAGTATCAGTATGGTGTTGCACAGTATGGTGCACTGTAATCTACACTGCCCTGCTTCCTCCCTGTTATTGACCTACTTAATAGGAGATGGAGAGGGGAGACAGATCAGGCAGCAGGAGTCAGGTGGTGTGGAGGAGACCAGGTGGCATGGGAGTGGCAGGTAGCACAGAGAAGGGAGATCAGGTAGTGGGGATGCCGGTGGTGCATGGAAGGGAGATCATAAAGCAATGGTGGCAGGTGGCACAAGCAAGGGGGATCAGGCAGCAGGGGAAGTGACAAATGGCACATGTAAGGGCAGTAGTGGACACAAGAAAAGGGGATCAAGTGACAGGAACTGGTAGAGGAAAGAGTGTACGTGGGGGACAAGTGATCTTGGCTGTTAACATTTTCCAAACAACAAACAGCAGCTGGCTTTGGGAAGGTGTTGGCAGTCAGGATCACTGTGAGGGCAGTGGAGAGCAGAGGAGATTCACCACCACTCACACCATATGACTTCCAGGAAAGTGAAACTATCCCAAAGGGAGCTACTGTACCAGGGTAGTAGTAGTAGCAGCACGATGAAAAGTTTAGTGACAGGTTTTGTCCATTAATGAGATGACACATGCCAGAAAAAAACTGAATGCAAGGCAGTAGCAGGATGGACACAATGGTGTGTGATGAGTACCAGCTAAAAGTGCTTTTATCCTATTAAAATTCTATTTTTTACATTTGTGTGATAATCTCCAAAGAATAAAAAGCATAGGCAAAGTCAATCTAGGGTCCTTTTTTCAGAAGATCATTGTTTTGTCTAGCAGATCATTGTTCTGATCAGCTAAAGTTACATGCCTTTTCAGTTCAGATCATTGTTCTATCTAGTTCAGCATTAACTGCAGTTGATATATGAGAACAAACTGAGGTTCTGCTGAAACTATCAGTTAAAGAAGTTCTATCAGTTAAAAAGGCCAACCTGGCCTTGCAGTCTATATGGGATTTCATTCTTTGTAAAGAGTCAGGTTTTAAGATTTGGGGATATTCATACAATCATAGAATCATAGAGTTGGAAGAGACCACAAGGGCCATTAAGTCCAACCCCCTGACATGCAGGAATACAGAAAGTATCCCCAATAGATGGCCACCACCCACCATTTAAAGACCTCCAAAGAAGACTCCACCACCCTCTGAAGGAATGTGTTCCACTATTGAACAGCTTTTACCGTCAGGAAGATCTTCCTAATGTTGAGGTGGAATCTCTTTTCCTGGATCTAGTATTCCTCCTGGAAGGCTGGTGGGGGTTGTGGTCAGGAATATCTTTGCTTAGAGTGAACAGGTGTGCCAGCTGTACCCTTTTAAAAACAGGGGGGATTTGACCATAGTGATCTCTGTATTAATTGCTTCCTGGTTAGACTACTGCAATGTGCTGCACAAAGGGATGCCTCTCAAAAATGTTCAGAGGCTACAGCGAGGGCAAAAAGCAGCTGACTGACTGATGTCTGGCATACACTTTCAATACCATATGTCACAAATCCCCAACCAATGAGTTCCAATTTGTTTCTGAGCTCAATTCAAGGTGGTGGTTTTTAAGAGGTGGGTATTGTTTGCATGCTTGCTTTGTTTCTTTGACTTCTGATGTCAAGCATGACCCTATACTTTGTGGAATTCAGGATGTGTGTGTGGAGAGAGTAATGGCAGTATATAAAAATACTCTTGGCTGCAATTTGTACATCAATATGTTGCATGCAAGATTTTATTTTTATTTTTAAAAACTATTTAATGTTTCTGATCTGTAAATCAACATTTAAAGGGATTCTTGTGGATGGAAATATGTATATTTACTGTTTAATCCTTTCTGTATAATCCGTATTATCAACAAATAATTTGCATAATATGCAAATGCCATTTTCTCTACATTTGGGAAACTGGAATATGACAATCCTAGAAGAGATATGAAGACAAACTTATGGTGCCTGCTCAGGGTGAAGAAGGTATTCTTTGCCACTACACCTGTAGGATTTTCAATGAACTCTGATCCATGTGGTTGGTCTCACTCCAAGTCTTTTACCATTGTCACTCTAGTCTCTGTCCCGCTTATTTCCTCCTGGTTGGTTTCAATCCATGGGAAGTAACATTTAGGAGCAATTGTGTCCACCATCCTGAACATTTCTCTATTTTAGGGATTACCCAAGGCTTTGACAGGATCATTTGTTCTGTGCATTAGTGTAGATACCATTAGTGTCTGATGTTAGGAAGGATCTAATTAGTAATAATAATAATAATATAACAATAAAAATAATAAAATGTATTTATATACCGCCCAATGGTTGCCCAATCCGGGCGGTTTACAGCATAAAAACAATTACAATAAACAACATATCCCTCCTTAAAACAGTATTAAACAATGACATAGTTAAAAATCATGAAAACAATATACAAGAACTAAAATAATAAAACCGTAGCACATGATCCCATTGTTACACTACAGGGGAACCAAGGTTCAGATAAAGGAGGGAACTGCCCAGGGCCAGGCTAATTAGCCTGGGAAGACCTGCCGGAAGACATCCGTCTTGACAGCCCTTTTAAAACTGTCCAAAGATGTTAGTTGA
>CM034705.1:24343856-24354730 GCA_020142125.1 Phrynosoma platyrhinos | reverse complement strand
TCAAAGGACTGTTTTTTTCAACACTCCCACAACATTATTTTAACAAGTATTTGGCCTTGTTTTGTATTATGAAATTTGTCACAATCTTTAATTTCGATTCCTCCTATGGCATCATGTTTTTAGTCAATATAATTGTTTTCTCTTCATTAATCTTAAAACCTGAGAATCTTCCAAATTCTTTAATTGTTTCAGTCAAGTGATTTATACTGTTCATTGGATCTTCTAGAAAATAGATCAAATTATCTGCATAAGCCTTCAATTTAAACTGTGCACTCTTTATTTTAACACCAGTGATATCCTCATCTTCTCTTATTTTATGGAAATAATAAATCAATCAATCTTGTATTGATTAGCCCATTGGCCATTTCAAAAGAAAGTAGCAAGATAAAATTCAAAGAGAGTTACACAAAATTAAAATTAAGAATGTAGAAAAATACATATAAAATAAATATAAATGAAAATAAAATATCATATGATTACAGGAAGGTAAAAACAATGTAAAAACAATACAATGGATACCATTTTCCTAGCAACTAAAACAAAAAAATAACATCATACATCAGATTTCTTCATCGCCCCTACAATTTACACCAACCAACCTCACATATCTGGATCTTAACTGTACCGCTTTGTATAAGAACTGAGCTGTGCTGTTAGTTATTTTTGAATCTTGACCACCCATAAAACATGAGATTCTAACATGGGTATCCCAAAACAAAGTTCATCTAATGTGAAGACCAAGATACTGCTCTCTTTCCTGATGGCACAATTTACATTTAAATAAAATGTGGGATAAATCCTCAATTTCACAATCTCTATGAATACAAGTTCTCTCATTATAAGGAATACCAGTGAATCTTCTGTATCTTACCATATTTTATGAATTAGAACTTCCAAAATTATAAGGAAAAGCAATGGAGAGAGTAGGCAGCCTTGTCTGGTGCCCTTTTCAATCCTGATTATATCCATTTTTTTCTTCATTTATAATTATTCTTGCCTTTTGATCTTTGTAAATTGTGTTTATCCACAAGTAAAACATTATCCTATGTTCATTATTGTCATCATTTCTTTTAAGAAGGTTCAGTTGACTATTGAAAGCTTTTTCTGCATCGATCAGTATCATTGCCAACTTCTTATCATCATTGTTTTCTTAATGCTCAGTTATATCAATTACTGTCCTGATGTTATTCTTTATCTGGTGATTTGGTAAAAATCCGTTTTTGTCCTCATGGATGATTTCATTTAATGTTTTTTTTTTCAATCTGTCTGACATAATGATGGTGAAAATTTTATAATCTATGTTTATCAATGAAATGGGTCTATAGTTTTTAATATCTCTCTTATTGTGATTTTATTTCGGTATTACTGTAATTATAGCCTCCTTCCAGGATTTTGAAATGCCCTCTTTTTGTATGTTATTTAATACATTGTATAATGTTATCATCAATATTTCTTTCAATTTCTTATAATAAATTGCTGTGAAGCCGTCAGGCCCTGGAGCTTTCCTGGCTTTCAGTTTATCTATCACTTCTGACATTTCTTTTACTGTTATAGATTGGTTCAATCTGTTCTTTTGAGTTTCATTGAAGCTCAAAATCTTTTGATTTTCTAGGAATTTCTTAATTGAATTCTTTTCTTTTTTTCATCCTCTTTTTTTCATATAACTTTTTGTAATATTCTTTAAATTCATTTTTAATTTCTTCTTGATTAGTGATCTTTCCCCCCTTTACTAACAATTCTGTAATTAATCTTTTCTCTTTTTTCTTTTTTAATTTATTGGCTAATAACTTGCTCGCTTTATTTCCATATTCAAAGTGCATCTGTTTCATTTTCTGCAATTTCTTGTGTATTTCTTTAATTTCTATTGTTTTGAGTTGTTGTTGTAACATCTGTATTTCAATCTTATTTTTATCTCCTTTTTGCTTCCATTCTTCTTCTTTTACTTTAAGTTGTTGTAATAATTTAGTTCTTTTTTATTCTTCTTTTTTTCTTTTCTTCTTGTATTTTCATGATTGTTCCTCTTATTACAGCCTTATTTGCTTCCCAATGAATATTAGTTGATGTTTCCCCTGTCTTATTCTCCTTTAAAAATAATTTCAATTATTTCTTAATCTTATTTAGTGTTTCTTCTTCAATCAATAGATCTTCTGGCAATCTCCAAAAATATTCTGTATTACTTTCTCTTATTTTTAATGAAATTAGATTGTGGTCAGAAATATATTTTGGTAGGATTTCCATTGAGAGAATTTGAGATATTATTGTTTTTGTTACCAAAAATAAGTCAATCCTTTAAAAAGAATTATGTACTTTGGAAAAAAATGTGTATTGTTTAGACTGATCATATTTGTGTCTCCATACATCTATTAAATCATATTTATCCTTTAATTTGAAAAAAAAATGATTTCGGAAGTTTTCCTTGACTTTTTAAAATATTTTTTGATTAGAAAATCTATCTAGTTCTGGGTTGATCACAGCATTGAAGTCTCCCAATATGAGTATATTATTATATTCTGTTGATTTAATCTCTTTTTCAACTTTATTAAAAAAATGATATTTATTTTCTATTGGAGAGTAGATACCTACAATTAGAAGTGTCATATTTTTTAGTACCGTTTCCACCGCAATCATGGAGCCTTCCTTATCCTTAAAGATTTCCTTTGAATTGTATTTCTTGTTTACATAGAGTACAACACCTTTTTTATTTTTTTCTGCTTGGGAGTAATAGCATTTTCCAAGTCTTTTGTTTGTCAAATATCTCACTTCACTTTCTTTTATTTTGGTTTCCTGTAGGCATACTATGTCTCCTTTTATTTTTTCAATTCAATGGAAGACCAAACTACATTTTTGTTTGTTGTTGATTCCTTTTATGTTCCATAAAAATATATTTATTGTCATTTTGGAATTTCAGTAGTGTTTAATGTGTTATTACAGAGATGTCCATTTTCAAATATGTATTGTTTTATTGTTGTTGTGCCACCCCTTCCACCCCTGTGATATTTTATTTCAAATGAAAAGTTTTCTTTTTGTTTTTTGTTTTGTTTTGAATGATTTATTTATTTATTTATTTATTTATTTATTTATGTTGGTGAGTAACTATTTTTCCTCTTAATCAAGTATCTTATATGTGTTTTTCTGTTTCTCTCTTTTGAACAGTCTGGTTTCTTTATTCATTTTCATTTCTGCTATCTTGCTCCTTGTTGGATTCTTTGTCTGATTCTTTTTGATCCTTATCTTATTGTTCTCCTTTTTTCTTTCTGAATTTTCTTTTGTCTCTATGTCCTTTTCTTCTCTGGAGTTGTGTCTTTCTTCTCTTCCATTTTATCTGTTTTTCCTGAATCTCCATTCTCTTGTATGATATGTTCTTTCTATGTTTTACTCTGTGGATTCTTTATTCTTTTCTTTCTTTTCTTTTAATAAACGTTGTTCAATTTTCTTTGCTTTTGTTGTATTGTCAATTCTATGTCTTCTCTGTTTATAAAAAATTTAGAGACCTTCAATTCTGTCCCATTAAAGTCTGTTTTCAGTTCTTGCAGTAACTGTGTCAGAAATTTATATTTCTGACATTCTAGCATTAGTTGAGGAGGGACATCTTTGAAAATTTTAATTTCATTATTTTCAATCCAGAGTTTATTGTCATAGCTCTTATGTATAATTTGGTCTGTTGTCTCTAGGAATATTTTGATCCTTAGTTTGTGTTGAGTTAATTCTGAAAGTTTTGTCCAAGTCCATTAACAGAGTTTCTGCACTATATCCAATGAATGGCTCCAATGGTGGTATAATTCTTAAAATTAATTTTTCATTTTTCATTTCAGGTAATCCTCTAAATTTTATACATTTTTCTCTGTATCATAATTCATTAGACCAGTCTCTCATGTTATGATGAGCTTGTTGTTGGTGAATTTCTTACAAGGTTTTTTCTAGTTGTTCTGTTCTGTCCTTGATTTTTTCGACTTCTTTTTGAGTTTTAGTTAAATCAGTTGTCATTTTCTCCATTTTTTACTGAGTCCATCTAGTTCTTTTTAAATGTCCATCAGGGATTCTTTTATATCTACCTTTAACTCCATTCTCAGTTCATTACAAGGTTCTTTTAAGTCATCTTTTATTTCATTTCTCAGATCTTTCATTTCCTGTTGTATTTTCCTAATTTCCTCGAAAACTAGCATGTTAGGGTCAATGGTTCGTATTGAATCTTCTGTAGAACCCGATCCTCTTCGTTGGGTTGCAGCTTGCAATTCTGGTTGATTAGTATCCTTCTTGATTGTTGTCATTTTCTCTATTATCTCAGTAAGTTATCTAAGTATTATCTCAGTAAGTTTCAAATGTAACGAGATATAAATATGTGTCAGAATATGAAAGAAAACTATGTCAAATTAAGGTAATTCTATGATATGAATACAGCCAATACAATATTCTCAATCAAAAAGTCCCTCAAAATGTATTGCTATGAGATTATTCAATGTATTGATATATGTATATAGCTATTTTTAATTAACTTTAAATATGACTAATTAAGTCAGGGGTAGGCAACCTTTCCCCTTTAAGAGCCGAGGGACTTCAGCTCCCAGAATCCCAGGAGCTATTGGCCAACATGGGACTATTGGCCAACATGGCTGAGGCTTCTGGAAGCTGAAGTCCCTCGGCCCTTAAAGGGGAAAGGTTGCCTACCCCTGAATTAAGTTGTATGCTGTATAATACAAGCTATAGTTTATATAGTATAAATTTACAAAATTATTCTTAATTATCACACAACAATATGTAATTCTAATGAATTATAACATACCAAAAGCTTTCCAGTCACGATAGTTTCTGGTAATTTCTGAATTTCTAAAGTAAATCTCACGCTATCATTTCCATTTCCATTTTTCTATATATTCCTATAAATTAATCCTTTTATATTGTGTTTCCTGCTGTTCTTTTCACTTTCACCTTCTGTACGATCTGTATAGACTTTTCCCATTCTATAACACTTTTTATAGTTTTACACCAATGTCTTATGATGGCTAATCTTATACTCTTATTTGGGTGAATAATTATAAAAAATTGTTATTTAGCTTAAATTAATTGTTTTGAATATTCTACACCACAGTATTTTCAATGCCTGTAAACTTCCCTCCCCCTTTGTTTCTCTTATTTTCTCTCTTCATCACACAGTCTCCCTTGTGTCCATAAAGGGGGACTTCTTCTTCTTTTATGCTTCTGCCTTTTCCTTATTTATCCTTTTCATTTTTATTTTCCTTTTTTCCTCTTTTTTTTCTTCCTTATGACGACTTATTCGCTCCTTTTCCTTGTCCTTGGGTACTTATCTTGCTTCTTTCCTTATCGTGTTTCTGTTTCTCAGTAATTATCTCTTCTGCGGGGCTTCTGGTAATGAGGGCTCATGTCTTATATTCAGTTTTAAAAGGGGTGGTTCTTTCTGTGGTGTTATTCCTCTATTCTCACTCTTCACAACTGATGCTTATCTCTTCACTTCGATCTTCACCCTCTGCAGTCAGACCTTTTCTTTTCTTTTTTCTTATCTCCCACTTTTATTTTGTACTGTCTTTATCTTTTTCCCTTTATTCCCTCTCTCTCCATGAGGTATTGTCTTTCTTTCTGCATACTTTTTCCCTCTAGATTTCCTTCTGACTATGCTCTTTTAATTTTCTCTTCTTCGTTTTGTCCTTGTCACTCTTTACTTTCTATATGTAGCATCTTTACAGTCTTTGCTTTCTGGCCTCTCTGAAGTCTTTACAGTCTATGCTGTCTATACTTTCTATCTCTAACATCTCTGTGATCTACTTTACTGCTTCCTCAGCTCCACTTTCTTTTTCAGGCTTGTTTAACAGCTTTGTCTTTGCCTTACTGCACTTAAACTGTCCTGGAGCGTCAGGCATCTCCCTTCCAAAGGGCCAAAGGCATCTCTGATGCTACCAAGGTATTGAATTATCTATCGGTCTCTCTAAACACCTTTTTTTTTAGTCTCTTTACTCAGTTGATTCTTCTTTTATTTTAATAAAAGTGTGAGGCTCTGAACAGCTGCCTTTAGGCGCCTATGATAGTGGGAGATCTCAACTCTGGTCCAAAAGCAAAGCAACTTCATTTATATACCGCTTCATATCATGCATGGGATGTCTAAGCAGTTTACAACTGTGAGCTGATTGCCCCCCAACAGTTGGGTACTCATTTTAGCGACCTCGGAAGGATGCAGGCCTGAGTCGAGCCTCAGCCCTGGCTGGTATTGAACTCGCAACCTTGTGGTCTATGAGTGAGTGGCTGCAGTACAGGCATTTAACCACTGCGCCACCAGGGCTGTGCAGTACAGGCATTTAACCACTGCACCACCAGTCCAGCTCTCCACTCTTCTCTCTTCCCTCTCTACGCGCTCCAATGCCAAGATGCTGCTGGCTAGTGGGTTCTCAGCAACAAGTAGCGTTATTATTGTTCTCTATTTCTTTCTGGAGGCTAATTCCTCAAGCTGTTTGATAGCCTCCACACACACAAAGAGGGGCTAGGGATGGGTAGGACTTTTCCCTGTTCCCCCAAGCACCGTTATCATAGAGGTGGAGGTTATGAGCTCCTTGTACCTGCAACCTCCTCCGGAGATCTTCACACTGGAAGTCTTCCCTCCCCTTTCCCTAACATTATTGTCTTTTCCAACAATTCATGCCTTCTCATGATGTGTCCAAGGTACGACAGTTTAAGTCTTGTCATCTTGGCTTCTAGGGATATCTCTGTCTTGATCTGTTCTAGGACCCATTTTTTTGTCCTTTTGGCTGTTCATGGGATCATCAGCACTCTTTTCCAGCACCACATCTCAAATGCATTTGTTTTCTTCCTATCCACTTTCTTGACTGTCCAGCTCTCACATTCATACATAGTAATAGGAAATATGATGGCTTGCATGATTCTAACCTTTGTGCTGATTTACATATCTTTGCATATTAGAATCTTTTAAAATTATTTCATAGTTGCTCTACCCATTCTTAATCTTCTCTTGATTTCCTGGCTTCAGTCCCCATTCTGATCAGTGTTTTATCCCAGATACAAGAACTCTTTCACTAGTTTGAATGTGTATAAGTTCTCTGTGGTAATTATTTTCATTTTCTTTATGTTCAACAGTAAGCCTGCCTTTGCACTTTATTCTTTGTTCTTCTTGAGTAGTTCTTCTAGGTCTGTGAGGTTTTCTGCTAGTATTATGGCATCATCAGCATATTTCAGATTGTTTATATTTTTCCTCTCATTTTCACTCCTCCCTCTTCCATGTCTAAGCCTGCTTTCCTTACAATACATTCTGCCATATAAGTTGAATAAGTAGGGTGATAGGATGCAGCCTTGTTTGACTCCTTTGCCAGTTGGGAACCATTCTGTTTCTCTGTGTTCTGTTCTGACAGTAGCCTTTTGTCCTGAGTACAAATTCCTCAACAGGACTATCCGATGTGTTGGCAGTCCCATGTCTTTAAGGGTGTTCCATAGCCTTTCATAATGTATGCAGTCAAAGGTTTTGCTGTAGTCTATAAAGCACATGCTGATTTTCTTTTGGAACTTCCTGCTATGTTCCATTAGCCATTGTATATTTGCAATGTGATCCCTGGTGCCTCTTCCTTTCCTGAACCCTGCTTGGACCTCTGGGATTTTTATCTCCATGTGTGGTTGATGTTTATTTTGCATTATTTTGAGTATAATTTTGCTTGCATGTAAATTAGTGCTATGGTCCTATAGTTGCTGAAGTCTCGTGTGTCTCCTTTTTTGTGGATGGGGATGTATATTGATTACTTCCAATCTGTTGGCCATCATTTTGTTTTCCATATCTGTTGACATATGTTGATTAGCACTGGAGTTGACTCTGACAGTGTGGATTGCAACAGTTCTATTAGTATATCATCTGTTCTTGGAGTCTTGTTCTTTGCCATTTCTTTTATTGCAGCTTCCACCTCAGTTTTAAGAATTTGGGGTATATCTTTATATGGTTCTTCACTCCATATGTCATTTATTTTGTCATCTCTTTATATAGTTTTTATGTGCATTGCATCCAATGGCTTTTTCTTCCTTCCTGGTCTTGAATTATTTTTATTGTCATAGACCATCCCGGTCTTTGCTTTGAATTCTTCCTTGATTTCTCAAATCTTGTGGAATAGGTCTCTCATTCTTCTCTTTTTGTTGTTATCTTCTATTTCTCTACACTTGTCATTGTAGTAATTTTCCTTATCTTTGTGTGCTAGCCATTGTACTGTTGTATCGAATCTATCTACTTCTATATATATATATATATATATATATACATAAATACACACACACACACATATATGGATGGACTTTATTAAAGAGACCATGAATATGAGTTATCAGGAGCTGGACAGAGCAGTAGAAGACAGGGGGACCTGGAGATGTCTCATCCATAGGGTCATTAAGGGGCAAGATTGACACAAAGGCAGTTAACAATGGCTTTATAGAATGCCCCCTTAAGGATCTTGAACTTGGTATGGCACTGCTCAGCCTTAAGGTGAAGTTTTGGGGAGACCTCCGAATAAAAATTAATGTTCCTCCTATTAGAGGATCTCATCAGCCTCCACACTGCTTGGTGATGCTCTCCAGAAGGAGGATGGTCTCTCTGGAGCACCAATGTTCAATTCTGATGGGAACTCCCACACCCGCCATGATTCCCACCTGACAACTTGTTTGTTGGGTTGCTCTTATTTATTACCGATTCATATTTTAAGTTGTAAAGAGACCTCATTTTGGCCAATACACAGCTGAGAGTCTCCTTGACAGGCAGGTATCTTGATACAATGTTAAGCTTTTGAAGGCTTGGCACCATGGAGTGATGAGAACTTTTTAGGAATACTTTCATTGGCAGAAAGCAGCAGTACGGTGGCCGTGGAGAACCTATAGAGTGGATATTTGCTTTGTATGTCCAAAGGAGGCTAATTTGACAAAGGCTTATACACTACAAAAGGATTACATATCATGCTTTCTTAATTATCCTTTCTGCAACTTTTCAAAGTTTGGTGCCAGTGAATGATGGAGTAATTATACAATTGTATGATTGGTCAGAAGACAGGAGTACACGGACTATGGTGAATCAATAGATCACATGCACAATCTTTAAAGAGGGCACAGAAATAGAACTGCTTGACATGCAGATTTGTGATACCCTTGCAAAACATTTGCAGTCTTGGTGCCAAGGAATTAGCTAGGGAATTTTAGAAATATTTTCTTTGGCTAGGGTGTACAGGACAACAGCACACATTATTTTTACAGAGGGAGGTAGATGATTAGTTGTCTACTCCAAGCAGAAACACAAGCATCCACATCTACATGTTAAGAAATTCACATGAAAATCTTCTTCAATCTGTATGTGAAAATTTATTCTGTATGTGAAAGAGTGAGTGTGTGCTTTTGCAGGGTCTGGCACATTTTGTGAGTGCTAGGATGTGTTACTTGGCATGAAAAATTGTGAGAGAAGTCCTAGGATGGGCCTATTATTAGACAGATCACTACACACCTCAATTTCTCTGCATATGCATCTATCCTGCTCATGCTGTCTCCTGCTGCTCAATCCAACATCACAATTATAAAAATACATGGAGCCTCTGCTAGAGTATTGTCACCAATTACAACCATAGCAGCCAGTTGTACTACACTAACCTACTTTATAGGCCAAAGTAGACACAGTGAAGCAATTGAACAGTAAATAAGATATCATGATTAATCTGTTAAATATGACACCTAGCTATATCAACTAGGTCAAAGCTGGCACAGTGAAGCAAATGAACGGTACAAAAGATGACATGAATGATATGTTTGCTATAACCTGTGGACATAGGCCAAAGTTGGCACAATGAAAAAATGCACAGTACATAGGATGTCATGTTCAATCCATTTATTATAACACCAATCTACGGTTATAGGTCAAAGTTGGCAAAGTGAAACAAATACACTGTATATAAGATAATGTGATCAAACTGTTTATTATGACCTAATGAAGTAGGACCCATCATATTTGCTGGCTGCAAAATAAATTAACAAATGCCTCCCTTATAGCCTCTCCCTCCTCCATATCCTGATCCTCAGGAAGGAAGTTGGCCTCAGGAAGGTAGGTATGTATCCTGACCTTCAGGAAGGTAGGTATGTAGAAGATGGTATGAGAAAGTGATAAAATATGAGATGGAGGGTGTGAGAGAGAAAGGAAAGATAAAATAGAAGATAGGAAAAGGAAGGAATAATTTGAAAGTGTGTAAGGAAGAGTTTGGGGATAAAGAATTGAAGGAATAGGTAGGGAGACTTTTTTTTCTAAGGAAGATTGATATTAGTAGGAAAGAATGAATGGGGAAAGGAAGAGTATTAGTAATTTCTAATTATTTTAAAGATATAGTTTGTGTTGTTTGTACTGTATGGTAATATATGGTTTTGTTTCCTTTATCTCTTTTCTTTTTCTTTCTTTTTTTTTCTTTGGTTTTCATGATTGTTGCTTGTAGTTTGTTGCATGTATGGTTGTTGTCATTTTGTTCAATAAAATTTAAAAAAAAATAAAAAAGGAAGGAAGTTGGCTTCATTCACTCTGTAGACTGCAGGCCAAGGTGGGCGGGATGTCAGCACTTCATTATCAGTCTCAACAATATTGTGCAAGATCACACATGCAGCAATGGCAGAGTTCACATTTTCCTCTGCCATTTCTAACTGGTCTGTTAGACATTTCCAACATGCCTTAAGGCAACCAAATGCCCTCTCAATCACATTTCTCACCCTATTGTGACACTTGTTGTAGACTGCCTGGTGAGGATGCAGAACACCCTTGAATGGTGTCATCAACCATGGCTTAATGGGATAGACAACTTAATGGGATAGAGAACTGCCATCTCCTGGGCAGCCTGTGCCTGTCCTCCAAGAGGAACTGG
>CM034705.1:24330927-24342146 GCA_020142125.1 Phrynosoma platyrhinos | reverse complement strand
CCTCCCTGATGCTGCTACTATATATTTGTTTATTGTTCTGTTATTGAATTCTATTTTTTGAATAGTTTAATTTAGTTTTAAGGGGTGGGAGGGTTGGATTTGGGATAAGGAATGTATGTTTTAAAATGTATGTTTTTATTATTACTGTTCCCCGCCTCGATTGCAATGCAGAGAGGCAGGTTATAAATAAAATTTATTATTATTATTATTATTATTATTATTATTATTATTATTATTATTAGACAGCATCAGCTAACAAAAGTGGTTCTATTTGTCACCCGAAGACTATCACTGCCCTCATAGACACCTACCGTCAATGCACTGTAAATGGAAGAGGTCCACAGGAAAAAACTATCATGATATGACCCCACCCACCCCATGACAAGATCAATAAATCTTCCAGTATGGTCACATGTACCCTGTAGAAGCATGGAATATCTTTGCTTCCTGTTGATGAACTGATCACCCTGATGCACCGAAGAAATGATATTGCAGTGGCAACCATCCACAGCTATGATCACCTGTGGAAATCCCATCACTTCAAAGCCAGCCATCACCTGTAGTGGAAGTGGGAAAGTGCAAGTGGCAACAAGTAGTGTGCAAAGATAAGACAACTATTACAAAGTAAAAAAAAAGAAAAGAAAAGTTAAAGCAACAAATGAAATTAAAGCTGAAAACCAAGCAGCAACCAGGCAATGCAATAGTTAGTGTTAACAGCAGTTATAAAGAAACTATATGATTACAAAGTAACACAAAATGAATTTAAAGTGAGGCAACAAATACTGTTACCACATAAAACTGTATTGCATTAATTGGCATACCTTCCTACAGTCTCCAAGATACACTGTCTTCTTCAGCAGCACCAATTCCATGGCAATAACCACTAGGATTATAGCATTGTAGGATGTAGACTTCCCAACACCAAATATTGTAGCAATAATTGTGTCAGATCCTTTGTGAGCCAGAAAATACAAAGCAACAGCAACCTGTTTCTTCACTGGCATGGCCCTGCAGAGACGGGTGTTCTATCTTATTGGATGTGGCTGCAGTTCTTCCACAATCATACTGAAGAATCCTTGCCTCATGTGGAACTGTTGCTTCCACATCTTATCAGACCACACAGTAGTGCCAAAAATGTCCCACAATTCCCTTGCTTTGGGGTACACCCACCACCTCCTGGGCATAGATTCATAAAAGCTCTGCATGGCTTTCCTAAACTAAGAGACCTCACCCACACAGGAAAATGAATTCAGGTCATCATCATCATCATTTTGCTTCATCTGCCAGTCAATGGTCCCATCATCCACAGTCACATCTTCATCCTCATCTACATACACTTCTAAGGCTGATTTCAAAAAGATAAGTCTGCGCTTCCAGGTTTTCCTCATCCAGAGACAGATGACCAAAATGGATTGCAAGTATGTAGACATCGCCTACAAAACTGCTATAGAGGCAGGATCCATGACCCTTGCCGGCATACCACAAGGCTGTGACCAAAAAAAGTGACACAGTGATTCAGGGTCACACCTAAAAGGATCACCGTGTTGCCAGAATGATGTATGGGTGCATCACTGATGATGGGGAGATGTGAATCGGATGATTGACATTTTTAAAAAATGGGATGGATCGAACACAATTGTTTTTGAGCTTGCATCATGTAGCAGCACAAATACCAGTGGGAAGTACAGTGGGGTAAAAAAAAAAGCAAATCCATGAAATAATGAAAAGATCCACTGTCATAATGGCAACAACACCTCAAGTGGAATTGATTCACCAACTTGGAGCAAAAGCGAATCGCAAACCAGTTTTAAATGTCAGTGGGAATGAGCACTCCCTCTTCTTGAACCATGTTCTTCTACAGGAAGAAGTGATGGAATAACTAAATGTGTCCCAAGGTCCTTCAGTTTACAAGGCAAGTCTCAATGTTCCTTGCAATATGTTGAAGGATGGATCTTGCAGTAACATTAGTTCCAACATTGATCAGAAGAAACGAATAATTGTTGATTGGTGTGATTAATCTTGTCATCCTCTCTGTTACATCATGGATCTTCAGCTCTGGGAGACAGCTGACATCTTAAGATATCTTATCAGGTCAATGCACCACTGTCCTATTCCTATTCCAATCACCTACTGCCACCACACATCTAAGAGGGGAGATAAAGAGAACTGACCTGTTCAAAACCTTTTTGCCTCAGTTTTCTTTGAAAATTAAATGGAGGCCTAACTAGTAAAAATAGAACAAATCATATAGTAAGGGCACAGTAGCCCAGAATAGGTAAAAGTAATGAGTGAAATAGAGAGCGAGCATGGGTTTGATCATTGGGCTATGACTCTGCTTCATGGTTTTATTAATGACTTGGATGATAGACTGGGGGAATATAGACCAGTCAAAAGGGCTGGCCTGGAGGTGAAGTCAGGGCATGGCAACCGCATGCTGGCCACCCCTACTCTGCCCTGATGCTGCTGTCACACTGTGCACCCAACTGCATGGCAAGCAGCACCAGGGCGCTCCCTTGGTGCAGCATTCAGACACGCTGTACCAAAGTAGTGTGGAAAAGCTGCTGCAGCTGCCATTAAGGTGTCATTTTGCTGCTCCAAAAGGGAGCAGCATTTACCAGCTTTTTTAGAGTGGAAAAGTGCTGGATTGGGGCTGTAGTGTGCGGTTGTTGTGGCCCGATCCAGCAAGGAAAGGGGTGGTGAAAAGCCACTCCTTAGGGGCTGTCTGTACAGCTTCTAGAAGGCATTCTTACCAAACTTTCAAATTACTCCAGATTAGGTGGGGTAGCTAAGAGGACAGGATCAGAATTCAAAATTACCTTAACCATTTGGAAACCTGGATCAAAACAAAATGAACATCAACAGGGAAAAATATAAAATGCTACATTTACATAAACAGTTGAAGAAGTATATTAACAATCTAGAAGTATCCAGAGAAAGATGACCAAACTGATCCAAGGTCTGGAAACCAAGCTCTATGAGGAACAGCCTAGGGTGCTGGATATGTTTAAGTTGCAGAAGAAGATTGAGAGGTGATATGACACCCATCTTTAAATATCTTAAGGGATGAAGCAAGCTTGATTTCTGTTGTTCCAAAACTATAACACAAACCAACAGATTGAAATTGCCAAAATAGGTAAATAAATAAATTGTACCTAAACATCAGGAAGACCATCTTTACTGCAAGAGCTGTTTACAAGGGAATAGACTGCCTCAGTGAGTGGTGCTTTCCCTTCTAGAGATCTGTAAATAGAGGCTGGATAGCCATCTCTCAGAAGCATTTTAGTGGTGTATGCCTGCATGCTAGGCATTGATGACCCTTACAGTCCTTTCTATGATTCTGTGAGTCTATAATTTTAAATTTGTGAAAGATCTCAGTCATGACTGTGAAGCTTCACTCAGTAGCTAAACTCACAAAAGTTCTTTCTTGCAAAACAATTGGACAAAAAAGTGACTACATCATATATTTTATGTATAAAAGAGCTTCATATAATGGCTCTCACAAGAGCTAGGCAATTTGTTTTGTTTTTAAATGAAGACTTGTTTAAATGAAGGCAATTTGTTTTGTTTTTAAATGAAGGCTTGGAATCCAGGTCAGCTAATGATGCAAACTCTCATTAGTTATCATGCCTAGATCTCAGGTAAAACCCATCCAAACTGTTAACATGCCAAGCTTGGAAGCAGGGTGGTAACTGAGTCTGCAGACATCATTACTTTCATTTCCCTAGAATATTTGTGAACCCTGTACCTATCTGAAATTAACTATCCTGTGTCTTAGCTATATATATATTAAAAGTCATGACCATAATTGCTACTACTTAACACTACCAATAATAACCAAATAATACACTACAAATAATAACACTACCAATAATAACCAAATAAATTCAACTTCCATTTCCCGTATGTAAGCCACACAGCCCTGCAGTATTCTATGTTCCTTGCTGACTATCTAGATCAGGGGTAGGCAACCTTTCCCCTTTAAGGGCCGAGGGACTTCAGCTCCCAGAAGCCTCAGCCATGTTGGCCAATAGTCCCATGTTGGTCAATAGCTCCTGGGATTCTGGGAGCTGAAGTCCCTGGGCCCTTAAAGGGGAAAGGTTGCCTACCCCTGATCTAGATTACTGCACTACACTCTTATAGTGCTGCTATTCCACTTTAAACTGCTTTGGCTGCCTCCTGTTGCATTTTGGCATTTGCAGTTAAAGAAGGGACATTTCTAATTCTTAGACAGAGAGCTCTTAGGCTTCACTGAACTGCAAACCCCAAAATGCAACAGGAGGCAGCCAGAGCAGTAAAAGTGGAAGAGTGTAGTGCAGTAATGTGGAGAATATTTTTGCAGATTCTGTGTTTCCATATATTCTGTAGATCTCTCTACATTCTGTCAAATAGACGGCAAATGAGCATACAGAAGAAGCCAAAGAAATATCCAGGATGTGCATCACAGTGGGTTTCAGTTTCAGAAGATATAATGAAAATGCAGAAATAGACATTTTGTATTTGCCTTAAGCACATGAATGTCTTGAGCGGAACATTAAAGACAAGAACAACAATTTATTTTATCCATTTAAAGAGGACCAGGAAAAAAAAGTGAGACTAAGTTCAGCCTTTGATGACTACTGCATTATGGTAAAAAGGTAATTTTAAAGAGCAGCCATAAATCCTAAATCTCATTATAAAAAGAAAGGAGTGTTCTGATTTAGAACGGAAAGGTCTTTTGAAAACACTACTGATATAGCCATTGTTTTGCTTCATTTTTAGAATAGTCCTAGTGATGAAAATATTGATCTTGGATTTGGGGATCGCAATTGCTCTCAGAATCATAATAGAAACGCAGAATTGGAAGACACCACAAGGGCCATCCAATCCAACCCCTCTGCTTTGTAGGAACTCTCAATCAAAGCACACCCAACAGATGGCCATCCGACCTCTGTTTAAAGACCTCCAATGAAGGAGCCTCCACTACTCTCCAAAGGAGAGTGTTCCACTGTTGAAGAGCCCTTACTGCAGGGGTAGGCAACCTTTCCCCTTTAAGGGCCGAGGGACTTCAGCTCCCAGAAGCCTCAGCCATGTTGGCCAATAGTCCCATGTTGGCCAATAGCTCCTGGGATTCTGGGAGCTGAATTCCCTTGGCCCTTAAAGGGGAAAGGTTGCCTACCCCTGCCTTACTGCCTTGCCTCCTAATGTTGAGATGTAATCTCTTTTTCGTAGCTTGTATCCATTACTCAAGGTGCTGTTCTCTGGAGCAGCAGAAAACATGCCTACTCCATCTTCAATATGAATGCTGAAATATTTAAACAGGGCTATGACCATCTCTTCTCCAGGCTAAACATACCCAGTTCTCCAAGTCATTCCTGATAGGATAAGGTTTTCAGACCCTTCACCATTTTAGTCACCCTCCTTTGGACACACTCCAGTGTCTCAACATCCTTCTTGAATTGTGTTGCTGAGAACTGGATACAATATTCCAGGTGGGGCCTGACCAAAACAGAATACAGTGGCACTATTACTTCCCTTGATCTAGAAACTATACATCTATTGATGCAGCCTGTCATACTTGAGCAAATTTGGGAACTCTGTGTATCAATAAGTCCAGCAAGTTTAACCAACAAGAAATTTATTGAGAACGCATAGTCAGCAATTCACCAGTCACGTTTAAGCCAGAACGGCCCCCTCCAAGCCAAACGATATCTTAAAACCCCACCCAATACCCTTGACATCAAAACCAGCACTCACCTCCAATTCCCATAGCATTTCCCCCTCATCAAGCCAGCCCCCCTTTCCAAACTTTTTCACCAGCTCTGTCTCTCTTCAGCCCAGGTATTTCACCCATCACCCTTCCTTCCAGTTCCATCCAGACATCAACCCTTCACATCTCACAACTTCAACATTCCAAAGGCCCAACTTTCTCAAAACTATTCTAGCCTAGTAGCAATAGTCTCAACCCCCCTATCCCAACTAACATATTTGCTATGACTACTAACATACCCACAATCCCCTATCAACTACAACTATTAATAATAATAATAAATAATAAAATTTATTTGTATCCCGCTTCTCTGTGTAACACAATCAGGGCAGCTTACATGCTAAAACATACAATCCTGTCATTTAAAAATACTTTAAAATAACAAACAACAAGTAACAAATAAATTAAAATAGATGTGAATGAAGTCAGAAGTGTAACAGGCCCAACTTTTGGGGTGGCCAGTTGTTTTCTCAGGAAAGGCCTGCTGGAAGAGATCTATCTTAACAGCTTTTTAAAAGCTGTTTAAGGTGGTAATGTGGAAGATCTCATCTGGCAGGCCATTCCATAATCTGGGAGTGGTAGCCAAAAAGGTCCTCTAGGCAGTTGCAGATAACCTAGTTTTAATAGATTGCAACAAGTTCCTCCCAGAGGACCTGAGTGCACAGGATGGATTATACAGAACGATGTGGTCCCAAAGATAGGTTGGGTCCAAGCCATTTAGGGCTTTAAAGGTGATGACCAACACATTGTACTGTGCCCAGAAACTGATAGGCAGCCAGTGGAGTGATCTTAAGATGATATTATGTGGTCTCTTCTAATTTTACCTGAGACCAGCCTAGTTGCCATGTTCTGTACTAACTGAAGTTTCCAAACTAGGCACAAGGGTAGCCCCAAGCTGAATGTATTAAAGAAAATGAGACAAGAGGTTACCAGTGCATGTACTAGATTCAAAGTCCCTGACTTGCAGGAAAGGACACAGCTGGTGTATCAGCCAAAGCTGATAACAGGCGCTCCTGACCATCACATTCACCTGATTTGTCATCTGAAGCAATGGATTTAGGAGCACCCCCAGACTGAAAACACAGTCTTTTGAGGAGAATGTGACCTCATCTAGGACTGGGGATTGTATCCTAATACCTGGATTCGAGGCCACTACCATTAGTACCTCCATTTTGTCTTAATTTCAATCTGTTTTTCCTCATCCAGTCCATTACGGCTTTAAGACATTCATTGAGGGGGGAGACCCCATCTGAAGTCAAAGCTGTAGACCGAGACATGGAGAACAATATCAGGGTGTCATCAGCGTACTGATAACACCCCACCCCATGTCTCTGGATGATCTCTCCCAGTGGCTTCATATATATGTTGAACACCATTGGGGCCAGGATGGCACCCCGAGGGACACCACAATTAACTGTGTCAGTTCCCTTACCATCCTAAACAGCTCTGCTGGACGGGACTCTGCAGATGCAATACATGCAGAGGAGAAAGATTTCCTCGCTGCACATATTGCCTCTCTATAGGTACATAGGAATTTACTATGATGAGTTCTGTCAGATAAGAGCTGCATTTTCCACCAGACACACTCTAGTCATTGTCCAACCCACCTCATCTTCCTGAGTTCTTCAGAATAATATTAAAACCCAACCTCCCTAACTAACATATTTACTATGACTACTAACATACCCACAGTCCCAGTTCATCTCAGTTCATCAGGTCTTAGACACTTATATTCATTTAGATTAACCAGGTATTCCTGTACCACTTTTTTACTTATTCTGTGCTGCATTTCCCCTATTGTGCCCTCTGCTCCTTTTTCCTCAGGTTGAGTACCCTTTTCTTTTTCTGAGAAGACTTAGGCAAAGAAACTGTTGAGTAGTTCTGCCTTTTGTCTGTCCCCTGTTAGCATTTTGCCATCTTCTCTGTGCAGTGGCCCTACCATTTCCTTCTTCTTCCTTTTGCTACAGACATAGCCCTTTTTATTGTTCTTAACCTCTCTAGCAAGCCTGAGCTCGTTCTGTGCTTTTGCTTTTCTGACTTTACCCCTACATGTCCTTGCTATTTGATTGAATTTCTCCTTGGTGATTTCCCCCTTTTTTAATTACTTATTTATGTTCCATTTAAAACCTAGCTCAGTTGTAACTTCCTTAGTCATCCATCCTGGTTTCTTGAGACCTTCTCTTCTTCCTCCTCATTGTAACTGTTTTAAATTGTGCCTTCAGTGTCTCCCTTTTGAGAAACTCCCATCCGTCCCAAACTCCCTTCTCTTTTAGTATTCCTGACCATGGGACCACTCCCAGCTTTCTCTGTTGTCGCCCCTAAACTCTGGAACGGCCTGCCGGACAAGATCCGTCAGCTAACATCATTAGACAATTTCAAAAGGGCTGTCAAGACGGATCTCTTCTGGCAGGCCTTTCCAGATTAAAAAAATTACAAACTAAGATTTTCTCTGGCCTCAGATATGCCCACCCCAGTGATCCTTACATGGCCCCATCTAAAGATGGTTAGGATCATGGCCGCTGGGTTCATATATTGGTTGTATTGTTTTACTGAATTGGATTGTTTGTTTAACCTTTATTGATTTAATACTGTTTTAAGGGGGGGAGGGGTCTCTGGGATTGGGTATTGTATCTGTTGTTTTTTTTTTTTTTATGCCTGTAAGCCGCCCTGATTGGGTTACCAAAGGGCAGGATATAAATAATAATAATAATAATAATAATAATAATAATAATAATAATAATTGTTTCCCTAAGTTTATTGAAACCAGCTCTCCTAAAGTCTAGATTGTGTGTCTGACTATCCCTGGCTTCTACTTTCCATTGTATAAGAAATTCCAGGAGAACATAATCACTCCCACCTAAGGATCCCACCACTCACATCCCATTGACCAGGTCATCCCTGTTGGTTAGGATCAGAGCTATAATAGCTGATCACTTTGTTGCCTCTTCCACCTTTTGGACAATGAAATTGTCTTCAAGGCAAGTGAGGAATTTGCTAGACCTTGAAGTATTGGCTGAATTTGACTTCCAGCAAATATCAGGATAATTGAAGTCATCCATCACTACTACATCTGTCCTTTCTGAGTGTGTGGTCACCTGTTCTAGAAAGGCATCATACAATTCCTCCATCTGACTTGGGGTCTGTAGCAGACACCCACAATAATATCCCTGTTGTTTCCTTCCCCTTTAATTTTGATCCAGATGCTCTCCACCTGTCTTCCAGAATTGCAGTTCTGGACTTCTTCACTTGTGTAAATATCCCTGACATATAATGCTATTCCTCCTCCTTTCCTCTTTGGCCTATTTCTAAAAAAAAGGTAATATCTCTCTATTACTGCATTCCAATCATGGGATTCATCCCACCATATTCAGTGATGCCTATTATATCATATTTGCCTTGTTGCACTAGGAGTTCAAGTTCCTCTTGCTTATTCCCCATGCTCTGTACATTAGTGTAGAGACATCTAAGACCATGTGTCTCTCCTGTTTCCTGTATGTGCAATTTTTTTTGCCTCACATGCTTGAGTCCTTGCACTGTTTGCCTTATTCCCTCTATAATAGTTTGACTATTTTCTCCAGCCCTTTGCCTTCCAGAATACTGTCTCCCTCCCTCCACATAACTCAGTTTAAAGCCCCCAAGATCAAATTTTTGAGACTATTGGCAAAAATGTTTCTGCCAATTGGTATGAGATGCAACCCATCCCTTGCCTGAAGTCCCCCCTCATGGAACTGCAGACCATGATGCAAGAATCCAAATCATTCTCAGTGACACCATCTGGAGAGCCAATTGTTTATACCTGCTATTTTTCTCTCCCTTCCTGGACCATGTTCTTCAACTGGGAGAAGAGATGAAATGACAACCTGTGCATCCAGTTCTTTCAGCTTCCAACCCATAGCCTTATAATTCCTTCTGATATTCTGAAGGCTGTGCCTTGCAGTATCATTGGTTCCCACATGGATCAAAAGGAAGAGGTAATTGTCAGTAGGCTTGACAAGTCTTTTCAACCTGTCACATCATGGATTTTTGCCCCGGGGAGACAGCACACCTCCTGAGAGATCTTGTCAGGCTCACAAGCCATGGCTTCTGTACCTCTCAGCAAAGAATCCCCCACCACCATCCTTTGGTGGTACTCTCAGGCTCCCTTGCACTGTCCCTGAAATCTGTCCCTGCTGCTCTTCCTCATCATCCCTCATTAAGTAGAGAGCTTCAAATTGATTCTGTAGCTGTAAGCTCCCCGGATGATCCCTGGTTTCCCTACTTCTGTGTGTGACATTCCTTCAACTATTTACCTCTTGTATATGTGTAGTAACCTCCTCTCCAGCAACTTCCTCTGTGTGTTTCCAGGTCTATACAGGAAAACCTCTTGCTCCCTAAGATGCTAGGCCTCCAGCTGCTGGACCTTTTCTTCAAACATTCTCTTCCAAATATTGTTTGTCAAGTCTGTTTCTAACCAGTTGAAGTTAATCTTAGACTCTGGGCAGAAGCCTGGACTCTCCTGTATCCACCAACTACTTCTACAACTGCCTTTGATCACCATTAAACAACAAAAAATTATTTGTCATTTTCTGAGAAACACATCACTGATCCCCTCCTCCACCCACCATCTTGGACTTCAAATGAGTGCTTCTCAAATTGTCAGCCTCCAGGATAACATTTCTTCTACAAGTTTTGAAGAGGCTAAGATGGATAGAAGAGATTGAGCTAGAGACAACAGGAAGTGGGAAGACTAGTGTTGGATTGGTATGCATGCACATAACTCTGAATTACATATTTGTATGCATTCTTTTGGACAGGATGCTTTCATTCTGTACTTTCAAGTTGATCTTAAGGTGAACCTATCTTGGCAACCTTAAGGTGAACCCATAACAGAGTTTTATGGGGCTGAGAGAGTATGACCCACCTAAGGTCACCCAGTGGGTTTCTATAGCTGAGTGGGAATTGTACCCTGGTTTCCCAAGTCATAGCCCAGTGTTCAAGTGCACTACACCATGCAGAGCATAGGGGTTATTCTCGGGTTTCTTATAAATCCAACTGAAACTTCCTCCCCAGCTGCTGCCAATCTCAAGGGGCATCTGTTGCTGCTATTTCTCAGCCACAGACAGGACTGAGAAAGCAACACAGAAAGGGAAGAAACAGATGGTCTCAGCTGTAAGGGGAAGAGATTGCTCTAGTTTCCCTTCATTTCACAGCTCAGACCAGTTGCTTCTTACTTTTATTGCTTCTTCTCTTCATTTTCCCCTCCACCAGTTAATAATAATCAGAAGGACACTCCCAACCCTATTGGGGCTTGGCAGTTGCTAGGGTAAGGAAAAGGCATGGAACTGACCCAGAATCTAATCAAATATCTAGACCACATACCTCAATATATTCAAGGTATGCACTATATTCAAATAAACAGAGCAGCAGGATCAGTTCAAAAAGACAGATTGTTATTTAACATCTATATGAAGCCGCTGGGTGAGATTATACGGAG
>CM034705.1:24277639-24305908 GCA_020142125.1 Phrynosoma platyrhinos | reverse complement strand
AATACAAACTGGTCTTTGCCAAAATTTAGACAGAACTATATTACATCTATATGAAAGGAAAATAAGTAATAACATCAATTAAATTAACATCCAACATTAGTTTAATAAGAAATAAGAAATATATAAAGAAAAGTGGTGGTAAAGAGTTGAAGAGCCACGAATGGAGACGAGGATGTCACAGAAGACAAAAGAGAGAGTAAGATAATTTGTACATATTATTATTATTATTATTATTATTTTGGATAGTTAAAGAATTAATTAGAATTTAAGTATCTCCATTGCTGGATTAAAACTGTGGGTTTAATTAAGAATTACTTTAATACAATCAAACAATTAATACATTGGGTATAATATACTCCTAATAGAACATTTTAAACGTGTAAAAGGTTTAAGCAATTAAATAATCATATAAGTGAAAATATTATTTATACTGTGAAAATATATTGTTGGGGTCGGGGAAAGATTTGAGAAATCATATCAGTTAATAATGTCATTTGGAATTAGTATATATAAATATATATGTTTGGAATGGAAATATAACAAATCTACACAAATACAAATAACTATAATTTAAGTTATATCATAAAGTTATATTATAAATATTATAAGACTATTCAGAGTTAACTGGGGATTTGAATTGTGAAGAATATGGATGTGTAGAGTGATTATAGGAAATTATTTGTATATTTAAAAGATCTAATTTGTGTTTTGTAGTATATTGTTGTATAACTTGGATTAGCTTGAGAAAATAGAAAAAAATGGCTACACAAAAGAAAAATTTGGCACAATCACAAATATCTACCCAACGAAGAGGATCAACAGAAGATGCAGTTAAGATAACGGACCCTATAATGTTACTCTTGGATGAGGTTTGCCGTATAAGGCAGAAACTGAAAGATACCAGACAGGAAATGAAAGATGACATGAAAGAATTGGTTTAGGAACTGAGAGAGGAAATAAAAGAGACTAGAAATGAAATAAGAAAAGACTTTAAGAAAGAATTGGATAGTCTACAGAAAAAGATGGAGAAAATGACATCAGACATAAGTAAAACCCAAAAAGAAGTAAATACAATAAGAGAAAGAACTAAAGCATTAGAGAATCTATCAAAAGACAATATAAAGAAAAAGAACAACAACAATTGATGATATGGCAGAATGAACTTAGATATCGTGAAAGATGTATTAAAATCAGAGGCTTGATGGAAAAAAACAAATGAAGATTTATATACACGAATACTACCATGTCTGGCAGATCTCATCGAAATGGACAAAGGGAAACTAGAGGATGAAATAGATAAAATATTCAGGATTTATTCTGCTCAAGCGAGAGAAAGGAAAAAGCCACGTGAAATAATAATAAGCTGGACTAGAACAAAAATTAGAGATCTTATAATTCAAAGGAGCTATGACACTAAAATTAGAATTGAAGATCAAGAGATTAAGATTTACAAAGATATTCCATCTGAAATAATGATTAGTAGACAAAAGTACAAGACATTGACACAACTTTTAAAGAACTTGAACATAAACTACAAATGGGAGAGGATGGGGGGGTTTCTCCTTCACATATAGACAAAAGAAAATGAAAATTGACAATGAAATTAAAGCAAAAGAGATGGAACAAAAACTGAAAGATGACTTTAGAAATAGAGACAGAGAAGAACCGGAAAGAAGAAAAACAACAACAAGGGAATGGAGATCACAAAAATATAAAGGGAAAGGAAATGGAGAAGAACAAAATAAAGAAGGAGAGCAAGGAGGAGAGGATAGTATAGAGGTTAGATTAATAAATAAGGAAATAGAGGAAGAGAACACTAATTTAGAACAAGAAGAGAATAAAGAACACAACACAGAAGAGGAAGAAGAAGGAGAAGGAGAATAAAGTTTAAAAACACTACAATATAACAAGGAAAGAAAGAATTAAAAATTAAGAAAAGAAAAGAAAACTATAATATTTGACTATTACTATATTTGAAATTTGATTATTTTCTATAGAACAATAAAAATAGTGAAATAAAGAATTAAAAAGTTATTGGGGCAGAAGAGGTGGAACAAACAAAACAAAACAAAACACACACACACACACAAAAAAGCACAAAAATATTTTGAAAGCCACTATGGTAAAAAATAATATCATGGAACATGAAAGGCATCAATTCAAAATACAAAAGGAACATTATCTTTCACCAATTGGAAAAATTAAAAAGCGACATTATCTGTATTCAAAAGACTAAAATTAAAAAGAAAAAGGAAAAATATATTAGGAATCCCAAACTTGGCAATACCTTCGTATCAGCTGCAGACAACAGGAAAAAAGGAATAGCAGTATATGTTAACAGGAAATATCAATCAAAGGAAATTTTCTGTGACCAAAATGGAACATATTTAGAAGTGGAAATTAAATTGGAAAATATGATAATCTTACTGGTGGGCATTTATGCCCCATTAGAAAACAGAGACATTTATTTTAAGAAAATCAATGAAGAGATTAAAAATACAAATAATGAAAATATAATCTTGGCAGGCGACTTTAATGCCTTAATTGAACCTAGACTTGACAGAAAGTCTAATGAAGGTAAAAAAAAATATGATTAACTCAGGGGAAATTACCACGTTCGTTTTTTTAAATACAAGAAGAATTAGGACTGGTGGATGTGTGGAGATATAAATATCAGGAATCAAGCGGATATACGTTCTTTTCTGTACCACATAATTCTTTTCCAGGATAGAAATAAATCAGAGGTAATGCTGTTTAAATATACTAAAACAGAAGAACAGGATTTCCTAAAGGATAAAAAGGTAGATATTAAATTAAAAGATACAATTAGATATTTAGGAATAAATACAATCACCCCTCTGTTTTCCCGGATTTGAAGTCTGCATCCCTCACCTGTTCATGGGTGGCAAATGGAGGGGGACAAAATGGGGCATGTGCTGCCATTCAAGCCTATGGGATTTGAATATTTGTGGTATTCCATTTTCAGGGGAGGTGGGCGTCTGGAATGGATTGCCCATGAAAATGGAGGGGTGACTGTATTATAAAAAAATCAAAAATTGAAGGAACAAAATTACAATAAATTAAGAATGGAATAGAAATTAAACCAAAATTAGAAAATTATAAAAATATTAAATTATCATGATTTGGCAGAATTGCATTGAAAAAAACTAAAATTTTACCTAAGATAAAAATTTTGTTCCAATACAAATATCAGAAACAGAAATGAAAAATTGGCAAATATTAGTGAATAATTTTTGTAATAGGAATGAAAAAGTGAGGATTAATAAAATAAATTGGTACAAATCCAGAAATGAAAGAGGTCTGGGTCTCCCAATTTTAAATGGTATTATAATGCTAATCAATTGAGATACATTATAGATGTAATTACAGAGAAGGGGAAATTAGATTGGTTAGAGATGGAAACAATAGAAATAGAAAAATAAATGAAAAATATATTTTTGGTACCTTGCTATGAAAGAAATAAAAGAAATAGAACCCCCTTTTTAAAAGAATATATTAGAGATTTGGAAAAAAAAACAAAGAATTTTTTTAATTCTTGCTATCTCAGCACTAACCCCAGTAGTAATGATGGAAATTTTTTCAATAAATTTAAGGGAGGAATTAAGCAAAAGTTAAGGAAGGAAGTAGTATATAGGTTGAAAGATTGGATGAAGATATTGAAGGATAAAGGAAATAAATAAAGGAAATAAAATTGCAAAGTTCAAAAATGCACATTATAAACCATCCTGGGCATAAAATGATGATTGAAAACACTGAAATTATGGACCATGCCAACAACTATCAGGTCAGAATGCACAGGGAAGCCATCCAAATCCGCAGACACTTGGATGACTTCAACAGTAAAGAAGAAACCCTTAAAGTAAACAAGGTTTGGCTACCAGTCCTACAAAATAAGAAAATCAGCACACAGCAAATGCAAATGGGAAACCAACCAGGGTCAGGGGCTTTCCTAGCAGACAATAGCAGACAATATCCTTGATTGCATATCCTCCCACCCTGGAGCCATGTCATTAACAACAGAACAATACCTATTCAACATAGAACAATACACAGTTTACATAGAAATCACTCCTCCCTACCCAGGGTCTCGCAGTATATATAGACCCACTCTCCTCCATTCCAGTATTTTCTGAAGATGCCAGCCACAGATTCTGGTGAAACGTCAGAAAGGAACTCTTCTAGAACATGGCCACACAGCCCGAAAAACCCACAAAAAACTAATAATTTTATGTGGTTTTTTAAATTTTTTGATTTAGTTAATATTAAATGGTTTAATATGAATAAGATTTAGACAAGTTAATTAAGAATAGATAAGTAATGTGATTTATAACATATTGTATATGGAATACTATGTATAAGATACTTTAAAAAATTATTTTAACTATGTTATATTACTATTAATAAAAATATTTTTTTAAAAAAATTCTCTTTTACAGCACCTGTCTTCAGAGATTTCCAAGTGCCTTACTGAGAATCCCAGGATTTCACAGGATAGAGCCCCAAGAGTTAAGTTGGTATCAAACTGTGATAACCTCTGTGGTATGGATACACTCAAGGTCTCTTCAAGTATTATCTGTTCAAATATGACAGGACCCATTCTGGGGGACCAGAGCTTGAGAAAGTTCTTTTCACAGAAGTGGGGGATTCTGAGTGTTGTAATCTTTTTCTTCTTTTTATTTTTTTATTTTGATAAAATAAATGTATAATTTAAATACACTCTACTTACTTTACATATTTTACAAAATTTTAATTGTAACCAGAAAAAAAGAAGCAAAGCATACATTTAATTTTATTATAGTATCTAACAAGCTCTTAACTCCCTAAGATCACTTTACACCAATTCTCTTTCCTTTCATTTTTGTTAAATGTGTTTTTGTATTTAACCTTTCAATATTCTTCTTTCTTCTCTATACATTATTTTATCCTTTTGCTTCTATTATTATTATTATTATTATTATTATTATTATTATTATTATTATTATTATTATTATTATTTTCCTTTCCCCCTTTCTTCTTTTACTTTTCTAGTGAAGAATAATTCATAAATACCTTTATTTTTTCTGTCTGATTTCTACTTTTCTTTTGCTGTTCCCCTTTGTTCCCTCTTATTTCTCATTTTGAAATTTGTTTTCTTAAATTTGTCCTTACTCTACTTAAATATCCCCTTTCCCAGTCTTTACTTATCCAGAATTGCTATTGTTACTATTTTACTCCATTTTTTCCTTAAATAAATATAAACCTTTTCTTTTATCATAGTTTCCTTTCTCTCCTCCTCTAGTTTCTTCGAAAGTAAATCTAATTCCATCATCTCAAAAGTTTTATCATTCATTCATTGATTTGTACTTCCTTTTTCAACTTCCAGGATCAAGCATATACCAATCTAGCTACTGTCAACATATAAAAAATAATTCTACCATACATTTTTTCTGTGGCATTATCTATAATTCATAATAGCCAAATTTCTGGTCTAAATTCTAGATTAATTTCTAACATTTCATTTAGAATTATTTGAATTTGTTTCTAAAATCTTTTGGCCTTTGCACATGACCACCATAGATGAAAAAAGGTGTGTTTCTCCTCTCATTTCCAACATTTACCATTCCTCACCCTATACATCCTGTTTAGTTTATCTGGGGATAAATGCCATCTAAACATGGTTTTATAATAGTTTTCTCTAACCTCTTCGCTAACCAAGTATTTAAGTCTGAACATTCCATGATTCCTATACAATATTGAAAGTATGGCTGGTTTTTCCAACCAGATAGCTTCTTCTAATTTTGTTTTTTCCTGTGTTATCCCATTTAATTTTTTGTCTGCTCTGAATCTAGATTTCAGTTGTTGATATAAAAAGCAACTACATTTCTATCCTTCTAATCTTAATTGCTCAAGTGTTTTTATTTCCAAATTATTGTTCACCACCTTTAATATATCCTTATATGCTATCTATTTTTCTTTTCTTTGTGGATTTATTCTGAACAGAGCTTCATATGTTGATGCCCATGTTGGAATTTGGGGGCATATTCTTTTTCTATGTTTCTTCCAAACCTGATAGATAATAAAATGGTTGTTAAAATTCCTATTTTTTTTTGGTATCTTCACATAAAACAGATAAGCATGGGTTAAGGACCTTCTAATTTTAAAAATTTGTTATTTTTCAAATTCATCCAGACTTTCAACCATGTTATGCAGCTAGCCTCATAGTATAATTTTAGGTTTCGCACAGCTCGTAGATTTAATATAAGTTAAAAAAGCAAGATATCTTGGAATAACATTAACAAACAAACATTTGGACTAACTATAAAATAAAATTGAATGAAATAAAAAGAGATTTAAATAATTGGAAAGAACTAAATGTAATATTGTTAGGAAGAATATTGGTGGTAAAAATGAATGTCCTACCCAAAATGCTCTTTTTATTTCAAATAATACCAATAGTTCAAAAGGACAGTGTTTTCATAAACTGGCAAAAAGAGATATCTACATTTATTTGGGTGGTGGAAAAGCCCAAAATTAAACAAAAATATATGCAGGATGTAACAGAAAGAGAAGGCCTAGCCATGATAATTGAGGTTTTATGAGGATTAAGACACATCATTAATTGGTATAGAAAACAGAATTTTCTGCATAGGAATTAATATTTCTACATTGGAATATTACTTTCCATGCAGAAAAGTTTATTTCCTGTACAGAAAGTGCTGTTTTCTGTACAAAACAGTCATGTGTGCAAAATTTGCACATAATAAGTCTGAATTGCAAATAGCCTTTCAAAACCACTTTTTTTTAAGACCTTCTCACAGGGAGGATATTGTTTTAATTACTCATTGCTACCTCTGAGAAGAAACTTATTGAAGAATCATTTCCCTACTGGAAACAGACAGCTGGTGTTTCAAGATGAAGACTTCAGAACTTAACTACTGGAATCTTCAGCTTAAATTTCATTTCCTGCTTTATAGTAACCATATATACCCTATGTCAAGTACCATCCTGATGTTGAAAGGTGATATGATAGCTCTGTTTAAATATTTGAAGGGTTATCACATTAAGGATGGAGCAAGCTTGTTTTCTGCTGCTCCAGAAAAAAGGACCTGGAGCAATGGATTCAAAATACAGAAAAAGAGGTTCTACCTCAACATTAGGAAGAACTTTCTGACAGTAAAAGCTTTTTGACAATGAAGCTCGCTCCCTCAGAGTGTGATGGAGTCTCCTTCTTTGGAAGTTTTTTTTTTTTTTTTTTTAACAGAGGCTGGATGGGCATCTGTCGGAAGTGCTTTGATTTTGTAACCCTGCATGGCAGGGGGTGGACTAGATGGCCCTTGTGGTTTCTTCCAATTCTATGATTCTATCTCAATAAGTTCTTTCATGGTCTTATATTTAGGTCCCCAGAAATGGGAGGCATTCTGATATTATCAAAGATGTGAACATCAAGAGAAGAAGAAAGCAAAATATACTAGAGCAGTTAAAGATTTCTTGTGTGGGCAGCTGAACAATGTTAGATTTCTAAGACTGCATTATGGCAAGGAGCATGGGAAGTGGTCTGACTGAGACCTTAATGGTGGGAGAAAAATGATGCCACCATTTGCTTGTATGTGTGTGTATGTTTGTGTATGTATGGACTGGAGAAATAACCACAATAGTTAAGCAAAAAATAATTGTTAGAAAAGACATCTAGAAAAACCAACATGGCAGCCACCATCAGCTTCAATTATTTTTTAAAGAATTTGTTTTAATAATTGATTCTCTGTCATACTAATGAGCTAATGAGTTAGCTCATTTCACTCAGTCTTTACTATTCATAAACTGTTAACAGTGTCTCTTTTATTATTCAAGCTGCTTTGCTCAAATTGTTATGGGATACTTGCCAAAGAAGGCTTGAATCAGAAGGTGGATTAACTCTTAACCTGATAATTTAACTATGGACCAGAGTTGTATTAGTCATACAAAAATGCCAGTTTGGCAACATATCTTCTTTGACGTGGTTGCTCCAGGTGAGAATGAAATTAGCAAAGAGGTAACATTTTCTTTCTCTCAATCTTCAAATGGTTCCTTTATAAAAGCCCAGTTTCATAATTTGTAACTTTCTCCTCAGTCTTCCAGAATTCAATACTCCATCACTAAGACAGGCCGGTTAAATACCAATGCGAGTGACAACATATGGCTTGCCTTCAGCAAAGAGAGCATTGACAGCAAAAGGAAAATCAAGCTCACCTAAGCAACAGCAGCAGGTTCCCTTTTTCTCATAGATGTCTGAAAAAAGGAGGGCAAAAAACAAATCCAACTACAACTGTGAGATAATCCCAACACAATTTACAAATATGGATTGCAATAATGAAGGGAATGGGAGACAGAGATCTATACGACAACCTTAGATTATGGGACTGTATGGTATCTTTAGTCTCATGACTTTAGTCTCATAACTTTGACGTCGGAAAGTCCTATGCCCAGTGACAGCTTTATGATTTGGTAAACTGAAGTAACTACATCAGATGCTGAGGCCAGAATGGCAGCCCTCCATTCCCTCCTGAGTATCCTGGATTTTAGCCTTTTGAAGAACAGAGATCTATATGCCATTTAACCTATCCTGCATTCCATAATCTGTTACCCCCTCTGGTTTGGAGGACACTGTTCCATTGCCAGTATTGAACTAAGGTTCAATTGACATTTCAGTTAGCTTCTGCACCTGGAATATGAGAAGGCACTACCTTGCCCTTAAACCCAAGTTGCAAAATTCCTTGTGCTGGCTGTACCTGCATCATCATGACATCCACTCAGAAGTGTTGGCAACACCCTGGGAAATGATCATGCCTCAGGAGTAGGGCATATGCTTCACATGCAGAAGGTCCTGGGTTCTATCATTGATTTTTCCAAGTATGGCTAAGAAAGGACCCTATGCCCTATCAGATGGGGGTGGTTTAATTCTGTATTCTTGCATGACAGAGGACGTTATCACACGGGGTCTAAAGCAGACAGAACCCCGTCCCATCCCCATCCCATTGCGGCTCCTTTGCCCCTGTGTTCACATGACGTTGTACAGAACCCTGCCCATCCCCGTCCCATCCCCGTCCCATCCCCGTCCCATTGCAGATCCTTTGCCCCTGTGTTCACACAATGTCACAGAGAACCCCCTCCCATCCCCCTCCCATTGCGGCATCATCCCCGTTCTTTTGCATGCCAGTTTCATTGGGAATTACATTTGCGTGACCAGAAGCATACCGGAATGATGCTGCTTTTGTTCATTCCGGAATGATGCTAGTTGCTAGAGACCCGCGTGTGAAAACATCCAGAGGGTTGTCCTTGTGGTTTCTTCCAGTTCTATGATTCTAGATCCCTTTCACATGTGGTCACATTAAGCCAGGTGTCTTCCATCTTATGTCTATGCATTTCATTTTGAGTTCCTGCATAGCAGGGGATTGGACTGGATGACCCTTGTGATTCTATGATTCTATGAATATTAAGAATCTAAGATATGCAGATGACACCATAATACTAGGCGAAAACCTCACAGACCTGGAACGCCTGCTAAGGAGGATCAAAGAAGAAAATGCAAAGGCAGGCTTAATGTTGAACATAAAGAAAACAAAAATAATGACCACTGAGGACCTTCACAAGTTCAACCTAGACAATGAAGAAATAGAATTAGTAAAACAATTCTCATACCTGGGATCAAACATTGTTTGAAATGGGGACTGCAGTCAGGAAATCAGAAGAAGATTAAGAATGGGGAAAGTGGTTATGAAAGAACTAGGAAAAAATCTAATATACAAATATACAACTCAGCACAAAAGTTAGAATCATATAAGCTAGGGGTAGGCAACCTAAGGCCCAGGGGCTGCCGCCGCCCCCCACCATGACGATATTAATTATTGTTGTTATTACTTGTTTTGGGGGGTTTATTGGCAAAATCTCCACAGGGGTTTTGCCATGGCTTTTCTACGGCTGAGAGAGTGTGCATGCATATTTTTATTTTTATTTTTATTTTTTTATATTTATTTATTTATTTATATATTTTTGGTGCTTCGGCCCTGCAATTGTCTGAGGGACAGCAACCTGGCCCCCAGCTCAAAAAGGTTGCCTACCCCTGATATAAGCCATCGTATCCCCTATAACCATGTATGGATGTGAGAGCTAGACTGTTAAGAAAGATGATAGGAAGAATATAGAAAGAAAATCAATTCATTTGAGATGTGGTGCTGGAGAAGAGTGTTGAGGATTCCTTGGACAGCCTAAAGGCCAAACAAATGGGGCCTGGAGCAGATCAAACTGGAAACCTCCCTGAAAGCCTGTCATACTTCAGACACATCATGAAAAGGGAGGACTCATTAGAAAAGACAATAAATCTGAGAAAAGTGGAGGGAAGGAGGAAGAGAGAAATGTCACATGCCAGATCGATAGACTCTATTAAGGAGGTCATGGGTATGAGTTTGTTGGAATTAAGCAGAGTAGTTCAGGACAGAGGGTCTTGGAGATGTCTATCCGTAAGGTTACCATGGGTTGAGATTGACTTGAGGGCAGTTTACAACAGCAATTCTAGTTGAGCTTAAATTTGAATTAAGAAATTTTAGTAAAAAGAAAAAAGTCATATTATTCTGGAGTTACTGTTACTCAAAGCTTCTCAAGAGAAACATAACTGTTAGTAAACCTAACAAGTTAAACTAAAGTTCTGAGCACTGAAACACTGAGGTGTGAAAGGGCTTTGACTATTGTAGGTTTTCCCTAGTTGTATAAAAATCTTTTTTTTAATTGTGTTAGCATCCTGGATTGGCAAAGGAGTGGAACAGATGGGCAGAAAAAAGCATCTTGATTCTGCTTTTTCTGCAAAGTGGGTCAAAATTTCAGTGCCCTCATGACCCACTTCCATGGTGGGTAAATATACATAGGCTGACTGTATGGCGTGGCTTTAAGCCATGCTACTGGGTAATTTTTTGTGCTTCCTCCCTACCATAAATGCACACAATTACACAAACACACAAACTGTGCTCTCCAAATACCTCCCACATCCACGCAGATGCCATCCCATAGCATGGCTGACCCCTTTGATCAGCCGCACAGTTGCACATGCAATACTCTGCCCATACAGGACATTGGTGCATTGGTATGTGATACATTGGCACAGTACAATCATGGAGGCCCTCCATACATGCCCCCTTCAACCCATGCCCCCTGTTGGATTGTCTAGCTTGTGTATGTTGCAATTACATCCACTGGAATTGTCACACTTTCATTTCTTTGCTTTGCTGTATCTCCGCACTTGCATCAGGGTGTTTATATGCAGCAGTGAAGATGTGCATTTTCCAGGTTAAGTTGGAATATCCTGCTTCCTTTTGCTCCAATGTTTAGCCCTAGAGCACTGTTTTGGTCTGATTGCCAGACACTTTCAAAGCATGCATCATGTAAACGCCTGCCTTCAAAGTGGCTGAAAATTTTATTAGGCTCATCTGTTTCTCCACATATACTATTGAGAAATAAAGGCGGGGAAACAGGGTACACATAGAATCATAGAATCACAGAGTTGGAAGAGACCACATGGGCCATTCAGTCCAACCCCCTGACATGCAGGAACTCAAAATCAAAACATACTCGATAGATGGCCATCCAGCCTCTGTTTAAAAACCTCCAAAGAAGAATACTCCACCAGACTCCAAGGGAGTGTGTTCCACTGTCGAACAGCTTTCACTGTCAGAAGCTTCTTCCTAATGTTGAGGTGCAATCTCTTTTCCTGTAGCTTGCATCCATTGTTCCAGGTCCTGTTCTCTGAAGCAGCAGAAAACCAGCTAGCTCCCTCCACAATATGATATCCCTTCAAATGTTTAAACAGGACTACCATATCACCTCTTAAACATCTCTTCTCCAGGCTAAACAGACCCAGTTCCCTAAATTGTTCCTCATAGGGCATGGTTTCCAGACCCTTCACCATTTTAGTTTCCTTCCTCTGGACATGCTCCAGTTTTTCAACATCCTTTTTGAATTGTGGTGCCCAGAACTGGACACAGTATTCCAGGTGAGGCCTGACCAAAGCAGAATACAGTGGCACTATTATTTCCCTTGATCTAGATACTATACTTCTATTGATGCAGCCTAAAATCACATTAGCCTTTTTAGCTGCTTCATCACACTGTTGACTCATGTTTAACTTGTGGTCTACTAGGACTCCTAGAACCCTTTAATAATAGTATGTTAAAAGGTAAAGGTAAATATATTTCTTGTTGACAAGGTTGTCAAGTTGTGTCCAACCATAGGGGGCAGTGCTCATCTCCGTTACTAAGCCAAAGAGCCAGAGTTGTCAGAGACTACTCTGTGATCATGTGGCCAGCATGGTTGCATAGAACACTGTATGTAAAATGTTATAAAATATAAAATATTTGGCTGAGAGATTGAGTCAAGAGACTGATTTATAAACCAGGTTATACAAAGCCAAAAATTTACATACCATCTGTTGGATTACCTGGTATATTGTGATATGCTACTTTTTAAAAAAGAACAATAATCTGAAACAAAATCATGTACAAACTATAGAATAGCATAGGAGGGTCAAGGAGTTTAAGGCTATCAATAGCTCATAGCCGTAATGTTTGTATGCAACCTCCAAGTTCAAAGGTATTCATCACTGAATACCAGGCATGTCCTGCTTTCAGAATATCCACAGGAATGTTAGTTACTGACAATGTGAAAAATAATCCTTGATCAGATAGGTCTCATATGATCCAGTAGGAGCTTCCTTATATTTACTTCAAATGCAGCCAGTGTCATTCTGCCAAAACTATGTTGTGGTATCAATATAATTAAATATCCAACCATGTGACATGCTGTATCATAAAATTACAAATTCATTACTTAGGATTCAGAAGAGGCAGGAATCTTGTGATTACTTATGGCTTTCTGCCACCCACTTCCCATATTTTGCTTAAGCAAACAGCTATTGTTTCAGTAGTCCAATAGTTATTAACAGCATGGAAGAATTTACTGTTGAAAAGATGAAAATTCCTGCTAGTCAATAATCCTCGGTCTTACATCTTATGAAAATTGCCTGCTCCAGTAGCATGAATTTTAGGGTGGCTGAACATTAGTTCCTCTGTATATATCTGAGAAGGAAGTCAGATCAAGAAAAGATTTGCTTAAGGTGGAATTCATTCTGCATTCAATTTAAAGTTGGACCTTCATGAGAACAACTAAGAGATTGTGAGATTTACTTTTGAAGAGACATTTCTTGACTCCATATTGACGCCATTAATTTTTCAGAGAAAAATAATCAAATGAATCTTTCACTCAGCCTGTAATTTGGTATCAAAACACTCCCTGGGTTTCTCACCTCCCTTGTGGCTATCTATTTTGACCAAAGGATTGACAGTATTGGACTTGGCTTTCTCATTCTCTTTGATAAGTTCCATTATTTTTGATGGAATCCACATCAGTAGGTTCTCCTTAGTCTTTCCTTTTAATTCTTATCTGACTTCCTGCAACCTCCCTTATGAAAAAAAATGGATTGGGGTTTTAATGAACAACATATGGATTTCCTTGACCTTTAAAAAGTATGTGTTTGTTTTGAAAGATTGTATCTGCAATAAAAAAAAAAATTAAGCATGAATTAAGAAATTAATTTGAATAAACTTAAGGCTATGAGTAGGGTTTCAAATTGAAAAAAAGAGGAGAAAAAACATTTTCTTACTTTGTAATCTGTAAATTTTCAAATCTGTGAATAGAATGAAGGAAAGGGAAGCTGTGGAAGAAAAAAAGACATTGTTTTGTCTGTACCTTAGTGCAAAAAATCCCAGAACAATAATCTTTGAGAAATTGTACAAGACAGGAGATGAGCTTGTAGAATGGGCAAAGCAAATACAGAGTTATCCTTCCCTCTGCACCCCAAAGTCACAAAGGGAATTGATGGTAGCAGAGGAAATTATAGGCAGTGGTAAGCTTGCAGAGTAAAAGGAATGATTTTAGCTTCAAATCAGGCTAAGGTAAAAACAAATGGGAAATTAAAGCATAACTTTGTACTTTAAGAATGAGATACCATGATTTGAATCATGTTGTTAATCCCAACTACAGTAGATTTATTGAATCAATGAGTTTACCTATATGTTGGCTCACTAATCAATAAGTAAGTCAGTTGGACTAACCAATGGGATTCAGGTCCATTTTTAAAGATATATATTATATACATTATATATACATTAGATCAATATATATATATATATATATCGTCTTTAAGAATTCCTATGCCCTAACTAGTATCTTGATGTCCCACCTGTCCATTAAAAATAGTAGATAAGGAGGATAAAAAGAATAAAACAGATATTTAAAAACCCTCCATGGAATTTTGATTAAAACATTAGATCAATTAAAACAATTTAAAATATGTCAGTGAAAAAAATCAGACAACTGCTACCAAGTTAACACTTCCTCACTAACAAACTAGTGTAAATGCCAGTTGTCTGTCCAAATAAAATATATATTTTCCTGACACAGGAAGGTGAGCAAAGACAGCCAAATGTCTCACACTGGAGTTCTAGAGCCTAAGAGCAAACACTATAGGGGTGAAAAAAACACTTCATTTTTTTCTCCTATTCAGTACTGACATTTTAAGACACCCTGTTGAAAAAACAGCTAACAATATATGATTTTAAAAAATACTTTAGAACTTTTGCTTATTTTTTTTTTAAATGATATTTCTCAAGAAATGGGGCTGGCATCTTGTCCATCAGTTGTAATGGTGTTGGTGTGACTCACATCATGGTAATTCACTTTTATAGTCCTTGTGCATGTCCATAGACCCTTCCAGCCACACAAGGACCAAAAGACTCCTCCCTCCAAAAAACAAATCAAAAACCCTTACCTTTTAAGCATTTCAGCCTTCACCAACATGGACATTTCCATGTTGCTAGGAAGTGGGAGTATGACTAGGGATGCATCAAGTCTTTTCCAGTAGCTACAGAAAAACAGCTGAGTATATATTTGCTTATCCCCTCACTCAATTCATGGCCATGTTGTTTGGGGGGGGTGCACTTCTTTAAAGGGAGGTTTCATGGAGCATTGGGAGGTGTTGTGTGTGTCTAAAATGTATAAAATAATGTAGTTTGACACCACTTTAAGTGCTGTAACTCCACTCTATGGGAGTGTAGTTGTACTGGATCCTTTGCCTTGTCTGTCAAAAAGAACTAGTGATAAAACTACAAATCCCAGGATTCTGTAGGATGGAGCCATGGCAGTTAAAGTGGTGTCAAACTGCATTATTTCTAAAATATCATACAAATGCATTTCCTCAAAACTACCGAATTTCAAAAGATCTCGGATAGCACCAGTTCCTGTCCAGTTCCTGTCCAGTTTCTGTGCGACGTCATGTGAAATTGTGAGGCACAAATCCAGTTTCTGTTTGGGATTTGTGTGGATTAACCAGCAGATTTCCCCTGTGTGATAACATCCAAAGCTTCTCTAAGAACTGAGACTGACTGTAGCTTGCAATTTTTTAGAAAAAGTTTAAAGGTTTGAATCTACATATGCATGGATGCTACATCCTAACCTAGCTAATGAATAGTTGAGGTAGAAGAAGAAATCTTTATGTCACAATTTTTTTGAAGAAAGTTGAAGGAGGAAGAAGATGGGAGACCAGTAGAAGCAAGGGAGAATCTCTCCCTGTCTGAGAAAACTTCCTAAAAGGAAGTGACCTGAATCACATAGTTTGTTTACTAACTTACAAAGGTATTTATTGTCCTGTGATTCAGTAGGAGTAAATAGGATGTTTGAATAAGGAGAGAAAGAAGAGTTTGCATGCATGAAAATCCTATGTAAAGTCATAAATCTGTCTATCTGAGAAGGGGGAAGAGAGAATCCTGAAATCTTCCAACAAGTTTAACATGTGTTGCTTAAACATTCACAAATAATAATAATAATAATAATAATAATAATAATAATAATAATAATATCTAGATTATTGTCATGTAACAAGAATGTCCAAAAAGAAAGAAAATTAGTTATGATTATGTGCAAACACGACAGGTCCAAGCAATTATACATCCACTTTGCCCCTTCAGATGTCCACCTACTGAGTTTTTGGGGACTGTCCAAATAAGCAACAACAAAGCAAGCATCATTTTCAATTCAGCCTTTTACTGTCAGAGCTTTGACCAGAACAGCACACAGGAAGGGGCTTTCTGGTGACCTATGGATGGGCAGCAAGGTAATCTTCTACAAACAGAAGTCAACAAAGTAATCAGCAGGTTGCAGGAAGAAAACAGCACCCTACACTCCTTAACCTGTGGCAAATATAATAGTAGCTTTCTTTTCTCACTTATTGGAGGGAGGGAGTCTGTTTGTTTCCTCATGTTAGCTTCTTTTTCCAGAAAAATAAGCCATAATAGCAGAGGAAGAGACTTTATTGAAAAGTGTATATGATCTCCAGGGATTTGTTGAATGAAGCCATCTTCAAGAAATGTTCTTATACAAAAAGTCTCACCACTTACAAACCTTCAAGTAGAAAACAGCAGAATTTAGAGTATTTTTCTCTCTAAAAATTGTTCCCAGTGTTTCTAACCCAGAGAAAACTGTGCCAGTTATATTTGAAGAGACTAAGGGGGGTTGCAGACTGCCAGAAATAGTGCAAATTGAGTCCACTTTTAGGGTTAGGGTTAGTGCTAGGGAATCATGGGAACTGTATTTTATTGTGGCACCAGAGCTCTCTGACAGAGAAGGCTCAATGTCTCAGAAAAGCACACAGTTCCCATGATTCCCTAGCACTAACCCTAACCCTAAAAGTGGACTCAATTTGCACTATTTCTGGCAGTCTGCAACCCCCCTAATTCTGTATGCTGGAAAATGCAATGGTTCCAGGGCTGGTTGTTAGACTTGGAGTGTGTGTACCTCTAACATTAATATAAAACTAATATAAAACTGGATTGTACCTATAGTGTAAAAGTCATAATTAAAACATCATCATCATCATAATTAAAAATCGGATGACACTATATCAGGGGTAGGCAAACTTTCCCCTTTAAGGGCCGAGGGACTTCAGCTCCAAGAATCCTAGGAGCTATTGGCCAACATGAGACTCTTGGCCAACATGGCTGAGTCTTCTGGGAGCTGAAGTCCCTCGGCCCTTAAAGGGGAAAGGTTGCCTATCCCTGCACTATATCATCATAAACTGCAGATAAATCAGTTCACAACATGTTCCTTGAAAAATAAATAATATTTATACATTGTTTGGAAAAATGCCTCATATACTTTAGAGTGGCTTGAGAAATGTCAAAATTCTAATAAAGTCAGGAGCCAATTTACTGCTTCAAAGAATTGGGAACCATGATGTCATCCCCCCCTCCCCAATGAGAGTTTATGTAAGACAAAGTAGACATGCCACAGTTGAATCTGATGCTTGATAGTCAACTGGGTCCTCCTCCAGGTCCATAGGATTCAAAGCAGGAAAAGGAGTTGGATGAAAGACTTTCAATCCCCTGGGAAAGGTAGAGACAACCCTTCTCTACAGACCAAGTGAAAGGCTATGTGCACACAGTGTGAAACACACTCTAGAAATACTGTCTGAACTATAGACACCACACTCATAGATGGCTGTCTTTATAAACTGTTAGTTTCCTTCAGTTGAATTACTGGAAGGAAACTTTCAGTTCACCTCTCATTGTGTACACATACCCAGCTATTGTACTATTTATTGTCTCTGCTACCTCTCAAATTCTATTCTAATCTATGACTTCTTACTCTAGAGTACTTAACATCAGATACTTCTTGTTGCTATGCTTCTGACTTAGGACATTCTGAATTCTGGTCAATGTGAGAGTGGGACACATCAGTCACCATTGCTTGGTGGCACTGGGTAGGTAGAGCAGTTTTATCATTCATTTACATTGTGAGGGAATAACTGTGCCAGAAGAAATGCCAATTTCATGGCTCTTCCACGAAGCAGGCAAGGTAGAAATAATTAATTAATAATAATAATAATAATAATAATAATAATAATAATAATAATAATAATAAATAGTTTGTTTCTTTCTCACCTCTCCTCAAGGCTTGAGGTGGAGGACAACATATTAAAATACAAAACACAAAACATAAACTCACAGTTAAAGTACACTATAAAATCACTAAAATACACTTATAGAGTACATATACAATTTAAAAGATGAGGAGATTAAAAGAAGAGGAAGTGGTTGTTTTGTGTTTGTTTGTTTGTTTGTTTGTTTGTTTGTTTTGGTCATTTCTATTGTAATCAATGAGAGGATTTAACTATGATCTAGAAATTGAACCCAGCCTCATATGCACCCTTGAAAGGCTCAGCTTTCTGCCTGCATGTCAAAGGACGGAGCTCAAAATGGCATAGGTGCCACTGTGCTTCCATTTTACTTTTTTTCATCTCATGAGGACCCTTAGCCCACCCTTAGGTTTGTATTATTCACTTAATTGTATATGGGTGAAATCAGTAATTTGATATTTCTGTTAAAGTTCTTGTTCATGAGAGATAAGAAAATCCTGGTCAAACATTCTTCTACTTTGTCCTTCAGGATGTCAAATATTTCTCAATATTGTATACAAAGAAACCTCCCCCTCCCAGTTTCACTTTTAGGCACAATTTAGGTGATAAATGTACTTACACAGATACACACAGCAGGGAATTCTACAATATGGGTATGTCCACAAAAAGAAGCTCTGTTTCTTGAAGCCAGCCATCTTGGTTTTGTTGAAGTCTCATAACCAGGGGTTCTGAGGTGAGATAATGCACATTGGTGGTAGGGGTGAGGTAAAGGTCAGTTCCTTAACCCAGTGGTGTCACTAGAGGATGTGTGGGGTGCGAACCACACCAGGTGTCACTCTAAGGCGGTGACACCATCGTTCCTCAAACATCTACTTTTTGGCAGAAATGAGCATCTGCTTCTCTTTAAAATGATTTAAAAGATGGTGGGAATGAAGTAAATCTCAGTGGGAGGAGAAAGGAAAGGCCTCAGAATTTTTAAAATTTCAATTTTTTTAAAAAAATATTTTTTTTATTTTTTTATTTTTTTAAAAAAATATATGATTTTAAAAATTTATTTTAAAATATCACTTTCTAACCAAATCTTCATGATGCATATGTAAATATATTTAGGTTATGCATATGATATTGTAATCTGAAGGTATAATTTTAATTTTGCTAGTTGTTTCTGTCACAACTATTGGCATTACACTCAGTGCTATATGGGAATTAAAATTTGCGAGTAGCATTAGTGTTAAGGGTTCTGTATGGTGTGAAACAGAAAGAGATTGATGGGGAGGGGGTGACACCAACCCTAGGGATGCCACTGCCTTAACCTACTCAATCACAATAATGGAAATTAAAGAACTACATCTTTAATGTCTCACTGAAACACATAAAGGAATGTTGAAAATTCAGAAAATCATTTGAGAAATTAATATCCATGGTAGAAGGAAGGAATTCAAACTTGGATTTTGCTACAGTTTCCTCTCTACAGCAGGATCTGAATGACTACAAAAGCAGTTGCAACAACAAATGTAATATGATTGTATTCAAGCTTTAAATGTTTTAACTACAATTAGGCCGAAGGATCTGACTCAAGCTTGTGAGAGGGAGGAACTCTGCTACCAGTTTTGTAGTAGCATAAACAATAAAAAGTCTTCCCATATTGCAATGGCTTGGGGCCATGTAAATAAGGAAATATCACATAGTATTTTTGGCAAAAATGTCTGGGGGTGGATGGGAATGACAGTTACCAGTCAGCAAGAAGTGCTGATTTGTATTTCATTTCACATTTAAATATCAATCAAATGCCTCCACATTATTTCACCAGCAAATAGGATAGAAACATAAGAAGAGGACATTTGGCTCAAATGTAGCTGAAATAGAATTTATATATGCAATTGTAAGCTCAAGCAATCCATATTGTAATTGTATGCTCAAGTCATTCATCACTGGTACATGAAATAAAATATGGATCGTTTGTGTTTATACATTGATAAATGAATGCATATGTATTAATGAAATTATATAGGGAATTCATGATGTGAAGTATAGAAAGAAGCATTCTGCACACTAAAAAGCATATTAACATTATCAATGTTTATACCTTTGAAGCATCTGCTGTTTACCTAGCATTGCCAAACATTTTGAGGCTTTGCAATTTCTTCCAAAATGCAGGTTTGTTGTTGTTAGCTGCTGTCAAGTTGACTTTGCCTTATGGTGACTTTATGAATGAGAGATCTCCAAGTCACCCTATCATCAACAGCATTGCTTAGGTCTTACAGGTTCAGGGATATGGCTTCCTTTATTATGTCTATCCATCTGGAATGTGGTCTTCTTTTCCTGCTGCCTTCTACCTTTCCAAGCATTATTGTCTTTTCCAGTGAGTCGTATCTTCCGATGATATGACCAAAGTCCAACAGTCTCAGTTTAGTCATCTTGACTTCTAGGGAGAATTTAAGCTTGATTTGCTCTAGGACTCATTTAGTAGTCTTTTCAGCAGTCCACAGTATCTGTAGAACTCTTCTCCAGCATCACATTTCAAATTAGTTGATTTTTTTCCCTATCAGCTTTTTCACTGTCCAGCTTTCACAACCATACATAGAAACTGGAAAGATAATGGCATGGCATGGACAAATCTAGCATTATAATTCAGTGATATGTCTTTGCGTTTTAGGATCTTGTCTAGCTCCTTCATAGCTGCCTTTCTGAGTCCTGATCTTCTGCTTTCTTGACTGCAATTGCTAATCTGGTTGACTGTGGAAAGGTGTGGAAAATCATGAACTATCTCAAAGTCTTTGTTGTTTGTTTTAATGTTATGTAAATCATCTAACCTGCTTTTGTACTTTCTTCCCTTACTTTCTTTAGTAATCATTCCAGGTCTTTGCTAATGTTTGACAGTAGTATGGTGTCATTTGCACATCTTATTGGTTATCTTTCTTCCTCCAACTTTCACACATCCTTTTTTCTTCTTCTGAGAATAATCCTTTATGCATGATATGCTCAGTGTACAAGTCTTGCCTGGTCCTCTTGCCATTTGGAAACCATTTTGTTTCTCAGTATTCTGTCCTGACAGTAATGCCTTTTCTTAAGTATAGGTTATGCATCACAACAATCAAATGTTGTTTCACACCCATTTCTTTAAGAGTGAGTTATAATTTTTCATGATCTAAACAACCAAAGGCCTTCCTATAATCTATAAAGCATCAGCTGATGTTCTTCTGAAATTCTCTGGTGCATTTCATTATTTCAAGTATGATTGCAAAATGATGCCAAGTGCCTGCTTCCCCTCCTGAACTGTCATGTCCAGGACCCAGGTTCAGATTCTGACACAGATAGAGAAACAGGAGGACAGGGGGACATGCTTTGTTCATACTATTATACAGAAAGGGAAACAGAACAACCAAGAGACATACCAGTGCTTGAGACAGACACCACAGACTCAGCAAAACCTATCACAACTGAACTTAGATGAGAGAGGGAGGGTTTGTGACACAGAGCATTTGGTCACTGACAACTGACCATTCTGGAGGAAGCAACACTAGAGATTATCCTGTCCTCGATGCTATTTAATATCTATATGAACCTGCTGGGGGAGATCATTCGGAGGCATGATGACACCAGATATATCTCTCCATGACCCGATCATCTGCCCAGACCTCAGATGGCGTCTCTCCTCTCAATGATTGTCTTAAAGCGGTAATGGATTGGATGAGGAAAAACAGATTGAGACTGAATCCAGACAAAACGGAGGTACTAACAGTGATGGGCCCTAAACTAGGTTTGGGAATACACCTTCCAGTCCTGGATGGAGTCACACTCACCTCCAAGGACTGTGTTCACAGTCTGGGAGTGCTCCTGGATTCGTTGCTTCACATGACTAGTCAGGTGAATGCAACAGTAAGGAGTGCTTGTTATCAGCTTCGGCTGATACGCCAGCTGCACCCTTTCCTGGAAACTAGGGACCTGGAAACTGTGGTACTTGCTCTGGTAACCTCATGCTTAGATTTCTGTAACACGCTCTGCATGGAGCTACCCTTGTGCCTAACCCGGAAATTTCAACTGGTTCAAAACATGACAGCCAGGTAATTACTGGAACAGCTAGGAGAGAGCACATCACGCCAGTGTTGAAATCTCTCCACTGGCTGCCGATTGGTTTCCGGGCACAGTACAAGGTGTTGGTTTTGACCTTTAAAGCCCTACATGGCTTGGGTCCAACTTATTTCTGGGACCGCATCTTCCCATATGATCCCCCCTGCGCACTCCAGTCTTCTGGGAGTAATCTGCTACAGCCTATGAAAACTAGGCTGTCGCAGACCTCCCAGAGGGCCTTTTCTACCACCACTCCAAGATTATGGAATGGCCTGCCGGATGAGATCCATCTTATTACCATGCTTGACTGCTTTAAAAAAGCAGTAAAGACGGATCTCTTCCAGCAGGCCTTCCCGGAATAATCTCCTGGCTCCTCCCTGGATGGTCTGGCTTGTCAATCTGCTCCCCTACCCTCCTATCCTTAGCCACTATTGTTTTGTCACTACATGTTTTATGATTTTAGTATTCAATGTTTTATCATTCTTGCTGTTTTTAAAATTATCTCAGTTTAATTTATTTTAAAGGGGTGGGAGGGTTAGGGGGAATACTTGGCAATGTGTTTTACTCTTGTATTGTTTTAACTTGTTGTACACCACCCCAGTTGCCTAGCAGAGGGGCGAGTTAGAAATAAATTATTATTATTATTATTATTATTATTATTATTATTATTATTATTATTATTATTACAGCACTAATTTAAGGATTTTGACAATGAATCCTGGGTGCAGCCCGGTTCCATCCCCATTACCAGGGCAGCTCCAGCAGCCTTTCCTTAAGCCAGAAAACTCCCAGTTTTGAAAAAAGCCACACTGAGCAGCCCTGGGAGTAGGGATGGACCCATGCTGCACCTGGGCAGTGATTTTTGTGGTTAAATTGTTGTGATAACATCAGGATGCTCAGGTAAGCCACTATAATTAGTGTTGTGATAATCACCACTCTCATCTCTTGATTCCTGGCTGTGTTTCTGAAGAACCTTGGACCCTTTGTTGTAAATTAACCATGCAACTGGACACTCCCTTGAAATGATGCCTTGGATTTATTGCTATAACCTGCTGATGTGGACTGCCTGAACTCTGAATATTTTAATTGGCTGGTAACCTTCTGAAATGACTGGGGATGCTTCTGTCTTGTCTCTGATGGACCTTGCTTTGTACTTTGTCCCTGGCTGGCCTCCAAGACAGGGCATGACTTCAACTTGGACATCTAACATTTCTCCATATATGGTAAAAATCTTTCTGCTACAATTTAGAGCATCACTTTGCTTTATGGGAAATTACTGCAATGGTCCTGTGGTTAAAACTACAGTAGATTCTATCTCTGCAGCTTGGAACAGCTCTAATGGTATGCCATCAGTTCATGGTGATTTGTGTATTTCAGGTGTTCTGTATGCAGCTTCCATTTTGCTTTCTAAAATTGTAAGTTCATCTTCAAATGGTTCTTCTTGGAATGAATCTGTCATCATTTCATCTCTTTACATAGTTCATCATTTTAATATTTCTGTCATGCCCAGCCAGCTGGCGAATGAGGAAAAGAAGGAGGAGGCTGAGCCAGAGCCTCAAATGGGACCTGTGTCTGAAGCTGCAGTGGAGCCTGATCCTGGCCCTAGTATGCCTGCCAACTCCAGGAGAGTCTGTGGCCTCCCAGGAAGCCCATCAGCCAAGCCTTCAGGCAGCAGAACCTTCGGGCATGAAGGACACAGTACCTACCTTCAGCCAGTGTCGAGCAGAAAGGGAGGGCCTCAGGCGTTTGAGGAGGCTTTATGAAAAATGCTAACCAATCAACAACAGCAAAGCACCTGACAATTTAAACAGGTGTTGGATGCCAGCATAGTTGTCAGAGATTATCTGAGCTTCCTAGTGAAAGCACACTTGATCCTGACTCTCCTTGTCAACCTTGATACTCAGATTGCTGGTTTGCTTTGTCTCTCTGAACTCCTTAACCTTGGATTGCCTACATAACTCATCTCTCTCTGGAACCCTGGACTACAAGACTTTTGATTTATAACTGTTTCTGTGCACAGTCTCTGGCTGTTGAACTGTGTGCATTCTTAATATTATTGTTTTTTTCTGAAAAAAAATATTTAGTCTGCTTTTAAAATGTTTTTGTCTGATTATATTTAATGCTTTAAATATTGTTATCTGTTTTACATCAACTTGGGAGTCCCTATGAACCAAAATATGATAAATGAATGCTTTACATCATTTAACTAATAAATAAACAAATAAGGATAGCTATCTCACCCACATGGGTCGTTTCCTAGTGGAATATTTCAGAAAGCATATTTTCACAACTTTTTTTAGTTCTCTACAAATGAAGTTGATTACTTTATTTTTTTTCTCTTTGTTGCCTGGATAATCCGAGTGTAGATATCACAAGTGATAACCATATCTTGGGAGTAATTCTTGGATGGTGGGGAAAATTTCATCTAAATAAAAACTTTTCTTGACATTGGATCTGTTCAAATATACTTACAAAAATCAAAATGGTCCAAGTATTTCAAGCTTGCCTTTGTAAGACTCACCAGTTCCCCATAATATTAAAACTATTATTAGGAAGGAGCTCATATTATATTTTATTGAATTTTTTTCTTAGCAACACATATTCAGTTGTTTTAAAGATTAACAAATTCTAAGGCTTTCTAGCACTGATAAAATTGAAATCTGTTCCTATAGTGACCAATAATGGGAGGTTATTTCACAAATGTTCAGGGTGGCATGAAAGAGGATGAAGTTAGCCAAAAACATGATCAAGGGCTGTTCCCAACTACCAGTTATTTTCTTCTAAAGATCCTCTTGCATTTTCCACACTCTAAATGGCTTCAAAATGTTATGAAATATAGGAAAACAAGATTTTAAAACAGGTAATACTCAGACCCAGTTGTCCATTGTAGCATGGAGAACATGACCAGTGTGATCTTGACCCCAATGAGATGTGGGCCACTCTGTGTTATATTGTGATATTTATTAAAGCTCTGTCAAAAACTGATACACATGTTAGAAATCATTTTAATGGGATGCTTAGCACAAGGTGTATCTTTGCCCTCAGGGTTTTGTTTTTCTTTTCCTCTTCTGTATCTCGTTATCAACCACATACTTTAGGAAGGATGTAAGAGACTGACTTCAAGCAAGTATCTTAATTAGTCCTGGCAAAGGATGTCTGCCCAGAGAAGGTCATTTTCTGTGTGTACTTTTCCAGTAACTGAATGCTATTTAGCGAGTAATGCATTAGCATTGCAGTGCATTATGTAACAGGAAAGCAAACAAAACCTGACTTTCAAGAGACTGGAGCAGAGAAAGAAGGAAAAGTTCTAGGCTTGGGTGTTAGCATTAGTGTAATGTATGGATGTTGTTTATAACCTCTCAGATAGATATCATTTGATGGCAACTTTTAAAGAGAGATATAAGTTCTACATGCAAACAAAGGTGACCTTTGTAACATTCTCTATCAAGAAAAGAAGAACTAAAAACTACCTCTTTATATAAATGTCTCAAAATTATTTTATTGGATACGACATTTTTTAAAAGAGGATAACATTTTGAAGACGGTATTAATAAAAATTAATTTATATTAAATAATTTGGGTGACCAAAATGGTGAAGGGTCTGGAAACCATGCCTTATAAGGAGAGATTTGGGGAGCTGGGTATGTTTAGCCTGGAGAAGAGAAGGTTAAGGGGTGACATGATAGCCCTGTTTAAGTATTTGAAGGGATGTCATATTGAGGCTGGAGCAAGCTTGTTTTCTGCTGTTCCGGGGAACAGGACTCAGAGCAATGGATGCAAACTACAGGAAAAGAGGTTCCACCTCAACATTAGGAAAAACTTCTTGACAGTAAGAGCTGTTTGATGCTGGAACATGCTCCCTTGGCATGTGGTGGAGTCTTCTTCTTTGGAGGTTTTTAAACAGATGCTGGATGCATTGATCACATCACCTCTTTGCCTTTTCTTTCCCAGGCTAAACATGCCCAGCTCCCTCTCCTCATAGGTCAGTATCCAGCTTTTATCATTTTGATCGCCCTCCTCTGAACATGCTCCAGCTTTTCCACATCCTTCTAGAACTGTGGTGCCCAGAACTGGCCAAAATATTACAGGTAAATTCTGACCAAAGCAGAATAGAGTGGCCCTATTACTTCCCTAGATCTAGACGCTAAACTTCTATTGATGCATCCTAGAATTGCATTGGCTTCATTAGCTGCTGCATCACATTGTTAATTCATGTTTAGCCTTTGGTCCACTCAGACTCCTAGATTCTTTCCACATGTATTGCCTTCAAGCCAAGTTTGAACCATTCTATAACTGTATATTTCATTTTTACTCCTCAAGTGTAATATCCAACATTTCTCCCTATTGAAATTCATTTTGTTAGTTTTGGCCTAGCTTTCTAATCTATTAAGGACATTTTACATTCTTATCCTGTCCTACAGGCTATTAGCAACCCTTCCTAATGTATTGTCTGCAAATTTGATAACCTCAATTCCATCATCCAATTTATTGATAAAAATGTTGAATAGCACTGGGCCCAGGAAATAACCCTGTGGCACCCCACTAGTCACTTCTCTCCAGCATGAGGAGGAGCTATTGTTGACTTCCCTTTGGACCACCTAACAGTCACGTTGTTTAGCCCACATTTTACTACCTTCTTTGCTAGGATATCATGAGGGAGCTTCTCAAAGGCCTTAATGAAATCAAGGTATGCTATGTCCACAGCATTTTCTTCATCTATCAGGTTTGTGACTCTACCAAAAAAGAGAGAGACAGAGAGAGAGAGAGATACAATTTGACTGGCATGAGTTGTTGTGAAACCCATACTGACTTTTTAGAATCTTTTAAAAATAATTCCATGTATTTTAATTATTAAACCTACAAATTTAATGCCATAACTATTTTGCTCTTATACAAAACCATCACATATGATATATAGTTCTCTTCTGTTCCTTACATTTCCAACATCTATTGTTAGTATTTTTGTATATTTTTGCAAGTTTATCTGATATAAGATACCATCTAAACTGTGCTTTATAAAAAGTCCTCATGTCATACCTTAGGGTATATTTCAACTTATTTTCCTGTGTCTTCTCCCAATCCTCATGTTGGAGAAGAATTCAACAGATACTATGGACTGCTGAAAGACCAATAAAAGGGTCCTGTTGCAAATCAAGTTTGAATTCTTCCTAGAAACCAGGTGAATAAGCTGTGGCTGTCATACTTTAGACATATAATATAAGGTAGAAGTCACTAGAAAAGGCAATGATGCTTGATAAAGTTGAGAACAGTAGGAAGAGAGGAGTAATGGATAAATTCAATAGACACAAGAGAAGGCCTTTTCAGTGGCTGTCCTTAGACTGTGGAACTCCCTTCCCAGAGAGACCAGAATGGCCCTCTCCTTGTTGGCTTTCCATCAGCAGGCTAGGACCTACCTGTTCAGACAGGCTTTTAAAACAGGATGCTTTTAAAGGACCAGCTTGGGGTATTGTATCATTTTAAAGTGTTTAAAACAGTTTTATCATTTAATATTGTATTTTATTATTTTAATAAACTATCTATTTTAATATTGTAATAATTTAATTCCATTTTAATGTACCACTTTTGTATGTTTTTAATTGTACTGTTCTTTTAATGCTGTGAATCACTCTGAGTCCCAGTTCTGGGAAAAGAGCCGGATACAAATAAATATGGCAAGATAAGATTCAATCAGGGCATGAGTCTACAGGAATCAGCAAGGCTGCTGAGGATAGGGTATCTTGGAGGTCTCTTATTCATAGGTCACTATGGGTTGAAGTCAGTTCAAAGGAAACTAACCAAGAACAATATAACAGATCAAATATGGAATAGCTGGAGACACCACCAGATGGATCCATAATTGATTAGAAAACTGCTCAAAAAGTCATTATCAGTGTCTCCATTTCAAACTGGAAAGACGTCTTGAGTAGAGTGCCTCAGGGTTTGGTTCTAGGGTCATTACCTTTCAACATTTTTATCAGTGAGTTAGATGATGGGGTGATACAAAACTAGGAGGGGTGACTAAGGCCTTTGACAAGGTTCCCCATGACTTTCTTGCAAACAAGCTGGTAAAATGTGGGCTAAATAAAGTAACTGTTACATGGATTTGTAATTGGTTGACTGGCCGAGCCCAAAGCATGCTTAACAATGGCTCCTTTTCAAAATGGAAAGAAGTGACCAGTGCAGTGCCACAGGGCTCTGTCCTGGGCCCA
>CM034705.1:24261898-24277539 GCA_020142125.1 Phrynosoma platyrhinos | reverse complement strand
CCTGACAGTAAGGGCTGTTCGCCAGTGGAACACACTCCCTCGGAGTGTGATGAAGTCTCCTTCCTTGGAGGTCTTTAAGCAGAGGCTGATGGCCATCTGTTGGGGATGCTTTAATTGGGAGTTCCTGCATGGCATGGGGGTTGGACTGGATGGCCCTTGTGGTCTCTTCCAACTATAATTCTATGATTTTATGACTACCACACTGGAATATAGGAACCAAATTCAAAAGGCCCTAGATAAACTTAAAAAATGGCCAGAAAATAATAAAATGCATAAAATGAAATTTAATAGAGAAATTAAAAATTCTATGCCTAGGCCACAAAAACCAAATGCACAGATATAGGATGGGAAATAGTTGGTTCACCAAAAAGGATTTTAGAATCATAGAATCATAGTGTTGGAAGAGATAGTTTAGTTGAAGAGTCTGCACTGAGCAAGGGGTTGAACCTAAGGTCCCTGAGGATCCTTCCAACACTACAATTCTATGAATAAAGGATATATCTAAAAGGGCAGGAAGATTGAGTTCCTTGATATCATGGAGGAAAGTTCTTCTTGGCTTCCCAGAGCCATCTGACTGACCTTTGTGGGAAACAAAATGCTGGACTAAACAGTCCTTTGGTCTTATCCCAAAGAGCTCTTCTCTTCTTATGACTAAAGAGAAACTAGCAAGGATATGAGCATAGAGAATTTTGAAGAAAAAAAATTGCACTATGAAGCTTTATGATAATCCTAATTTTATATAATTTAATCTATCAGTAATGCTCCTAAAGATAAGTAAGGTTATCTGAGTAAGTAGGATCAATAATGTGGCTTGAGTCTCTATCCCAGAATCCACAATTGCTTTATATTTTCCTGTAAAGTAACTCTCAGTTATATATATTAATCAACTCAGACTTGGCATTGATTTGAATGGGAAGACAAGTAATTCAAAGTACTCTACCATTCATATCCAGGAGTCAGTGAATTATCTTTTGGAACAATTTGCTTGTAAAATCTTTTGGGAAAGCACCAAGATTTGATCAAGAACAGATAACTACCTTTCTTGTTCACACATTCCATTTATAGCATGAAATGTGTTCAGGATAACATCCATTGCTCTTATTTAGGGCCTTTACAGACTGCCAGAAATAATGCAGCTTGAGGCCACTTTAACTGTCCTGGCTCAATGTTAAGGAATCATGGGAACGGTAATTTATTGTGGCACCAGAGTTGTCTGAGAGAGAAGGCTCAATGTCACAGAAAAAAATACAATTCCCATGATTCCCTAACACTGAGCCAGGACAGTTAAAGTGGCCTCAAGCTGCATTATTTCTGAGTTTCCCCAGTCACAAAATATCAGTTCACCACTGTTGTGATTGTTGCATATTTTCATTTGATTTGCTACTTTGAATAAGAGAACAGAGAAAGGCACCAAGCACACCTAGCAGCAAGTCCCATTGAACATAATGGAATGTCCTTCCAAAACCCATGAGATGTTATCAGATATAAAATGTTACTGAATGTAGCTATGGAATTAATATTCATAGGACCTTTACAGACTGATAGAAGTAATGCAGCTTGAGGCCACTTTAACTGTCTTGGCTCAGTACTAGGGAATCACGGGAACTGTAGTTTGTTGTGGCACCAGAGCTCTCTGACAGAGAAGGCTCAATGTCTCAGAAAAAGTACAATTCCCATGATTCCCTAGCATTGAGCCAGGACAGTTAAAGTGGACTCAAGCTGGATTATTTCTGGCAGTCTGTAAAGGTGTTGCCAGGTGTAGTCTCCCATCCAAATACTAAGTACTTCCAAGATCAGATGGGATCTGTTGCCTCCAAGAGAGATTTCTGTGAGGAAATAGTGGGCCTTTTGGTCCGAGGAGCACTCTCCCCCATGGATACCAAAATTTGTGGATACTCAAGTACTACTAAATACAATGGCATAGTAAAATGGTGTCCCTTATATGAAATGGCAAAATCAAGTTTTGCATTTTGGAATTTATATATTTTTGAATAATTTCAAACTGTGGATAATTGAATCCATGGATAATGACTTTGTGGATATGGAGGACCAACTGTACTTGTTTTCTTTCACAGTGGTTAGAAAACTACTGTAATTATTTGTCTTTGCATGCAAGAAGAATATAGTTGATGATTTGCATTTGCCTAACTGAATTTCAGTGTTTGGAAGGACTATTCTTATTTATATACTTTATCTATCATCTTTATATCCTGCCCTTTCTCTAAGAACCTCAAGGTTACATACATGGAGATCCTTCCAATAATCCTTTGAGGTAGGTTAGACTACAGTGATTTGCCCAAGACTACACAATGGAATAAACCAGGATCTGAAACAAGGCCACCTAAGGTTTAGATCTTGAACAATCCCCTTTTCAACACACTGATGCAATATACCTTTTTTTTGTCAAACTTACCCAGCCAGTGAGTGTGTGAAGTTCTGTACACCTATGAACCAGACTCCTTCATTTTTGCAAGACAGCCAACATTTTTCACAGCTACCTCTCTGTTTTGAGTGGATTGACAATGAAACTGGTGCATGTGCAATTGAGCGGCATATTTGTGATATGAACCATGCTAAGATGAGTCCAAATGCATTTTCACTTGCCCCCTGCTCCTCAGTAAGATCTGATAATAGCTCTCAAGGGTTGCAGAGTTAGTACAATCTAGCATGATACTTGAATAGGCTAGAAACAAAACATTATTAAGAGATAGGTTATAAATGCTTCCTCAACATCATCTCCTCCCTTTCTCTCAGTCAAGCTGTCAATCAAAATGACAGGAAATAATCTAGAGCATTTTTCCTTGCTCTCCATCAAAAGATACTGACTTCAAAAGAGTTATTTTCCATGATCAGTAGGTAGGAGGAAACCAAACGATGTCCAGCTCACTGCCATTTAAAATGAACTCCCCCATCCACTACAGGTCTGTCCTATTTTGAGCTGGCTTAAGTTAGTCCAAGGCTATAGCATCCAGGCAAGGACATTTTGAAGAGTATAATGTAATGACAAGGCTGGACTTAACAGAAGAGGCTCAAAAGAAAATGCTTTATAGAGCAAGAGATATCAGACAGTCACATATATACAACAAGACATATTGTTCACATAACAACATTGCTCCAGTAATTTCTCCTGTCCAAGTGTGAGGTTCAGAAGACATATGTCCAGGCTCCGGGCTCAACTACAGTTTACTGCAGGCAACCAGGCTTAAGTCTTTTTTAAGAGAAGGGCCTTGCTCAAAAGAAGTTCTTCATTCACTCTGCTAGTGGATAATCCTTTGCATGGCTGCCAACTCAGTGGGTGTTTCCAAAGGGTCTTTAAGCCTAGAAGGGAGGGGGGTTGAAACTGTGCAGCAAAAATTACACACATTTGCTGTGGACCTGGAAAAAAAATATAAATGGACATCACAATGTGATGGACTGAATTCATTCTTGACAAAAATATGAATATTTTGGAAACTGAAAGAGGCATCCTTGATAGTAACAGAGTTATCCTTTATGTATTTGTTGAATCCCATCTTACAAATATATCTAAGCCTGTGACCAACACCATACCTGATGGCAAAAAATTCTATAAATAGTTGATATATATGGTGTATGGTACTATGTGAAGAAGTATTTTCATTTCCTGTTCTACATTTCCTGATAGCCAATTAATACTATTCATTCAATCAAAACACTTTGTAAAAGTAGATGACAGAAAATTGGGCGTAAATCCAGCAAGTACACTGTCAGAGCAAAAAAATGCACTATACTTATACTTTTATTGGGGGTGGAAAACATGATACCTTTTTCTCAAAAGCAGCCATGTGGTTTCCAATTATGGCTGTCTACTCCCTCATTTGGGCATTAGGCTGTACCCAAGCATATTCTCAATATTTTCCCCAGGCTAACACAGAAGGAGCAACCTCTGCCCCAGCAGGTGTTTGAAACCTGGGATTGGAGGGATATTCAAAAATATTTGAAAAAGAATGGCAAATATGTTTTTGGATGAGTGTTGAGAAACCCCAATGAGAAAAATCTTTGATTGGTGAGAATCTTTGCAGGTTGGTACTTATTTTTAGCAAAATTTGCACATGGTGACTTTGGGCAGAAATCAGCATTATCTGCACAGGAAAAATAAAACTTTTTCTGCACAAAGAAATGGTTCTTGTGTCAAGAAAAAACTTCTTGCTGTGCAGGATGTTCTGGTTTCCTTGCAAAACAACCATGTGCAATCTTTGTCCAGAATAAGTCTGAACTGTGAATAGGTTTTGAAAACTGTGAGGGTTTCTGTGTGTTCTTGCAGTGGGAAGACAATTGTGTGGACTTTGTTGCAGCAGGAAGAAAATTACTAAAATTACTTATGGCTTCCATTGAAATTAATTAGAATATGTCCAAGTGCAACCTTGCACTAGATCAGTGGCCAGAGCTGTATTTGGAAACACCCTGGCTGCTCCAGTACACTATGGGCAATAGTGTTGTGCAGGGAGACACAAAATATGTCTTTGCAGAATGTTTTCAAAGTACATACACCATTATTCTAGCATATATTAGCTAATGGATTCCCAGCCTAGGTGCTTTGATATCAGAAAGAGGGCTGGCACTATCCTGAGAAAGAATGATGCCATCTCTTAGGAGGGGACCCTGGCCATTCTCCACTGTCCTGCACCTATGAGGAGACACTGAGACATGCAGACAATACCTTCCCATTGACAGAATTGAAGTAAGATTCAACTGCTAATCCAGTTTGATTCTGGATTAGGGGTGATATCTTGTCTTTCCCTTCAGGAAAGAATTTATATTTAGTCAGTCCTGGTGAAGAGATAAATATAGGAATGTATGGATGATTGTTCTCACGCTCCCCCATTTCAAACATAAGCACATCCCTTTCATTGAGATTTCCAAATGAAAACCTTAAGAGATGGATGACCCAAACAGCTATGCATCCTCACTCACCCCAGCACCATGTCCTTTTGCAAATCTATTTGTTTTGCAAACTCACATACTTATGTTCTTCTTTACCAATTTCAGTTACCTCCTTCTAAAAACATCATTTATCTGTTTTCATTTCTCCAAGATTTGCACTAAAAGCAGTGGGTTGTTCTTTTTTTTTTTTTTTTTTAAAGACACATCAATTCAATTCATTTCCTCATTTTTGTCTTCCCAGAATTTCTTATCAGTAAGACAGTGGCCCACAGGGAGCTCAAGACTGGAACTTCTTTTCCAAACTGATGGCGGCATTTTATGCTTTATCTTTTGCTTGCACTGAAGCAGAAAGAAGTTTTGCTTCAAGGATCCAAGACCCTAACCTGACCTCAGCCAAATTTAAATGGCAGTCTTAAGGAGATGAGAAGCTGGTGCATTCAGCAAATAGATCACTAGATGCCTGCAGTCTCCTTTTGAATCTTTCTTGTGAACTACCTTCGTTTCAGCAACTTTCATGTGCCTTAATAAGCAGTGTGGCTCAGCTCAGCCTTAAAATATCACCATCTGAAGGTTCACACCTAACTCTTTGGGACAAAGGCAGACATTCTGCTCTCTTCACTGTGTGAGAACTCCAGCTTCCTCTTACCGGTTAGAGTGAAGTTCAGAGTTATAGCTGAACTATAGCCTGACATTAAAAGTAGGATACCATGGCTGCAAAGAAAGTGCTATGTGAATTTTTAAAGATTCCGTTGAAAAGACAAGGGTCAGTTGCAGATCAAAAGGAGAAGTTGCAGCATCACATGTGTGATTGTTAATTAAAAAGAGGGTTCACATATGTTCTTTATGCATGAGGACATATGTGAGTTCCTGAATATGAAAAGTGATATATGTGAGAAACTAGCAATGTTAATTTATGTTTAAACACACCTACTGATTTTGTTTATAACTGTTAAGATCAGTGGCTGCATGCATTCTTGCTTTCTGGATTAACCCCATTGTGATGGGAAAGCCAGAAGAGAAAGCCAAAGGTTACAGGAAGCCACAAATTCTATTTTATTACAACCGTTCCACTGGCTACTGATCTGTTTCTGGGGCAATTTAAAATGCTAGTTGTGTGTTGTCAACACTGTACAGCTTGGCATCAGACTATTTAACTAATCATGTTCTCCTATATTAACTTGCCTAGGCTTTGAGATATTTAGGCCAATAGTTCTCAAATGGTGTGTGTGTGTAGGGGAGATGAGAGTTGCTCAAGGGAGGCTTGAGACATGGAGACCTTGATCTCTTATCCTCTTCCTCTTCTTAAACATATTTTATTTGTAAATTTACACATGTGTAGAATTAAAAATCAAATTTACATAAATAGAACTGTTCTAATTTGAATGTTATTTCCTTATAAAATGTTAAAGTATGAATTTACATGGATATGGGAATGAAAATGCACACACTAAATCAACAAATGTTTTTATACATATATTACATGGAGCAGGTGCAACAACTGCATGCAGATGTAAAGGGGGTCACAAGGATAAAAAGTATGAGAACCACTGCTTCCTTGTGGTCTCTTCCAAACATTAGGAGTAACTTTCTAACAGTAAGAGCTGTGCGACAGTGGAACACAGTCCCTCGGAGTGTGGTGGAGTCTCTTTCTTTGTAGGTTTTTATACAGAGGCTTGATGGCCATCTGTCAGGGATGCTTTGATTGTGAGTTCATGCATATCAGGGAGTTGGGCTGAATGGCCCTTGGGGTCTCTTCTAACTCTATGGTTCCATGATTCTAACTCTATGATTCTATGATTGATCATGTCCTTCTATATTAATTTGCCAAGGCTCTAAGACCTGATCTTAGGCACATTTGGTGGAAAGCCAGGGAGTGCCTTTGTGGTGGCTACTCCCAGGCTCCAAAACACCCTTGCTGATGACAAGATATAGTAAGACTATAGCTCAGTGAAAGACTATATACAGTCTTTCAGATTCAGTTCCTGGCATCTCCTGATAAGAGGTTCCAATAGAAAGTGATGGGGAAGATCCTTTATAAATGAGACCTTGCAGAGATGCTGACAGTCAGAGTGGATAACGAGCCAGATAAAGAAAGTCTGATTTGTTACAATGCACCTTTCATCAACTAACTTTGCTTGAAGAGATTAGCTTTAGGGCAGGACAAAATTATTCATAGTGTCCTCTGATGGATTCACAAATAACAAGTAGAAATGACATTTATTTCAGGTTCAGGTTGCTTCTCCAAAAATATTCCTAAGGTAGCAATAAAGTACATTTCTACATTGCTTATCAGTGCATTTAATCATTTCTTAAGTGGTTTATAAAGTATAAGCTAATTGCCCCCAACAAGCTGAGTACTAATTTTAGCAACTTCAGAAGAATGCCAGGCTGAGTTGACCCTTAACACCTGGCTGGAATTGAACTCACAACCTTGTGGTTTGTGAGTGAATGCTGCAGTATAGTATTTAACCACTGCACCAGCAGGTATATAGTTAATCTATTGTGTTCCTTCAAAGCTGACTCTGATTTATGGCAACACTATCCTTGGCAATACCTTTACATTTACCTTTTTTCCTTGGCAACAGTTATTCAGAGGAGACACACCATTGCTTTCTTTTAAGATTGAGAGAGTCACTTATCCAAGTTGGGTTTCCCATACCTGACTCAAACCACATTGGGTCTGTATAGTTAATAAAGATGTAGAAATAAAGAATTCAATGAGGATTGTGTAATGAGCAAATGTCATAACAATGTAACATCTCCAGTAATCTTTATTGCTTCATATTATAATGGGTATATAAATGCAGTTTCACAAAAACCATATGAAATTGCTTCTTTTAAAGATGGTTTCTATGACAGTAAAGACATCAAATGCCTTGAAGGTTATATAAATCAGAACTGGCCAAGAAGTCCATTTCTTACTGAAATACCTTTATCTAAGTCATTTGGCAGAGAAAATGTAAATTCCTTTCTGATACTCCTACTCCAAACTCACACAACCATTTTGTTTGCTTGCTTGCTTGTTGCACAGTTATAGACTGAACCAATATATGTACTTTACATCATTAATTTATTTTGCACATTTAATCTGCCTGCTAACCAAAATTTTCTGGATAGTGAAGTGCATATTAAAATTAATAAAATATAAAAATTCACCAATAGTACAACAGTAAAACAATGACTAGAGACAATTGGATGTAAAGCCAAATTAAAACCAGCAAGGAATAAAAAAGCAAGGATATATAAAACCAAATTAAACCCAGAAGCAAGATAGGCGTCTAAAGTACAAAGCAGTTCTTAAAATACTGAGAAAAAAACATAGCATTAGTGAAATACACAGACACTTTAATTTATTGTGTGTCGCTAAAGGACTCTACAAACCAGCTATTGACATATACAATAAAGCACAATAGTAATATCAGCTTCTCCTCCAAGGGTCATAGCAAAAGTCTTGTTTATCAAGAGCTTAAAGCAACCTCAAGTACTGTCCCTGTGTTTGTTACAGGATTGTGTCCAATGACCAGAAAGCTAATATATTTCAGGTTATTCATATGAACAGCAGACAGAGCTTCAACTCACAAGCAGCAACAGAGAAGCTATAATCTTGGTAATAGCAACTCCAAACTCAAGTGGTTGCTAACTATTGCACACAAAAAGAAGCATGTGAACACATGAAGCTAACTGACTTTGATCAGCTAACTGGGGGGGCTCTCTCCAAGTCATTGCACAACTCCTAGCAGTCAGACAAGACAGCATGTGTTTCAAGAATGGGGAACCTGTGTCTTTCCAAACATTGGCATTGATCACTGAACATGTTGGATGTGGATGATAGGAGTTAAAGTCCAAAACATCTGGCAGCCCAGATGTTTTCCACCCTGTTTTAAACACTTACGAGAAATTGAGAAGGGAAGTGTCAAGTGAAACATTTTGAAAAACTGAAGGTCCACTATGAAGGTATCTCCGGTATTTTAAAAATTGTCCATATAGGGCCGCTTTAAAAGGGGGCCTGACAAATTCATGGTATATAAAGCTAACTGTAGCTATTAGTCATGTCAGGATGGATATACATTTCTTCAAGTGTATCAGCTACTGTGTAGCTCAAATGGGCAAGTGCTGGTATTGCAACTATCTCCTGCCTGTGGGCTCCTTGTGGTCACTTGGATGGCTCCTGTAGGAACAGAATGTTGGTACAGAAAAGCCTCTGGTCTAAATACAGCTGGACTGTTATGCCCTCAAATATTCAAAAGGCTGAGGTCTGCAAAACAAATGCTCAGTCTCTGAGAAGAGGAAAAAAGAGAAACAAAGCAAAACAAAAACCAGGTTGGCTATGTTTGGCCAATGTTTTACTCGATTATCTGAGAGTTGACATCTTCTCAGTAATTACTGCAGAGGATTCCACCTTGGGTATAATTAAAAAATGATTATTTAGAGAATGTAGTGAGACGGGCTCATCCTTGTTCTCAATTCATGCCAAACCCTGAAGAATAAGAAAAAAAAAAGATGTCAAGGAAAATAGATGTTTTGTGTCAGGAAGCAAAAGGTAGTGGGGTTCATATAAGGAGGCAGGTAATTTGACTGGCAAACACAGCCTTGGAATTAGTTCATTATGCTCAATATGATCACTTCCATGTAAAATAATATTGGACAGATGGGTATAGTAGGTTCTGTACTTCCAATGCTGTTGCATTAGTGAGTCAGTACATACAAAATAAACCTCAGATCACTGCTGGCTCTCTTCCCAGGGAGTTCGAAAGAGGAGATGTGAGAATACATTTACTGGTCCAGCAAAACTACATACTTTGTAACCCTTCTGAAGTGAGTCCCTTACAAATGTTCCCTCTGGCCACCAATCAAAAAAACACCACCACTACCATCATAATACCACAAGCCTCTCTGTGGTTTTGGATGTAATGACTAAGCGTTAATGAGCAGCAACTGAAGGAAACTGCTTCACTTCTAAACGAATTCTAACAAGGGGGAGTTTGATGCATTTCTTGTTTTAGCTGCTCCCTGCAATTAATTAAACATTTCACTTAAAGCACAAATGGAATGTATGAAAGAAATATTTAGCCAAAGAACAGAATTAATGAATGCTTTCTCTTAAACCCAGCTAGGTAAAAGATCACAGTGGCCCCAAAACATACATTTCCTCCTAATGCACTTGAGTTCAGCATTTAAACTGTAAAGGTTATATTTAGTCAGCTGGAAATAATAGTAAGTGGTTCTAAACAGAAGAAGGAAAAAAGTAGAGATGGTGCAGAATCTCTCTCTCTCTCTCTCTCTCTCTCTCTTTTCCTCTTCCTCTGTTTTACTTATCTGGAAAACCAGCTGTTTGGCAAGTTTCCTAAGGATTTGTGACAAGTTTCTACTAAAAGGTTGCCTTGATCCTGTTCCAAAGAAACACAGGATCTGATTTAGTGGTATATGCTGGGATAGCTATGAACCATTAACTCACTCACCTCTGACTTGTTACAGTGGATTAATTCATAGCTGATGCAAAATCAGAACAGGAAGAGAAATCAATAAAGTGTTGTTGTTATTAATTGACTTGAAGTTGACCTTGACTCATAGTGACTCTGTGAGTGAGACCCTTCCAAGACCCCCTATTCTCTCCGTTCAGCTCCTGTAGGTTCAACCTTGAATCTAACCATCTGGTGTGTGGCCTTCTTCTCTTTCTACTGCCTTCTACCTTTCCTAGCATTATTATCATCTTTTCCAATGAATCATCATGATGTGGCCAAAATATGACAGCCTCAGTTTCCTCATCTTTGCTTCCAGGGAGAGTACAGGCTTGATCTTTTCAAGGCCACATTTGTTTGTCTTTTGGGCCATCTATGGTATTCTCAGTGCTCTTCTCCAGCACCACATCTCAAATCAGTTGATTTTTCTCTCCATTCACTTTCTACACTGTCTAGCTCTCACATCTGTACGTAGTGAAGGGGGATACAGTGGCTTGGATGATTCTAACTTTTGTGTTCAGTTGTATAACTTTACTCTTTAGGATCTTGTCTAGTTCTTTCCTGGCTGCCTTTCCCAATCATAGTCTTCTTCTGATTTCTTGAATGAAAGTCTCCATTTTGATCAATGTATAGGATCCAAGGTATTGGGAATCTATTTTGATTTCTTCATTATCTAGAATGAATATATGTAAATCCTTTGTGATCATTTTTAATGCTCAGCAGTAAGCCTGCCTTTGTAATTTCTTTTTTAATTTTAGCTCAAAACAATGCACCAATGGCTTGCTTTAGAATCCCTTCAAGGAAGGTACAGCCAGCTACAGCATTGTTGGAGAAAGTGTGGTCTAAAGGTCTACAGGTCACATGTTTGTGCCATCCCAGCCCTACTCAGGATGCCCTATCTATTTCAGGGCATTTTTCCATTTAAAAAAATGTATTTTCCCCATGGGATGTCACTGTCTTCCCAGGTCCTTGCTCCCAAAAGATGACAGATCAAACCTGTAAGGGCACAGAAATGTTATATTCGGGGGGGGGGGTAGTCCTCTGAACAGAAAGTGCTATAATTGAGGCTTATTCTGCACAAAATTCATACCTCCTTCTTTTTATTTTTTATTTTTTCACAGAAAGCAGTATTTTCTATGCTAGAAACAGTATTTTGAGCATATAATATAACATCTTTTGTGCAAAGTATTATTTTCTGTGTAGAAAGTGCAGTTCTTTGTGCAAAAGAGAGAGGCCGGGGGGGGGGGAGAGTTTTGCATAGAATAAGTCACAAATTGCAAAGATTTTCATTAGTCCAGGATTTTTCTTTCCAGGATTTCCCAACATTTGAAAAACCTAGGGTTTTTTTTAAAAAAACATTTTCCCAAACATTTTCAACTTTTTTTTTCCATCCCTACTTAACTCTAAATTTAACTGATATTCTCACATCTTTGATGGAAGGGTTAGAGTATACTGGAACTTGAAGGGAAAAATATTTTGAATTGACTGGCTAGTTACTTTATGAGAGCCAAAGTGGTAGTGGTTTGAGCACTGGACTGCTGGAGACCAGGGTTCAAATCCTAACTTGGGCATGGAAATCCACCTTGAGCAAGTCACATTCTCTCAGCTTCAATGGGAGGCAAGATCAAATCCCTCTGAACAAATATTGCCAGGAAAACCCCATGACACTTTTGCCTTAGGGTTATTATAAAGTGGAAATGACTTGAAGGCACATAGGCACATACACACTACTTTAAACACACATACACACACACACACACACACACACACACACACTTGATCTATCTTGCTGCCTAGCCATTCCTTGAATTAACATGAGGTTTTCAAGGAAATATTGGCTTTGTCACTATAGGATTCAAAACAGACCACTGCAGAGAAGACTTATTATTGTTGTAAGCAAAACCATTGTGGTGAAAGTTCAGGGCTTTAGAGCAGAGTTAAAAACACATTAATATGATAATTTCTTCTTTTTAAAAAGCCCTTAAATATTAACATATCATGGCTTAGATGCATGGAATTGGAAAGCCTTCACCTTGTTTTCTTCCAGTCCTGATCTATAGGTGTTTGAATGCAAACTAAAGAGGCTACCTTATTCAAATATTCATTTAAAAATGTGGCTGATTTTACAGTTTCAAATCAGATGGAGAGCTTCCATACCACAGAGAAGGTATTCCTCTTCCTAAAAAGAAATGGAAAACACAACTCAGGATGCTCAAAGGAATTTTATTTTAATAGTAGGAAAGTATGATGCATTTTGCACTTTAAGACCTTCTGAAATGAGGCTATTCAGAACTAAAGTTTGAGAATCTGGAATTCTTAAACTTCTTACTGGATGAGTGAAAAACATTAAAATGCTCCCCAATTTCTGCCTCATATATTTTGTCCCAATCTATATATGGAAATTAAGGGCTTCTACAGATGGGCCCTTTAGGCCATCCTGGTGGCAGGGATGGGGAGGGGCAGCTGCATGTCGGTCGCCTCAACCTCTACCCAAATATGCATGGTGCACGGTGTCAGGACATCCTTCTGGCACAGCCTATTGATGCGCTGTGCCAGAAGGGGCACCAAAGAGCCATGCAGCGGCTCTTAGAGTGGCCTTTTGCGAGCTCTGAAAGGAAAGGCATTTTGCCGCTCCTTTCCAGGCTGGCAAAAGGGAGGATTGAGGCCATGCTGTCTGGCAGCCTCGGCCTTTATCCTCCACTTCCCACGGCAGGCCAAGGCTGCCCGTCTGCATCCTCCCTAACTGAAAAAGAGGCAGAAGTGAGAAAGGCTAGGTCTCACTCCCTCTCACATGTTTACCTTATTCTAGTTTTGAAATGTCTGATCATGATGATGATGATGATGATGATGATGATGAATATCCCACCTTATTCTTTTGTTTGTGACTCAAGACAGCTTGCAGCAGTTAAAACAGAGTTAACAATTGACAACATTTAGAACTTAAAAAGCAATTAAACAACTATAAAATTTGAAACCAGTTAAAATAAATTAAAACAACAACAACAAATATAAAGCATCTCATTATACAAAGTCTGGTTCCCTTAAAATTATTTATCAAAGGCCTGCTGGAAAGGCTAGTATAGAGGGTGCCAGTCTAGCATCTCTGGGAAGATAGCTACACTCCAAATCACCCTAGCCTTAGAGCCCAGCCTTAGAATAAGATGGTTAGAACAGTAGAGATAAGAGTTTTAGTGGAAGAAATTCTTCCATTCATGCTGCACATTCTGAAATATACAAGAGTGGAAACAGTTTCATTCCCATTAATTTTGTTGTTCATTTGTGACTTATGGCAACCTTAAGATTAGCCTATTTTCTTGGTAAGATTTCTTGGTAAGGTTTTCTTGGTAAGATTTTTTTCAGAGGGGTTTTCCTCTCTCTGAAGCTAAATGATCTGAAGACACCCAGTGTATTTCCATGGCTAAGCAGGGACTTGAACCTTGGCCTCTGGAGCCATAATCCAATGCTCAGATCACTATACTATGCTAGCTCTCCCATTAGTTTACCACCCTCCCCCCCCAAAAAAAAAGTCTTAGTGAAAACTTTGACTAGTGAAATGAGGTGATGTACACCTATCATTATGTCCAATTACTAAATGGCCCACTCTAAATACACCTTTAAATATCCTGAGAAAACTCAAAAGCAGAGCATGGCAAATATCTCTCTATAGTGTGGTGGTGATGAGAAGCTGCACATAATCTGGACAACAGAGGCATTTTGCTTTGTATTTTGCCTTTTTAAAGCTCTTACATGAATATATATCCATCTGATGAAGTGGACTGGGTCAACTAAAGCTTATGCCAGAAATTAATCCTTCCCAGTTAGGCTCAGAGGTGCAACTGGGTTCCTTTCTGTCTTGTTAATAGACACGGAGAGGCAGAGCTGCCATAAATGTGCTTCTTCATGTGTGTTTTAAACTCCTTTACCACTAGAAGGTGCATTTTATGTTCCCTCTTGGCATAACATTACTGTTCAGGTTTGTACCACCCCCCTTCTCAGTAACATTGGCTGTGGAAATTCAGATGGAATTATTCTGACGTTTGTCAGAACACCCCACCTTACTGCCCTCCTAGGTAGGAGAACTGTGGCACAATCACTCTGTTCAAAGTACATGTCTTACACTGTACATGGTATAAACCTTACCCTGTAGGTATAACAAGCTTTTGACAGCTGTTAGATTCAGGGCAGCTGGGAAACATTTTTCAAAAGCAGGGAGATATGTTGTCACACTCTGCAGCAAACAGCATTGTCAGGTTGAGTTGTTATGACAACGTTGCAGGTGTCAGAAACCTCACCTAGCATAAACAGACATAGAGAAGCTTAGTGGACAGAAGGACAAAAGGGGTGCATGTGGCCATATGCCACAGTGGGAGGGAAGGACTTTCATGGAATCTGATGCCAGGGAGCAGATAAAATGAACTGGATTCCAGTTGGCAGAGAAGTAATGCTTTGATCCTTATTCTGCACTATATCACCTCAGCCACTGAGGATATCTATAATATCACACTACACTCTTATAGCTCTACTATTCCACTACTATGCAGAACTCCATGTTCCAACTCCTGCTTTAAAACTTGTGAAGACTCATGTCTTTTGTTCAGACATAAATCAATATCATGCTACATTGTTGTTGTTGTTCTTGTTAGCTGCCCTTGAGTCGATCCTGACTCATGGCGGCCCTGTGGATGATAAATCTCCAAGTATTTCTATCTTCCACTGTTCTGCTCAAGTCCTGCAAACCCATACCCATAACCCCCCTAATTGAATCCATCCATCTGGTCTGTGGTCTTCCCCTTGTTAGGAAGGATCTAATTAGGGGAATTTATAATTAGCTCAATTATGCAAGAGTGGGGCCCTAGCAACACCCCATGAAACCGGATACCAATATGTATACCAGAAGACTAAGGAAATCTCAATGGATGATGCTGAGACAGGCTTCTTCAATTAAAGTTTAAATATTTATTAAAGGGGGAAAACTGCACACATGGGCATATGGCATAAACACACACTGCATTCTTAGTAATAAAGGAGTGAAATAGCTTGAGATGGGCCAGACTAAGGGACTACTCACTTCCAAAGGCTTCTTTGGGATCCGCTGTGGATGTTGATGATAATGATGACGATGATGCACAGCTACTGAAATGGGAGAAGGGATGGCTGAGGGAGCAATTGTCAGAGCACAGACTGATGTGGAGTCAGCATGCACTCCAAAAATAGCATGTGGAGCCTAAAAATCTCAAGGTTTATAAAGGAAATATTTTGCTTCTAGCTATTGACTAAACG
>CM034705.1:24204682-24220805 GCA_020142125.1 Phrynosoma platyrhinos | reverse complement strand
GATCTAATAAGGTACGGTTAATCCACCAATGTGACAGAGGACTTGACTCCATCTAATCTCCACAACTATGAACTAGGAATATGAGATTTAGCCGCTGTATAGACATGATAAATGCCCATTGTTTAAATGTGGATCTTCGCCCCAACTGTATAACTTGTAATCTTAATGATCAGTTATAAAGGATCTAATTTTGTTTCAACTATCTTAAATGCTTATAACTGGATATCTTATTAGGTAGAGAGTATTTTTTAGATGCTGTTGTTTTATTTTATTATACTATGTTGTTAATAATAATATATATTGGTGTTATTATCATTATTAGGTTTAATAATGCAATTATAGCATATATCTTATTTTTGTATGCTACCTTTTATTTTGTATTATATGTTAGATATATAATATGTGAAAAGATTTTAAAATATTTCTGTCAAAAACATAATGAAGCACATGGCAGATAGTTATACTGGTTACTGTAGGATTGTTTAAACTAAATTTAAATTGTTTAAACTAAATTTGAATTGTTTAAACTAAATTGTTACCATCTCTGAACAAAAAATATTTTGAAGACAGTATTGTATGTCTACAGTTTGCAGATTTACATAAAATTATATTATCTCACATTTACCATAAGTTACCATAAGTTCCTATATTTATCACAAGTTGAATCTCTTATAGATATTAGGTTTAAGAAATGATGCTCTCTTATGCTTGTCCTTCTAAATGGATATATGTCAATGGCTATCAGTATGTTTTGACAAAGTCAATTTATGTCACTTAGATGTTTTATTGTATTTTTTTTAATGTGTGTTTTTATATTGGCCTAATGGCTGTAATAAATAAATATATATACAAAAAAACCCCCATTAAAATATAAATTAAGTATTAATTGTATTAAAATAGTTTAAAACATAGACCTAAAAGACATTAAAACACTGAAATTAAAAATAATACAGCATTCTCATAAAAGCCTGGTTAAAAACCTTAAGTTCTAAAAGCCTGTCATAGCAGCAACAACTCATTGCCGGCCAAATGAAGAACAGCAAAGAGAGGGCCATTTTAGCTTCCAAGGAAGAAAGCTCTAGGAAACAGCCTCCTTCTTTGCAGCAGTAAGAAGGCCATCAGAGTGGGGAGACTTGTTTTTGTTGGCCCACAAGATAACTGGTCTTGTAGCTTTCTTTGTCATTTAGCAATAATTTACAGCATGAGGAGTCTGCTATGTAAGTGCCTATTAAATCTCTCTCAGCAGTTAAAAGCACATCACATTTTGCTAGACTCACTGCAGCCTGACAAAGAAACAATGACATTTCTGTAAGTGGAAATGACTGTATTATTCAGACAATGGTACTTATGCCATTCCTCATGTTTTAAAATTCTGCTACATCAACTAAAGTGCTCCCGCCATTAAATATACTTTACAAGAATCTTCCAAGTAGTTCCAAGCATTAAATATATATTTCAAGTTGCTGCATTTTTTCCAGTTGTACTGCTGACCTAATTATTAAATATTAAAATAGTGATTTGCAACCATGGTGCCAGGTGGGTTATTCTAAAGAATTAAGTGAACTATGTGTATGGATGGGTTTTTCTTTTCTCTTTTAATAGCAGTCAAGGAAAAATAGAGTTGTTTTTTTTAAAAAAAAATCTTACATTGATATAAAAGCCATTGAAAATTACCATACAATGGACATAGTTGGCACCACTCATCTTCTGCTAATACTTCTCAAAATTACAAAACAAATCTACCTGGAAGCAAAATTTAATTGAACTCATGGAACATTCAAAGTGCAGGCTTTTTGATATTGGCAAGTTCTCATATGGGGGGGGGGGGGTGCCATTATTTACATGCTTTACTGACATGGAAAAAGTCCATCAGTCTTTGAGGGTTTTCCTCCAGCTTGTAATATTGATACATGTATGCTGATGATTCTGTAAGCATGCACACTGAGCACTGCACACATACACAACCTTTCTTCCCAGAAATGAAGCTTGATTTTATGTGATGTATACCCATCCCAGTGAAGAGGTACTTGAAAATTTAACTAATTAGAATCCAGTGCTGGAAATATCTGAGAGTGATTCATGTAAAATGTGAACATCAGTGGGTGAGGAGTGACAGGTGATATGTTCAGAGATGCCAAGGACTCTAGGAAATAAAAATATGGATTCAAAACAAGTTTAAAAGATGTAGAGTTTATTTTAGAGTTCCTTCCCAGCACAAATCTGCAGGAAGCTATTCTTTTCATTGCCAGGCTAATATAAATCCTGGGGTGAATTATTTGTGTTTAGACCATTCTGAAAATCTTGTCTGGATCAAAGAAAATATCTATCATGACATTAAACTCTTTACTGTCTTTGAGGATTCAGCAAATACCCTGATTTACCATATTCTCAAACCAGGGGAAATGGAACTGCCAAGACTTGGGGGCATGCTTTGACACCCTGAAGGACCATGGGACTCACTACCTTCCTCATACTCTAAAGCTCTGAACACACACACACAAACACCATTTTTGTGGTTATTTGGTTCCTAGTTGACTTTGACTTACAGCAACAATATGAATAAGAAACCTCTAAAGAACCTAGTTATCAACTGTCCTGTTCATGTCTTTTTTGATTGAACCAACCCACTTGTGGTGTGACCTTCCTCTTTTCCTATTGCCTTTCATTTTACTGTCATTATTGTCTTTTCTCATGACACATCCAAAATACAACAACCACAGTTTATTCATTTTATCTGCTATTGAGTGTTGGGGGGGGGGGGGCTGATTTGTTCAACTTACCATTTATTTGTTGTTGTTGTTTTCCAGCAGTCTATGATATCTATAGAACTTTCCTTCAGCTCCACATTTCTTCCTGACAGCTTTATTCACTCTCCATCTTTCATAGCCATATGTAGAATTTGGAAATACTGTGGCCTGGATGATTCTGACTTTGGTATTTAGTGATATAATGAAAATCATGGAAGGCATCCTGTTCCATAGTTGCAAAATTGTGAAGTGGAATTACAATCTCATAACTTTTGAGATTCATATTCATCGTCATTAACACCAAACACGACCTCTCATCCAAAACTACCTTTTCAGCCAAGCAGTTCCCCAGCTGAAGGCTTACAGTGTTACTCCATGTGGGGAAATGGGAAATACTGTCTACAACACTCTTTTGGTAATTAAGTACATTGAGAGAAGCTGTTGCTGCAGGACCCAGAAAGTCTTTTTAGCCACCTATTGTTAATGTAATCCATGACCAGGAAAGCCCTGTAGACGTCATTTTCCAGTGCCATGATCTGTAACAATTTTCACCAAATAGTCACCCCTGTCTTTTCTGCTAGTAATATTCTACTAATGTTCTCTTAAATTACTGGCACCCCCCCCCCCAATTTTCACACCTACTTCCACTTATTATTATTCATCCATTCTATATGATTTGTTCTTGTTGTTGTGTGTCTTCAAGTCCCTTCCAAATTATGGCAATCTTAAGGCAAACCTTAGTAAGATTTTTCTTAGAGGAGATTTGTTTTTGCCTTCCTCTGAGGTTGAGAAACTGTTTCTTTCCCAATCTCACCAAGTGGGTTTCCATGGCTAAGTAGGGATTGAACCCTGGTCTCCATAGTCATAGCAAAAAGCAGCTTCATTTATATACCGCTTCATATCGTGCTATGGGATGTTTAAGCAGTTTACAACTGTGAGCTGATTGCCCCACAACATCTGGGTACTCATTTTAGCGACCTCGGAAGGATGCAGGCCTGAGTCTAGCCTGAGCCCTGGCTAGTATTGAACTCGCAACCTCGTGGTCTATGAGTGAGTGGCTGCAGTACAGGCATTTAACCACTGCACCACCAAGGCTCCTAACAGTCTAACATCCAAACCACCATACCATGTCAGCACTTATTATTTGTTTTGCATATACATTAATCAGATACATTGATAAAATGCAGCCTTGTCTGACTATCTTGCCAATGGGAAACAATTTTGTTTCTCTATATTCTATCTTGATAGTACCATTTCATGGTGCTGGATTGTGTTCTTCCATGAAATAAGCAACTAAAGTAGGCCCTTGGTATCCTCTGGGGTTTGGTTCTGGATCCCTCATGGATACCAAAATCTGTGAATGCATAGGTTCCATATACAATGGCATAGTAAAATGGTGTCTCTTATATAAAATGGTAAAATGAAGGTTTGCTTTTTGGAATTTATATATTTTTGGAATATTTTCAAGCAGTGGATGTTTGAATCCATGGATAGAAAAAATCTGTGGATAAAGAGGAAACTCCATTTCTTCTGTGAAAAGAAGCAATGAGTAGGTCGTATATATCCAATATCAAAAATTGGAGTAGACAAAAAGTGCACTAAATCAAGTGCAACCTAAAACAACTTCTGCTGCCAAAATGCAACCTGAAGAACAATTCTTTTAAAATTTGAAGACCATATAAATAACAAATTTGCATTGCTAATTCTAAGTGAAAGGGAACCAGAAAATCTCTGTACCAAATCTAGAGATAATGTGAGTGAAGACTCAAAAAAGACACTATCTGTAGCCATAAAAAAAGAAAAACTGTATTGGGTGACAAATGGGACTCTTCAAATGGTTAAGGATAGAAGACAAGCAAAAACTGACAGAAACAGGGTTGGAATCCTGAATGCAAATGTTTAGCAATTTGTGTGTACAAAAAAACCCCAAAAGCATTACAATAGTCAATGCAAAGAAATAGAGGAAGATAAAAAAAAAATAGAACAAGAGATCTCTTCTGCTAAATTACTGTGAAATAAAAGGGAAATTCAAAACAAGATTTAGCATGCTATATGACCAACAGGGAAACATATTTTATGATCAGGACAAAATTAAAATACAACAATCACAATACATTAAGGAACTATAAAAAAGAAATGAAGTGATGACATATTATTTCAAGGACAAACCATCAGAGGATGAACACACAATGTTAAACATTGGATTGGAAAAATCCCTCAAAGTATGAGAAGGAAATTAATAACTAGGAACAGATGGCATGTCAATAGAGCTGTTTCAATACATAGAGACAAAATCTATTCACATTCTAACAAAAATCTGCCAACAAATATAGGAAACAAAACAATATCAATGTTTAATATAAATTCCAATTCCCAAGAAAGAGTACACTAGGAATTGTAATAATCATCAGGGTACTGCATTGATTTATCATGCAAAATGGTGCTCAAGATTTTGCAACAAAGACTTGTACCTTATATGAGTCAAGAAATGGCAGATATCCAAGCTGGATTCAGACAAGAAAGAGGCACTGGGGACCATATTGCAAACATATGTTGGATAATGGAACACACCACCCCACCCACAAATTCAAAAGAATATTGATCTTTGCTTCACAGATTACAGCAAAGCCTTTGTGGAGCTCATGAGAAATCATAGTTCACTCTAAAAGAAACAAGTGTGCCACAATATCCAAATGTACTGATGTGTAAGCTATACTCTGGACCAGAGGCCACTGCCAGGACAAAATACAGAGAAACACGCATACCATGCTGCACCCAAATACAGGCGCCTGCACATGAAAGTCAAAACCATAATTTTGTATGAATCTTCAGTAATTAGATGCTCAGATACCCCATAATCTAAATTATGCTGTGTTAGAAGAAACATTAACATTACAAAATTCCATTCATTATATAGAAGAATAAGTAGAATAGTTCCATATAATTTCTGCACACAAGTTGGCTCAATCCTAGTTATCTCCATCCTTCTTCCTATCTTTTGTGTGACTAACTTCTAACACTTGGAAAAGTGGGATGGAAAAATGAGAATTCCTGAACGTACTGAGTTGTTAGCATTCAAAGGTGGTCCATGTTGAATACCTGCAGATTTAGAGACCAATGTTGTCTAAGTGCTTTACAAATGTCTACCAAAGATGCAAGGTATAATGACAAAAAAGACAGTCAAGACATTGGCCTGGACCAGAGCTTAGATTTTCCTCTTCCTTCAGAGTCATGGTAAATGGGATATATGAACCTGCAAGGTAAAGAAAACATTTAAGAAGCTAAACAGAAATCTAAACAGACAATTTGTACTTACCTAGGCTTAATCTGGACACTTCTACAATGTAACTGATTTAAGAATACCTAATAATTTGTTCATGGGTAAGACTTTAGTATGCAATTTCATTAATCAATATGCCACAATAATTATCTATAAGCAAATAGAAAGGCTTCTTTTTCAGTCCTTAGTTGGACCTAACAAGTGCTCCATAGTATTCTTACAAAGGATGTTTGGATCTATGCCCCCCCTTCTCACATCTACTTCATTTGAGGGGACAAAGAAAGGTTGAGCTCCCATCCAGTCCCCAATAGGACTGGAATTTATCCCCTCCAGCTCTTGTGCTTTACCACATGGGTTGCCATCTGGTGAAGAGGGCTCAGCTATCTGGAAGTCAATGTCCTTCAGAAATATCTGCATCTTGGATAACCTCTGGAAGACCTTCATCAGTCTTGCATAGGTCTTATAAACCCAAGTGGATTGAGCAGATTGCGGTCTCACTCCCCCCCCCCCCCGTGTTTTAGAATTTCTATCTAATTCATTTTGCTCAGTAGCAAAAGCAGATGGTCAAGACATCTTTGCCCATCTTCCTCTGAAATGTATCTTTCCAGCCTTGAAAGTTTAAAACAATGAGCAGACTCTGTGAAATAAGTTATACATCTGGAGACCTAACAAAAATACATTGTGCAGCAAAAAACTGAAGTTAAACTGAGACTTCAAAGCCTTTTGTTATTGCATTTCTTAAAGACAATTCAAGTCCTATCCCTCCTCCTCGTAATATGCACTACAAACCTCCTGCTGCGAGTGTACAAGAAATAACAGATAACACTGTAAGTGGTGCAATTGAGTGCTTAAGGTGTAATTTAGCCTGATGGTTGTGTTATTATTATTACAGTATCTGGCTTTTTCATGAGAAAATGTCCAGTTGCAAACCCCTATGACCTAACGTCAGGCCTTGCATTCCTTTGACTAATAAGTATTATCCTTGCATGTGCAAATTGCTCCATTATTCATGTTTTTCATTGTCTTGAAATCTGGGTTACTGCTGTGTATGTGAGACAATCTTATAGCTCAAGTGTCCCCTGTGACTTTCAATTTGTATTTTCTAAAAAATAAAATAAAAAAAATACCAATATGATTGTATGTCTTTTAGAATCAGTCTAGCTATTTTTACTTTTTTATTTCTACTCATATAAAGTCTGAAATATGAGTGAACATAATGCAATCAATTCATCATGTCTATTTTAGACAATTAACCAATTATTATATTGAATCTCTCTCTCTTCGTGTGTGTGTGTGTTAGAGTGATTAACAAACAGAGCTTAATAAACTAGCAAAATATTTCTGCTTCTCCCTTCTTCAGTTACTGGGAAAAAAAGCTGAACTGAATCCAAAGTGGCAATTTAAAACATTCTGATGCCAAAATTCTTAAGTGGATGATAGTATTATGTATTATCCTCTTGGTTAAGACATGAGGTGTTAAGGTCTTAAGTCTGTGCATTCAGAAATTCATTTCCATATTTCATTTATATATAAATTCATACAGATACAGTGATACTTTAAAACAAGAAGGAAATGTCTGTTTTTAAAGACCATGAGCATTTGTAGAGGGAATGTATGTCAGCCTCCATGTAAGCTTCACATCCTATCCAGCTTCTGCATCAGTCTGCAAATTATTTAAAAAATCACAAAACATACATTTATTTTCATACACATTTCCCTAGCATATGAATTTTCTGTGTATACTTACCTTATATAACCATTGTTATGTGCAGCTTTCTCTAGTATATGCAAATATAAAGTGTGCTACTAGTAAGATAACTCTTGTCCCCCTCCCTTAGACAGTATTACTAATTTTGAGCATTGGATCTTTTTGCCTTCTTAAACAAGGTTTATTCCTGAAAGTACTCTGCAAAGACTCAGGTATGACCTGCTCCAACATTAGAGACTGAAAGAAGTTCATGAAAGAAAGGGGAAAGACATCTCCATTAATCTAATCCAGATGGCAGGTTTCTTTTAAGGCATTAGAGACCAATTTTAAAGTTCATGAAATGAGGTTTTCAGACTGATTTGCAATTCAGGATGATAAGCACCATGATTTGAAAGGAGCATATCTTAACTCCAAATGTTGCTTTTTCCCTATCCAAAAAAGACATGTGTCTCTGTCACTCTATTTCACCTGCAGCAATAAATGATCTGTCAACTCAAATTAATTTCAAGTACAAAGGATGGATGGAATTTATGTAAATATGTGGAGGTGTGTGAACTCTATCATATTCACATACATGTTTCGTTTCTTTCTGGTAGATCTGAAATGGGGCATACAGGATTTATTAAGTGAAGCAGCCATCAATACAAAGCTGTACCTACCATAAGAGACAATGAGATAGCTAACTCAGACTACTTCAGATGGATGAAGTAGAGGGGATGAAGTAAGAAGGAGTAGAAGACAAAGCTGGGCATGCTGTGCAGCTTGACCTTCATTTTCTTTGGTAACTGAGGGGAAATACAGACCAGCCAAAAGGGCTGGCCTGGGGGTGGAGTTGGGGCATGGCAACCGTACACTGGCTGCCCAGACTCTGCCCGGATGCCACTGTCATGCCATGTACCCCATCACATGGTGGGCTGCATCAGGGCAATCCCTTGGTGCAGTGTTCAGACACTCTGTGCCAATGGAGTGCAGAAAAGCTGCTGCCACAGTGGCAAGGACAGCTTCTTGATGCTCGAAAAAGGAACAGCTCTTTTTGGAGCAGTAAAGTGCCAGATTGGGACCATGGCATGCAGTTGCCATGGTCCTGATCTGGCAAGGAAAGAGGCTGCCTATATAGCCCTTGAGTATCTATAGTTTAGTTTGGGGTGAGACTCTATCAGTGATGCTGGGATAAGACTTGACTGCCAGGTCTGTTGGCAGTAAAGCATGGCGCACCATCTTGTCCCTTATCTCAAGCAAATTGTCTCATGCTAGGTTGAGTATACAGGTTCATCTTCTCTACAACTTTTAACAAGGTCTGTGCTAATTTTTGTTATTGTTCTTTCTGTTTTTAATTAATTTCATATTTTAATTACATTTTTATTTCATCATTATTAGTTGGGTTGAAATGTGAACTATCAACCAACTGATTCCATTAAAAAATTACTTTTCCAAATAGTTTACAAGAATATATTCACAATATAAGAAATAGAATCACACAAACACAATATATGTATATCACCAAATTAAAACCAAAAGAAAACATCAACTATAATTTTAAAAATCTATTTTTTAAAAAAGAATCAATTGAGCCCAAATGCTTTCAGAAGATAAAACACTGTCTGTATTTTTTTTTCAGAGCCCCTTATTGTACATGCTAGAGAAAAGAAATTTCAGAATCACTAATATGTCCATTGAAAGTCTTCTAGATCATTATGATGGAGACACGTGCAATCTGGGTATTACTTGTCTATTCTTAGTCTTCTTTATTTCACACTATAATTTCTCCTGCAATATCTAAGAGGGAAATAGCTTCTTTTGGACTACATTGTCTCAGGAAACATATTGTCTTGTTAGGTGTGTGATGACTGAGGGGCCATCTGCTCCTCAGGACTTTAAAGGCTCATGATTCAGTTTCAGTGCTGCTGAGCCATCTTGAAGATTCATGTACAGCATGACACAGTAGACTTCCTTTGTCCAATAAACAACTAAACCAATCAAAATGACATAAGGCATTTATTAGACAATGTGTCTGCCACTGAGGGAAAGCTATTGAAATAACACGATCCAGCTGTTGGACCAAATTGAAGCTCATCCGCCTCTGAAACTCCCAAATTGTATCTGATATGTAATGTTTCATATAAAATGATTGCTTAATTTGCTGGATGCTTGCTTTTCTAAAAATATGATATGAGGAAAAAAATATGAACACCTGTGAAGAAAACCTCTTTTTCAAAGGCACTGAAATGGCATTATGTTTTGCAATTGTTAGAGAAATATAACAATTCAGTTATATTTCTGACAAATATTTTGCTTTAAAACTTTCCCTCTTTCCCTACCCCATTGCATGAGGGTAGCTTCATTTAAGAAAACATTAAAAAGACAGCAAATTAGATCTGCCACTATTTTTCGTATTTTAATGATTAGCGTGAAGGAATAAACTAAAACCCATGTAGCCTATTAGCCACCTTAAGCAACAGCTAAGAAAGTCAATGCAATTCTAGGATACATCATTAGACATGTAATGTCTAGCTTAGGGAAAGTAATAGTATCTCTCTATTTTGCTTTGGTCAAACCTCAGCTGGAATACTGTGTCCAATTCTGGGTAACATAATTCAGAAAGGATGTTGAGAAGCTGTAGTTTGTCCAGAGGAGGGCAACCAAAATGGTGGAAGATCTGGAAACCACTGATTCCTATGAGGAGTGACTGGGTATGTTTAGCCTGGAGAAGGGAAGATTTAAATATTTGAAGGGTGTTGTACTGAGGATGGAGCAGGCTTGTTTTCTGCTGCTCCAGAGAATAGGACATTGAGCAATGGATGCAAGCTACAGGAAAAGAGATTCCACGTAATCATTAAGAAGAACTTCTTGATGGTAAAAGCTGTCCAACAACTGAACATGCTCCCTTAGAAGGTGGTGTATTTTCCTTCTTTGGAGGTTTTTAAACAGAGGTTTGATGGCCATCTGTTGGAGATGCTTTGACTGAGAGATCCTGCATGGCAGGGGACTGGACGGCATGACCATTTTGCTCTCTTCCAACTCCACGATACTATGATTCTGCCTGTAAACCGGGTCCTCTAGATGTATAAGAATACTAATCCATTTTACTCAGATATCAGTCTAATAGATAGAGATTATGGTAGTCATGGTTAAACACATCTGGAGGGTGCTGGATTGAGGAAGAGTGTTTTATACTCTTAAATCTACAATCCTGGAAATGGAGGAAACATAGCAGTTGGCACAGTATATTTTCTTATAAAACATAATTCACAAATCAGCTGTCTACCTCTCTGTTTTATACACAGATATATTTTTTCACCCCATGACCACACAAATACCATCTTTAATTTAAGTAGCTGAGAATCTTTCTTAAATTCAGTTTTAAAGAATCTAATGTATGCTTATATCTTACTAATTTCAAGCACTGATGGGTTTAACAGAGTTTGAATACATTACATTACAGTTAATAGTGTTACCTGTAACATGCTATTAGGTGTTAGGTAATGAAGACATATCCATGTACGTTTATTCAAAAAGACAAAAGCAACAACTGGTAAGGCTTACTTTTTCTACAATTAGTAATGATAATTTTTGTTGCTACCTTTGGAAAGCTAACAGTATTTAGAGTGCATTTTGAGGGGGTCTTTTTTTCAAATGTTAGGCTATTCACATGCATACACAAATCATATTAAGTTGTTGAATTTTGTCTCAAAAGTGATGATGAAACAGTATTCCCCACTATACTTGATGCCAGATAGCTAGCCTAGTGGAAATAGAGAGAAAGCCAGTTTAAGGAGTTGGGGGGGGGGGTTGGATAGGGCTGTTCCTGCTTGTATCAGCTGCTTCAGTCTGACTAATGGAAGGGCTGGCCTTGACTCCCACATATAGCTAGAACTTTCCCCAACCTTAAGGAATTGTGATAGATGCAAAATAGATGTCTTGTTTTGATGTATATGAGATAATAAGTCTTCAGTTTATCCATTCTCTCTCCCCTACTCTACATCCTGAAAGGCAGTTTCTTTGCCTCTGCTCTTTGCCTTGGCAGGTTGGAGCACCAATCGCTATCAGATGTTTTAGCAAAGCAAAGGCTTTGGGGACTGTGGTCAATAGTGGCCTTTCTAGATGGGAAAGCATGGATTCTGACCCTGCTTAGGGAACTGAGTAGTGGCAGAGAGAAGGAGAGGGAGAAAGAAAGAGAGAAACAGAAAGAGAGAGAGAAAGAAAGAAAGAAAGAAAGAAAGAAAGAAAGAAAGAAAGAAAGAAAGAAAGAAAGAAAGAAAGAAAATGAAGTTGTGAAGAGTAGTTGTCTAGACAGATAAGAGAGAGCCTGCAGCATCCAGTTAACCATGTCTGGTTATTCAGACATGGGTGACACATACCTTCTTCTGATTCTAGATTGTTAAGCATACAAACCCATGATCACAGGTTTTATTTTCTATGAAAACATTCATCTTCAATAACATAGCAGTTGTATGAAATAGGAAGCTTTCAACTTGTATGTTCTTTCATAGCATCATCTCTGGAATCCCTGTAAAATTAATTATTCAACATTCTTATGCCTTATTATGGATTAATGGAATAATGAAAAGCTGCCTAGACTTATTTTATCATAGATATTTACTTGGTTAGATCAAACAATTACTTTAAATAATATATTTTGCCTCTCATTCCCTTTTCATGAAAGTCACAATAGCTTTACCTTGTTATGTGACCCACCAGTGACACTTGGAGTGTAATTTTTATATCAGCTAGAACAAGAAGAGCTTTCATTGGTTCCTCATGACTGCTCGTTTCATGACAGGTGCTCTATCATTAAAGAAGCATAAACATAGTCCTTCATAAAAAATAAAGATATCCTAACCCCCAATAGCCCGTTATAGATAACTTTGTGCATACACAAAGAAAACAATGCTGAGAATGTATTTATATGTTTTATGGATGTATACATTTTTAACTGTAAGCTGCCCAGATTGATTTCAGAGGGCGGGGTATAAATAAATTTTATTATTATTATTATTATTATGTATTATTTCAAGAAAAAGAATCTCAGGTGATCCTCTGTTAAGGAGTTCCAGTTGAAAATGTTGCTCAAAATGAATTATATTTTATGTAGTGAAGGGTAGCATATGAAGGGTGTAACTAGATAAGCCCCAGAACTGGCCACACCTATGCCAATTTCACAAATTTGAAACTGAGGATAAGGGATTCCAAAAGACAATTCATATGGCTTTACTAGAATCTAAGACCCATTTAATTACCTGATTTAATTAGGGATATTGTGCTTCTCAGATCACCACCTGCATTTTCTATTCATCAAATTATGTGGCTGGGAGGCAGTGAAGTTCTACATGGATATTTGTGTACATTTTTAAATCCACCTTTCCTAGTGCTTGTCTTTATTCATACATTTTATTTATGTAATATATGTGACTATGTGTGTTGTGTGCCTTCAAGTCATTTCAAACTTATGGCAACCCTAAGGTAAACCTATCAAGGGGTTTTATTGGCAAAATTTGTTCAGAGAAGGTTTGCCATTGCCTTCCCCCCAAGGCTGAGAGAATGTGACATGTCCAAGGTCACCCAGTGAGTTTCATGGCCAATAGGATTGAGCCCTGGTCTCTAGAACTGTAGTCCAAGATTCAAACCACTACACCATGCTGGCTCTCATTGTAATGTGTACATTTTGCAAATGATTTAAATAATGTGCATACTTTGTTGTTCATGCATGTCTCTTGTGCATAGTTTGTTGTCCGTACACATTTTTATACATTTGCATTTCAAAATATGCATGTACATTGTGTTTACTTTGTTTTTCGAAAACTTCAGACGTAAGATGTGTATTTTCTGTAACAGACTTGGGCTCTGAGAAAAGACTACCTATATCAAGACTGTCAGATGATATCCTTTCCCATTACTAGATGTAACAATCTGGGTTGTATTCAGAGGAAATTAAATGAATTTGTGTCCCACTGAAATCAATTTGACAAAATGAAGATCCAATGCTTCCTATTGCAATCAAGTTTGAGTAATTTTGTCTGAATCTGAACCTCTAGTTCTAGCTTTAAATCAGGGGTGGATAACTGTGGAAGGCAAGGGGGGGCTATATTACCCCTAGGAGACCAATTCCCACAACAACAACAACAACAACAACAACAAATGTTTCTTGGGCCTATGTTGGCCAGAGAGTGGGGCTGCAAAATGTTAAGGAAATGCACCTGCACACTCACTAGATGTGTTAAAGTATCCCAGGGCAAAGTATTCTGTATTTTGTGTGTGTGTGTGTGTGTGTTTTGTAAAACTATGAAAACTGTTTTTGTATCCTGGGATCCTGTAGTAGAAATGCCCTCTACACCCATAGAGTGGATTTGGGGGTATTTGGAACAGATAAAATGGCTTCCAGGGGCCTTGAGGGTCCCACAGACATAGTCCTGGGGGCCACATGAAATCTCCATGTTATATTTGGCCCACTCTTGCTCTAAAGCATGCCTGAATGTTATTTAAGATTGCTGATAAAATATAGTCTCTTAGAATCATAGAATCATAGAGCTGGAAAAGACCACAAGGCCATCTAGTCCAACCCTTTGCCATATAGGAACACAGAATCAAAGCATGTATGAAGATGGCCTCTGTTTGAAAACCTTGTTCTAAAGCATGCCTGAATGGCATTTTATTCAGATATACTTTAAAGCAAGAAGGAGACTTCACTACTTTCTGAGGGAATGTGCTCTACTATTGAACAGCTTGTCAGGAAGTTCCTTCTAACACTGAGGTAGAATCTCTTTTCCTGTAGCTTGCATCCATTGTTCCAGGTCCTACTCTCTGGAGAAGCAGTAAACAAGCTTACTCCAGCCTCAATATGACACCCCTTCAAATGCTTAAACAAGGCTATCATGTCACCTCTTAACCATCTCTTCCTAAGACTAAACATACCCAGCTCCCTAAGTCTGTCATCATAGCGCTTGGTTTCCAGACCCTTCATCATTTTGAGTACCCTCTTCTGGAAAAGTTTCAGCTTGACAACATCTTTTTTGAACTATGGTGGCCAGAACTGGACACAAGATCCGAGGTGGAGCCTGATCAAAGCAGAATAGAGTGGCAGTATTACTCACCTTGATCTAGACACTATTCTTCTATTGATGCAGTCTAGAATCACATGCCCTTTTTTAGTTGCTGCATCACACTGTTGACTCATGTTCAATTTTTGGTCTACTGGGGCTCTAGATCCCTTTTACATGAAAAGCCAAGCGTCCCCCATCCTATATCTATGCATTTCATTTTTTCTACCTAATTTTAGTCCCTTACATTTCTCCATGTTAAAATTAATTTTGTTACCTTTGACCCAGCTTTCTAATCTATTAAAGTCATTTTGAATTGTGATCCTCTCCTATGGGGTACTACCTACTCCTAATTTGGTGTCCTCTGCTAATTTGATAAGCATATCCTCTATTCTTTCATCCAAGTCTTTGATAAAGATGTTGAATAGCACTGGGCCCATGACAGAACCCTGTGACACCCCACTAGTCATTGTTCTTCAAGATGAAGAGGAGCCATAGTGGAGTACCCATTGAGTTCAGTCGGTCAACCAAAAACAATTCCACCTAATAGTTGCATTGTCTAGTCCACAAACTTGTCAAAGACCTTACTGAAATGAAGATATGTTCCATCCACTGCATTCCCTTCATATACCAAACTGATAATTTTATCAAAAATAGAGATCATATTAGCTTGGTATGATTTGTTTTTGATAAACCCATTCTTACTTTTTGCAATTATGTCATTTCTTTCTAAATGCTTACAGACTCTTTTTAAAGATCTGCTCTAGATTTTTTCCTGTTATTGATGTCAGGCTAACTGGATAGTAATTGTCCTCCTTTTTTCCATTTTCGATGATGGGAACAACATTTGCCCTCCTCCAGTCTCCTGAGACTTCTCCTATTCTCCAGGAATTGTCAAAGATTATTTACAGTGGCCCTAAGATTACTTGTGCCAGTTGTTGTTGTTTTTTTTTAATCCCCTTGGATGTTGTTCATCTGGAGATTTGAATTCATTTAGGTTAACCAGGTATTGCAGTGCTAGCTCTTTACTGATCCTGTGCTGCTTTCCCCCTACTGTTTCCTCTGCTCCATTTTTCTCTGCTCCAGGTTTCTCAGGTTTTCCTTTTAGGGTATAAACAGAAGCAAAGTAGGTGTTGAGAAGTTCTGCTTCTTCGCTGTCCTCATTAGCATTCTCCAAGCAATGGCCCTACCAGTGAATTTTTCTTCCTTTTGCTATGAACACACACACACACACACACACACACACACTTTTTATTGTTCTTAACGACTCTAGAAAGCCTGAGCTCATTCTACACTTTAGCTTTTCTGACTTAGAATCATAGAATCATAGAATCATAGAGTTGAAAGAGACCAC
>CM034705.1:24192800-24203926 GCA_020142125.1 Phrynosoma platyrhinos | reverse complement strand
CAGGCTATGGAATGGCCTGCTGGACGAGATCCATCTTATTTCCATGCTCACTGCCTTCAAGAAGGCCTGCCGGACGAGATCCGTCTTATTTCCACGCTCACTGCCTTCAAGAAGGCAGTGAAGATGGATCTCTTCTGGCAGGCCTTCCAAGAGTAATATCCCCCGGAACATTCCTGCCCTGGGAGACGATTTTGTCTGTCATTTAATTTGGCCTTCCACATGCAATATTTGTGTTAGAACTGTATTGTTTTTATTTAATAGTTAATTGTTTTAATTTTTTCTCATTTAATACTGTTTTAAGGGGCTGGGAGGTGGAATTTAGGGTTTGGGGTTGTTTTTACATTGTTCTGTTTTTAACTGTTGTAACCCGCCTCGATTGTTGGGCAGAGAGGCGGGCTATAAATAAAAATTATTATTATTATTATTATTATTATTATTATTATTATTATTATTATTATTGGCTTCTCCTTTTCACTGCAAAACAAACTGCAGGAGAACATGATCTTTCCCATCTAAGGATACAACCCCTCGCACCCCATTAACCAGGTCATTCCTATTTGCTAAGATCAGATCTAAAAAAACTGATCTCCTCGTTGCCTCTTCCATCTTTTAGACAATGCAATTGTCTACCAGGAAAATGAGGAATTTGCTGGACCATTAATTTTTGGCTGAATTTGACTTCCAGCAAATATCAGGACAGTTAAAGTTACCCCCATTACTACATCTCTCCTTTCTGAGTGTGTTCTGAGTGTGTTTCTGTTCTAGAAAGACATTATCTAGTTCCTCAGATACTTACATGGGAGTGATCACATAGTCTTGTTTCACCCAATTTGTATAACTGATTTATCGAGACATATTGGGTGCTAATTGTCTGGATTTACATTTTATTCCCTTTTCTTCAATACTTTCTGCTTCAAAACTTTTGTACTGAAAATTTGCTTCAAAAACTATTTTCCTATGTAGAGAAACATCTTAAATTATAAGACAGAAATGATGAAGAATGTTTACTTGGTGGCCAAAGCATCAAGAACTATACAATGTTAAAAGACACCTCAAACTTCCATATCAAATTACCTCAAATAAAAAGTTGTTGAGTACATGATATTTTCAAACATAAGTATCATCATCTCCATGGTTGAATTTCTCTTCTGCACCCAAAATATCACAAAACAGGCCTGAAAATGTGTGTTGGGGCCAATATATGAGAGCTTCTTCTCTTCTCTGTGTTTTATTTTTAGTACAAGAGAGTAGTGATGAGATCAAGTGATAACACATATATCTGTGATTTGTCCTACTGGAAAAAAAGTAACTCGTAAACTGGAATTTGAGTCACACCTCATTCTATAAACCTTGACATTAAACACAAAATATTTTTTCTGCTTCCATCCCACCTTCGAAACCATCCTTCTATTGGTTCAAGCCCTTATTTATTGGTCCATGAAATGGTCCAATCAACCAATAAGACAGCAATGGCTTCTTTTAGGCCATTATGTATGCACTGCATGTAAAGAAATCATTCTGTTGAAAACAACGTCTGATTATTTCATTTTTCCTATCTTGTATATCTAAAAATAACATCAAAAACCTGTTGTTTAGCTCTTTGATCTTCAAATGTAGAACAAACATGTTTCACCACAAGGTGTTTATTGTTAAGAATAATTACACCTCTTGTGAAATCAGGTGAAATGACAACCTTTTTAAAATGTTGCAGTAAACAAATCCAGCATATCAGGGGAATGAAAGCTATCTACACAAGTGACAATAATGCAAAATAATGGATAAGTAAACTAATGAGATTACCTTTTGGAAACGAGAGAAAAAAATCAGCTTTGCATAAGTAAGTGTTGTAAACAATAGAAAAAGCTAATTGAAAATATCAAACATTATCTAAGGAGTAAAGATTGAAACAGAGTTGTTCAGTGGAATTGGATCAGGTATACAAAGACAGATTCAATTCTATGTTTCTATGCACCCCCCTGTAAAAAACAAAAAAACAAACACAAATGTAAACTTTTTTTTTTTAACTGAACAGGTATATTGTGCTCTTATTTACCAGAATAAATGTAGAGGTTATGAAAGCTTTGGATATTAGAGGATGGTGGAGGGACAAGATACCTCTAATGCTGCAATCCCTACACTGAGTGACTCCATTGTTAGTGAAGCAGTAAATCCACTCTTAGTTTTAGTTTGAGCTTAAAAGACACCTACTGAAGGTGCTGGATCTTTTTGAGGAACAGACATCTTAGATAGTCCAGTCTAAAACCCACAAAGGATTCAACCACCTCCTGATGTTGGACCCCAGGAGCAACCCCTCCCTCACATACAACACACTTAGAATATTAAATCACTAACTTTTCCACTTATTTCCATATATTTAGTCACATTTTATCACTAATCAGACTGAATGTTTTTAACAGCATCTCATTTGGCCAGAATTATTCATTTCATGAAAGTGGCTGCTAACTTGATTTAAATAACAGTGATAGGACATCTCAAAATGTGGACTCTACATACCTGTCTACATTTCCATACAGATGAGTGCATTAAAACATGAATCTAATAGTCTCTAATTCAATTCTTCAACATCTCCTGAAAACAGTCCTCCCACTCATATGAAGACAACCTCATGTTTTCTTTCATTATATCAAGTTACCTTACAAAGACCTGGACATCCTTTCCACTGGCCAAATAACTGTGTCATTGGCAGACTCTAGATGCACCCAGAAAAACCAGACAAAGCATTCCAAAGATAATTGACAAAATCTTTGCCTCTTTCAAACATGTGTCAACAAGCAAGATTGTTGAGCAATAGAGGCTCTCACATGACAGAATGATTGTAGCTTTTTAGACAATATCTTTTGTCAACAAGACAAAGAGAAGACTTGTCAAAATAATATGTTTCTGCAGGAGAAGGGTGTGAGCTCTTTTCTCCAGCTAATAAAAATGTGAAACTTCATACAGAAAGATAAAGAAATTTTTCTACCTTCCATGTGTATTTTTGCTTATTTGTTTATTTTGTTTATTTCCCATGTTTTGTGCATTCCTGTGGAGACATCTAAAACCATGGGTCATTCTCTCCAGCTTCTTTCTCCCTCCCCTGCCATTGGTTGTTTTCTGTACTATTGCCCCAATTCTCTTGATATTATTTAAGTTTTTGTCCTCAGTAAATGCTTTCTTCCTGCCCTCTATACTACAATATAGGCCATCTCAAGGTTCTCAGCTGTGTTGAATTCCATGCTAGGAGAGACCCAGGATATAGATTATATAAATATCTCTCTCCTCTCTGTAATTCATTATGAAGCCCTTCTGATCAGGTTTGTAAGGCTACTTGCATATTCATTCTTACCAGCCACTGTTCTGGCCAGATGTCCTGTTTCAGAAAAGTGCAGACCATGCTCCAAAAAACAAAAACTTTTCTAATGACACCAGCTACAAGCCAGTTGTTTACTTCTAATATACTTTTCACTCTGCCTGGGCTGTGCTCTTCAACAGAAAGATGTAATGAAATAATAACATGTACTCCATGGTCCTTCAGCTTCCTACTCAAAGCATTGTAGTCCTTTTCAATAAATTGAAGGCAATATCTTCCAAGCATATTGACAAGTTCTGTACTCTCCCATGGAGATTTCTGTAGATAATTTCAGCAGACAGATGGTTGTCAATGAACTTTCATCTTATTCTTCATAGGTGATAGCTTGGGTGAAGGGACATGAAATAAGATAGGTAAGGGACAGAGCAGATTCGCAATGCAAGAGAGAATGATGACATTATCTCAAGAATTTTAGGCTAAAGCTATGTTGAATTCTGTATCTTGCAGTACTATTTGTTCCCTCAGGGATTAGAAAGAGGGGTAATGGTCATTGGACTTCATAAATCTTGTCATTCTCATTCTTAGATAGTGGATCTTTACCCTGAGAGACAGCACTTCTCTTGATATATCTTATCAGGACTGCACACCACTACATGTGTTCCTCTCATCTGGAAACCATCTAATATTCACATATATCTTTTCTTCTTCTGGGAACTGGGATCATCTCTTCCATCCATAGGTCACAACCATGCTTTCTGAAGAAGTGAGGCTGTTGTCTCTTTTTCTGTACCTCATAACTGCTGATCAAGAGGAGAGCTTGAAATTAATTGTGTAGCTCTAAATTTATACCATAGTTCTTCATAGTTCAGATTCTGTGTATCATAATCTTCCATGTGTCTGTCTCCTGTTTCAGGCATTTCCCTGCCTAGAGGTTTTCCCCAAGTGTGGCTCTTCCAGGTAGGTTTGTTCTGTCTGAAAATTATGTTATCTTTGTCATTCTTTAATAAGTTGAAGAATAGATAAATGAGCTCAAGCTGCTATACTTTCTCTTGTACTTGCTGCATGTGTAACACCCCACATCTTCTGCAAGAAAACAAACATGGCAAATATGTTATTGCAGCAGCTCTTTCACCATCTGTGTTTAGTCAGATACAGCAGCATGGCCCTCAAAGTCTCTCCCTCAAACTCCTGCATGAAACATCATGCAAAATGCCTGCTTTCCCTTTCCTGAGCTAGACAGACTGCTATAGCAGCTCCATAGAGATAGCAGCTGCAAGCTCTGTTCCTGCTCAGAAGCACCACCCCCTTAGACAATATGCTCAAAGGGTGCCTGTGGCCCCAAATACACAAAAGCACACAAGCAAGCCTCCAAACATATCAGCCAAACCATCAGTCTTAACTTCAAAAACAAACACTCACCTCCTATCTCTCCAGAGACTGAGGAAGCATTTGTATAAACAATCCAATGAATTCTTATCTGAAATACAACCTAGACACCTCAGAGAATGAGACTATGATCAATTTATTTTAGAACATGCTTACCTCTATGATGCATTACTAAGGAGATTATCACACAAATATTTAACCCAACTGCACCCTAACAGGGTGTAGCCAGAAGGCGGGATACAGGCGGGAATTATCACAAGTAATTTGCCATCGATTCCACTGGCCAAGTGCAGATAGGCTGTAGTCCGGGTCCCAGGAGAACTCAGCAAGCCTTTTTTCAAAGTTTGACTTTGAAAAGCAGCTTGCTGAGTGCTCCTGGAACCCGGACTACAGCCGAGCTGCACTCAGCTGGCGGAATCAGCAGCAAATTATGTGTGATAAATCCTGCCTGTATCCCACCTCCTGGCTGCACCCCATTAGGGTGCAGTCAGGTTAAATATTATTGTGATAATCTTCTTAGACAGAAGGAAAAGAATCCCATGACTCCCCACAAATGAATTGTGTTATAGTGTTGTTACTGAAATCTTTGTTACAACATGTTAAAATATTAAAGAAATAAATGTTGTGGCAGAGAACTAGACCTGCGTGTCAGCTTTCTGTGTTTTCAGTGGTCCCTTGAGGAGTCTTAAGTGGCATTTGAGCTGCCTGTGTTTTTAAAAGCCCCAAGGATGCCAGAATTTCAAATCAAAAGATATTTTACAGAATAACAGGGTCTGAGATCTCTTAATGTATAAATGTTCCAAAACATAAAAAGAAACATTTTAGCAGCTGCTTTTCCCCCCTCTCAATATACATCTCTGTCTCTCATAAATCCCACGAGGGGACTCATCTCTGACACAGCCTACAGCTAGTCTGAGTGTAGGAAATCAAGTAAAGAATGGTATTGAACCTGCTGCATAGTAGCTTAGGAAACAGATTGGGTTGAAGAGTAGTAAGCTACATCACATATGAATATGTGTCTATTAAAAATAAATAAGTGCATAGTTGGTTTTCCCTTGGAGAAAACAACAAACAAGGAAAAGAGATCCACAAAAGTGAATATGCTATCTTTGATTTCTGTTTTCAGCCCCAGTGCACTGTGGGAGACAATAAAATAAATACACAATCAGGATTATTTAGAAAAGAGTAGCTGGGTTTGTCTGGTGCAGCAAATAACAGAGCTATATAGTATTTTAAAGATCAACACATTGATTACTACATTATCTCAGTCCATAAAAAAAGCCTGTTACCATAAATTTGTTAAAACTTTAAAATGCTATGGGAGTCTGTTATTTAGATTAAGGAAACTGTCACTGAAGAAATCTTATCTGCTTCCCAATGTGGCAGCAGTACAGCTAGTTGGGATGTGAAACATGGCCTTCACTATGCCTAAGCATTTGCTTTTATTTATTCATTGGACGTTATCACATGGGGGCAAATCTGCTGGTTAATCCAAACAAAATCCTGACCAAAACTGGATTACTGTCCCGTGTTTTCACACGATGTCACGCAGAAACTGGAAAGAAAGTGGACAGAAAGTGGACAGAAACGTGATCTTTTGTAATTCACTTGTCTGGAGGAAATGCAAATATGTAATTACCATAATATGATCTCCAAATGCGCATTGGGGAGCATTTCCCTGCTGTTGCCATGGTTCCAGTGATCATTCCTCTTTCTGCACATGTGCAAGAGGCTCATTTCTACTACATTTATGGGTGTTTTTTTTCTCTTGTGTGTGGACGTTCAATGCACTTACTGTAAATTCGCAATTAAGGTAATGATGTTTGCGGAAACAAGGTTTATTTCCCGTTTATTTTCAGGATGCCTCATTTCCACTTTATTTTCAGTTTCTGGGCCAGGTGTGATAATGTCCATTGTGTTGCCTAATGTTTTATGGAAGGGCTTTTGGTGCTTTTAAACCTGCCCTGATATTGTGACCCATCTGCTCCTTGCCACATAGTATACATTTACAAACATGGGTAGGTGGATATGACAAACTACAGAAACCAGCTACAGATGGGTGTTACATTTTTGCACTCTACTTGACACTCCCTCTGTCATGTGGACTGTGAATACTACCAGTGGGGTGGTGGGGCCAGGACCCACAGGAGCACCAGGACAGTTTCACAAGTAGTATTAATTATATCTTCTACTACCTTCTTCATGCTTCCCTTTTCCCTCTGAGTTAAAACTGTGTATTGTTATGAGTTATCCCTGAAAAAGGAGTTATCCCTGAACAGGACGAGAGAGAAACCTCTGGCTGAGAAGCCATTTTCATTGGGCAATTTCTTTTCTCAAGCTTGGAGTGTTCTTATTCCTGAGTGGCAGGGCTTCCTGAGTCATAGGGGTGGAGCTAACAACCTAGCTTTTTAGAACTGTTTCAGAGGCTTCAGAGGCTTTTCAGTCAGGGAAGACTCAGAACACAGAGCAGAAGAAGACCTGGGAGCTGTGTTTGAGGGTTATCCAATTCTTTTAAACTGTTTTTCTTTAAGGAGCTAAATGGGGGGGGCTTTTCCTCAGAGCAAGATAGGGCCTCGGCAGACGGCTAATTGAGCCACCTTCGAGGCCCTGAAGAGGAGGGGCAGCTGCACGAACGGCGCCCCTTCCTCTCCCTGAGGTCGCCCTCGGAGTTGCCGGCCCTCCACACGGCCAGCACTCTGGGGATGACCTCACGCTGCGGTGACCGGACGCGCCGCGGCGGAAGAGTCAGGGAAAGTGCACCCACTGCTTTTAGGGCGCACTTTCCCTGACATCTAAAAGGAGTGCCAATTTGGAGCTCCTTTTAGAGTCGCCGCAGGAGCACAGCGGTGCGGAGGCTGCAGTCCCGCTGCGCTCCGTCTGGTGGCATCTCTGGGGCCTCCATCTGCTGAGGCCCAATGTCAGAGACATGTTTGGGGAAGGTACTAGCAATTGATAACTCTCTATATAGCTATAGCTCCAATCTCTTCAGCTTGCTGACAGTGCTTGGTGAAAAAGCCAGGCCAACAGGGGTCTTTTTATGGGTTTCTAACTGGGGACTTTTGGAGGGGAAAGCCCAGAGTCCTATTTCACTGACTACTTTAGACTTCTCAATATGGACACTGAGGGAGCTGCTACAGTCACCTGCAACAGTTGTGGAATGTCTATCTTCTTGCCTGTGGATGAAAGTAACTTCACCTGCACCAACTGCAAGTTGGTAGCCCTGTTGGAAGAGAAGGTCCAGCAGCTGGAGGCCTGGGTAGGGACACTTCAGCATATTAGGGTGCAAGCAGTTTTCTTGTACAGAACAGAATGTAGGGTCCTGGATGACGAACACAGACAGGAAGTTTCTACAGAGGAGGTAACTTCACATACATAGGAGGTACATAGTTGGAGGAATGTCACACAGAAGTAGGGAAACCAGGGATTGTTCTGTGAGATTGCAGCTACAGAATTAATTTGAAGTTCTATCCCTCATCAGGGATGATGAGGAAGAGCAAAAGGAAAAGTCCTCAGGGACAATGCAGGGGATCTTGAGTGCACCACCACAGGGAATAGCTGGTGCTGTGCCTCAAAATAGGTGTGTGGTGGTGAGGGGCACATGATCAGTGGTTTGTGGGACTGACAAGATTTCTTGGGAGGTGTGTTGTCTCTCTGGAGCAAAGATCTGTGATATATGACAGGGAGGATGACAAGACTTGTCAAGCCTACAAACCATTACCCCTTCCTTTTAGTCCATGTGGGAACCAATGATACTGCAAGGCACAGCTTTCAGAATATCATAAGGGATTATGAAGGGATTATGAGGGAAGCTGAAAAAGCTGGATGCATAGGTTGTCATCTCATCTCTTCTCTCCTCTCAGTTGAAGGATATGGTCCAAGAAGGGAGAGAAAAATAGTGTATATAAACAACTGGATCTACAGATGGCGCCTCCGAGAATGATTTGGATATTGGATCATGGTCTGCAGTTCCATGAGGGGGGGGGGTATCTGGCAAATGATGGTCTGCATCTCATGCCAGTTGGCAGAAACGTTTTTGCCAATATTCTCAAAAATCAGGAGGGCTTTAAACTGAGTTATGTGGGAGAGGGAGACAGTATCTTGGAAGGCAGGAGTACATCATGGGCTGGAGATAATAGTCAAACAGTTATAAAAGGGACAAGAAAAATAGTGCATGGACCCAACAGTGGGAGGGTGAAAACTTTACACAGACAGCTAGGAGGGAAAACCGATGATCTTCAACATCTCTACACTAATACAAAGAGCATGGAAAATGAGCAAGATGAGCTTGAACTCCTAGCACAACAAAGCAAAGCATATGATATAATAGGCATCACTGAAATCTGGTGGGATGAGTATCATGATTGGAATGTAGTAATAGAGGGGTATAACCTTTTTTTAGAGAAATAGGCCAAACAGGAAAGGAGGAGGAGTAGCATTATATTTCAGGGATATTTATATCTATGAAGAGATCTAGGATTTAAATCCTGGAAAACAGTTGGAGAGCATCTGGATAAGAATTAAAGGGAAAGGAAACAGTAGGGATGTTACTGTGGGAGTCTACTACAGACCCTCAAGTCAGACTGAGGAACTGGATGACACCTTTCTAGAACAGATGGCCACACACTCACAAAGGAGAGATGTAGTAGTGATGGGTGATTTCAATTATCCTGATATTTATTGGAAATCAAACTCAGCCAAGACATTAAGGTCTAGCAAACTCCTTACTGAAAGAGCACTTGGAAACAATAAAGAGGTGGGGAAGAAGAAGGCTTAAATTACCCTAACCCTCCCCATTCCTGAAGGAGCACTGGGAAACAACAAAGAGGTGGGAAAGAAGGCTTGCATTATCCCGCCCCCCCCCAGCCACCCTCAGGAGGGCAAATAGCATCCAAAGCAGCATTACACATAAGATAGGGATGTGGAATGTGAGGAGCATGAGCCAAGGGAAGCTGGGCATAGTGAAAATGGAAATGGAATGCATGAGCATAGCAGTACTGGGGGTCAGTGAGTTAAAATGGACAGGAATTGGCCACTTTGAATCAAACAACTACACAGTGTTCTACTCAGGCAATGAAAAGACAAGAAGAAATGGGGTGGCTTTTGGAGTAAAATCCAGTTATCACTATCAGAAATAATTGAGAAGATAAAAATGATTTTACCCAAATTAAATTTTCTATTTCAGAATATCCTGATAATACACAATAGGCAAATATTTCAAGAGTGGCAAAAAGACTTGAGGGAATTTATTTGGAAAAGTAAAAAAGCGAGAGTCAATTGGCTAACAATGACAAGACAAAGTAAAGATGGAGGGAGGAATGTACCAGATTTAGAACTCTAGCACAAAGCAAATGTCTTAGATTGGCTATCCGAATGGATAACATTAGAAGACCAGGATATATTGAATTTGGAGGGATTCAAAAATAGATTTGGATGGCATGGATATCTATGTTATGATAAGGATAGAGTTCACAAAGAATTTTACCATCATGTAATAAGAAGAAGCTTACTTAAAATTTGGAAAGAAGTTAAAAAAGCAATATATACTAAAATACCTTTATGGACTTCACCACACAAAGCTTTCTTTGGAAGATGGACAGCCCTTCGAATTTGGATAAAATATAAAGAAATACTGGAGAAGATTGAAAACCAATTGGAATTAAAAGCCATGTCTGAGATTCAACATTTAGATGATAAAATGCATTGGTTACTATATACCCAAATAAAGGAAAGATTTAAAATGGATACTAAGCTGCAAGGGGTGGAAGAAGAATTAAAAAACATAGATAAAATTTGGATGGGGACAAGAGAGAAGAGGATAAGTAAATTATATAAAATATTAATGTGTCAAAGACAGGAAAAAGAAATAATATTAGATAACATGATCAAGTGGGCAACAGATATTGGTAGGACAATAATGATAGATCAGTGGGAGAAAGCAAGAAAAATGACAAGAAAGTTTACTCGTTCTCAAGATATAAGAGAAAATCAATGGAAAATGGAACAAAGATGGTACCTCACCCCTGCTAGAATGGCAAAAATTTATAAATTACAAACAAATGAATGTTGGAAATGTAGACATAATGTTGGATCTTAGTATCATGTCTGGTGGAGATGTCCCAAAATGAAAATGTTTTGGAAAAAATACACATGGTGATGGAAGATATACTTAAAAATAGATTTGAACTATATCCAGAACTATATCTATTAAATATGACACACAGATTAGAATCGGATATAACTAGAAAATATTGGAGAGTAATACTTTATATCGTCTCGGCAGCAATAATACTAATAGCCTCCAAATGGAAACAGGAGATAACTCCAATGGTAGATGAATGGTTATTGAAACTGTCAGAGATGAAGGAAATGGAGAAATTAACAAGGTTATTGAATAATGAGATTGTGGAATTGGTTGATAAAGAGTGGGCTC
>CM034705.1:24171946-24182254 GCA_020142125.1 Phrynosoma platyrhinos | reverse complement strand
TTCAACTTGTGGTCTACTAGGACTCCTAGATTCCTTTCACATGTAGTCATGTTAAGCTAAGCATCCCCCATCCTGTATCTATGCATTTCAATTTTTGGTCCTAAATGCACAACCTTATATTTCTCCATGTTGAAATTCATTTTGTTAGCTTTGGCCCAGCTTTCTAATCTATCAAGTTCATTAGCTAATCCTCCTAATTGATGTCATCTGCAAGTTTGATAAGTATACCCCCTATTCTTTCATCCAAGTCATTGATAACAATGTTGAATAACACTGGACCCAGAACAGGACCCTGTGGCACCCCACTGGTCACTTCTCTTCAAGATGAAAAGGAGCCATTGTTGAGCATCCATTGGGTTCAGCTGGTCAACTAATTACAAATTCATGTAACAGTTACCTTGTCTAGCTCACATTTTACTAGCTTGTTTGCCAGAATGTCATGGGAACCTTGTCAAAGGCCTTAATGAAATTGAGATATGCTATATCTACAGCATTCCCTTTGTCTACCAAGCTGGCAATTCTATTAAGAGAGAGCAAGAGGTCAGATTTGCCTGGCATGACATATCCATAAACAAATATACAAAAATCCCTTGGCAAGGGTATTGTACAGCCTGCAACAATCAATAAGAATCAGTTCTTTAAAAAATAGGTCCAAAAGTGATACAGTCTTTTCATAAAATGTTGTGGTTTCTCATTCTAGTCAAGTAAAGAATTTACATCTTGAGTCTGGACCACCTCAGAAGATGATCATCACATGACAAATAGATATTGTGTCTATTAAACAGAATTGTAGATGGAGTTGTAATTTCTCCTGTGCTAATTCTGCCATGCATGTTTACTTTCTGCTTGCTATATAATATCAAAAATCATTTATTACTGCATAGCTGGTGAGAAGAGGAAATGAGGATTGACAAATATATCAGTTTCCCTTTCTCCTGTAATTTTTTTTAAAAAAATCTTGCTTCCATTCAGAATGTAAACACATTTGAAACTTGTAGTACCTTCTTATCAAATTTGCCAAACTAACATGAAATCCTGAGATATTGGCAATGACCAACTAAACAAATACAACACCTAACATGGAGAACAGGAGTGTCAAATGCATCTGAGGAAGTAGACTTTAGTCTATGAAAGCTCATGCTGCCAACTTCTTTCTTTCAGTTAGTCTCAAAGGTGCTATAAGATATCTCTACAACCTTTGTTTATTTTATTTTTGCATTTCATAGAAACATAGATTTGGCCTTCATGGACCATCAATTCCAAAAACCCAGTTTGCAGGATCTCTAACTAAAACATCCCCAGTCCAGCCTCTTTTTTGAAGACATCCAGGAAAGGACACCTCACCACTTCTCTCTCATTTCAAAAGTTTTGTCTCATCAGGCAAAGTTGTTAAAGTGTTTGTGCATTCTTGTTTTTTGCTTGCATTTTGCCCCCAAACTGCAAAAATAAACATGAAAGAAAACAATGTATGTTGTATAAATAAATGTATTTACTCGAAACATACTTGTTCCTAAATGTGAAAAATCACAGTGTTCAATTATATTTTCAGTGGGTTCTCTCAATGTCCCAAACTACTCTTCCTCATCAAGAATGGACAAGAAAATGTGCAAGCATTCTTTTTATTGTTAAGGAATGTTCCATGTTGTACTAGCTTGCCATATATTTGTTAAAGATTAGAAGCCTACCAAAAGAGAGAGAGAGAGAGAGAGAGGTGGCAACCCTTGTTCACCAAGGGCATGGTTTAAAATCCAGAAATCCAAGTGGATGAACAAATAGGTCAATTTCCTTTTATCACACATTTTATTTTATTTTATTAAAAATAGCATGTTCTTTCCATTCAAATATGAAGAAATATAATATCAGCATGTCATTTTCTTATCAAAAAGAAGGAGAAGGGGAAGGAAAAGGGAAGAGATGAGATTTTCATCTATCCCTAGTGGACATTGTGACCAAAATAACATTGAAAGAATAGTTGCAGCTGCATCTTCATTTAAGGCCAGTGTTGATGACTTCTTTAGTAATTGGTTGGGTCAATGTGGCATAGTGGTTTAAGTGTCAAATTATGATTCTGGAGACTAGGGCTCAATTTCCAGCTTGGCCATGAAACCCACTAGGTGACTTTTGGTAACGCATATACTCTTAGTCTCATGAGAATGACAAACCTCTTGTGAACAAATCTTGCCCCCCCCCAAAAAAAACCACAACATTGTAGGTTTGCTTTAGGGTCTCCATAAGTAGAAACAACTTGAAGGCACATAACAACAAACAAAACATGGAGATCACATTTAACATTGTGTTGGCTATGAAAGATATATACATCTAGGAGAAAATATGGTTTTAGAGGATCCTTGTATTAATGAAAAGGAGGCTACAATCAGATCAGAAATCATTTTTTATCTACATTGTGTTTATTTGTTGTTGCATTGAAGAGGAAATACTGCTTTCTAGTGTATTACTATACATTTAATCATTAAAGCTTGATTTTAATTTGTTACTTTGTCAAGTAGTCTAATTAATACTAAACATACAAAAGTGATGTGTAGAGAGAAAAAAAGTTTCACCAGGCTGGTTGCAAACTCCTGTGATGAATTAATTGTCATCCTGCATGGTAGGAGTGGAGTCAGCAATTATGTGCAAATTGCTGTTTTGAAGATCAGGAGATTCACTAAAACAGATGTAATTAAACGCACTTGATAATTACCATTATGCTGGTACTTAATATTAATTGGACCACAGGGTCCCGATTTTCTCCACAAGAAATGAGAACAGTTGAAGGAGAAAAGGGAAAGTGGAGTCCATGAAGAAACGGAAGAACTGTCATAGGTGCAATTTTATTAGAATAGATGGCACTGTGCAAGAAAATTTTGGAAGACTGTCTTCGTTTAAGGAATTAACTGTGAGGCGTGTTCCTTTCTACTCAAGAGACCAGATTTTATTTCTCAGTGTTGAATCAAGTAGTGTACAGTATTGTAGAGTGTCAAGGTTAGATTATCTAAAGGCATACAATCTTTTCAAAATCAGGCATAGGTTTTTCATAGTTGTGCCTAAATTATAAGTTTATTGGACTGAAAAGCCACACTTTTGTGAAAGACTGTGATGTAGATGCTAGAGTACCAGCACTTTGACAATCCAGGTTCAAGTCCCTACTGAACCAAGGAATGGAGTGGGTGACTTTGGGCCATTCACTATTTTTCACTCTGGCATACAGGGTTGTTGGGGATAAAATTAGGGGAAGAGAGATGGGTACATTCACTTGGTAAAACCTCAAAGGGGTCCTTTTGTTGTCCATAGACTTTCAAACTCCAAAATGCCAGTTCAAAGGGAAAACTAGACAAGGAGATTATCATGTGTTTGTCTGTCTATTTGTTTTTTTGGGGATATGTGCCTCATCAAGTGATGAAAGACATCTCTGTGTAACATAGCATGGGATCTTCCTCATATTCATATCTTACATTTCATTTGTCTTATTTTGTGGCTGGTTATGCAAGATGTACTAGAATATTTATTATATTATTATTATTATTATTATTATTATTATTATTATTATTATTATTATTATTATTATTTTGCTGAGGCACTTATTGCTGAGAAAATCCAGTGGGATGATGGAATGTGAGTTAATCCTAAGGAATACACATACTCCTTTTCCAGGGTCAGACCTGATACTGGCCCCAAGGTTTTGGCCTAGACAACATGAGGCCAGGGGGAAAATGAGCCTTTTGACCCATGGGGACAACCCCCAATCTGAACCCAGTTAATAAACAGTTCACATTCTATGCAATGTAGAGTAAACAAGAGGGAAAAATCATTGACATAATCAAACACCTTTTCCATTGCAAAAAAAATTATTTCTCCCCAAAGAATCCAGTGTTACCTATACTGTCATTACACGAGAAATGATTATACATTGTGATTCTAAATCAAAAAGGGCTTGGGTGACTGGTGTTGGATGATAAATTCTGCAGTCCATGTCATTGCCCACATATAGTCTGAGAATGCATCTAAATGTACCAGTATTCCACTTTACTTTTAGGCCAGCCACAATGGCAGTTCTTGCCTCACTTGTTCTGGTGCACTATGAAGAGAGTAATACATTTGTGAAATACACAACCTGTTTTACTTTCCACTGTGCTTTGCAAGCTACTTTGTGTTCTCTTTCAAAACAGAAAGCTTGGAAGAAAGGCTGCTATTCTTGTTTTGTTGTTGTGTGCAACTTATTTCCAACTTATGGTGACACACAAGATTTTCTGGGTCTGGGAGAATGTTGCTCATGCCAGGTTACTGTGGGTTTCCATGGCTGAACAGGGAATTTTGCCCTGTTTTCTGAAGTCATAATCCTACACTCAAACCACTGCATCATGCTGACTCTATTCTTATTTTACAGATGGGAAATTGAAGTTGTCTGAGATCATGACATATACCAAGAAAAGTGTTTTGAATCTCCAAGTTTTCCAGGACTCAAAACTCTATTCACTGAACATCAGCAGCCCTTAGCCATATAACTAACATAAAAACTTAGAGTTTTTTTCCCTTTATGTCTGCACCTCATAATTTAATATAGAGATTTCCTGGAGATGGCCTGACTTGTCTTCTCTCAATGGAGAACCTGCCAACTGTGTATATAACTCCCTTGATAGTACATATGTTCAGTGTTCTGCAAAGCTTCTTGTTTCCCCGTGCAAAGTCTCCATGCTCTTGCAATTGTGGCACAATTGTCAAGGGGGGAAATCACATACATCTCTCTGGTACATTGTCTTCAATGAAGCAATAAACCAGTACCCCAGGGACAATGAAATCAACTACAGGACTAGGAAAAAAAAACTGAGTACAATGCAAACACATTCAATAATGTTTAGGGAATGTTTCTTTTTAACTTTAAATTTATTTCACAAAGGCTTAATTATATAAGTAGAATCCCCACTGAAATTTTGCTCCATAGAAACATTCAAAAGGGAGATTAGAGGATCAAAATATCCAGGAAATTCAAAAGGAGTTTTACTAACACTAGCAACTTTTCACTGGGTGATGTTCCACAGATCCATGTATGTTGTTAGATGTCATCTAAATTGAAACACTTGGCGGTTCCTCTTTAGATAAGTCATCAGACTTTTGGAAGAGAAGTCAAATATGTTTTGGAAGAGAAGTCAAATGTTGAAACATTTCTGGCATTCATTATTTTAAAGAAAAGCCAAGCATTATGGTTTTCTTTTTTCATAGATATGGGCTCTGTGCCTCAAAAAGCAATTTCCATGCCTGACCTAATTGGGCTCACAATATCAGTTGCCTACATAGTCAAACATCTCTCTTCCAAATTCTCACAATAGCCTTTGTGTCTCCTATTACTACTGTTGTGCTTACAAAGTGTGCAGAAAAATCTATGGTGCACAACCTATGCCTCTAGAAATGTGCAACCACATATTATTGGATGAAATTGTTAACAGAGGTGAGGTTTGTATTCATACAATTCTTATAAACTAGTATTCCTGCATGTGGAGCAGATGGACATCTGAGAATAGCATGAAAATGGAGTGAAATTTTGATAGGAAATTGTAGTTAACGTCCCTTTGAGGGCACCTCTTGAGAAATGCAAAATGCACCATACAATTTAACTGTATGAATAAATTCTCCTTAAGAATCTGGACTCTCTCCCCACTCATATTTCCTTCTCTTTTAAGGACTTCTTACAGAGCAAAAGTTCAGAAACAGATATATATATATGGATGCAAAAATAAAATGTATATGCCATATGATATCCATGAGACAAAATTCAAAGAAGAAAATTAATAGTAGAACAAAGTTCATGCAGAGCACTATGTTTCTGCTTTCCAGATGAGCCTTTGGGATTTAAATGGAGACACCTGCCAAGAAAATGTTTCCTGCCTGCTATAACACTGGAGAATGCGATCTCTCTTTTCCTTGTTATTTCAAAGAGCTCTTGTCAATTAATTACCTTGTTACTTGCAGATAATTGTCATTCCTGAGCCCAGATTCTAACTGATCGCTTTTCATTTATTTCTCCGCATGTCAATAGCATGAAATGGATGTTGCAATGTGTCTGAACTTGCTGCCAACAGTGAAGAACAGCAAGGCAGGTTTTGGTAGACATTTCAAAAGTGCCAACAAACCTCCAGAGAGAAAAAAAAGTGATATCTTAAAAAGGAAAACACTACAGCAGGTTATTAAAATGTTTCAAGGAGCTAGGAAGATAAGCATGTTGACACTTTGTCCTGAATCCCAACTAGAGCAGAGCCATTGAATCAACTGTTGATTGGTGACTTAAAATCCATTGATTCAGGGCTGATGCAGATGGCCCGTAAAGCCTCTATGCCACCCTTGGAAGTGATGGATTGGGGCCATGGCAACCATATGCCATGGCCCTGATCCTCCTTTTTGCCGCCCCCAGAAGAGCAGGCAAATGACACTCCTTTTGGGGTGCAAAAAGCCAACCTTTGCACCCTTTGATGCAGTGTGGATGCACGCTGCACCAAGAGGGTGCCCTGATGTCATGTACCATGCGGTCAGGCATGCAATGTCAGGGCAGAGTTGGGACAGCTAGAAAGCAGTCGTCCTGCCCCAACTCCACCCCCAGGCCAGCCTAAAGTTCCTGTCTGCATCCTCCCTCAGTGAGTCTACTTTAATCAGACTAATGCAGCCTCAAATTGAATAAAACTACTATCTGTTCCATTTCTGAATAACTAATAAAAAGATTGCTGTTTCAGGCAATTAAATAGCACAGCTATTGTAATGTTGCACACTTGTATGACTGTAAAGGAAGTTCTTGCAACTCTTTCAGAAAAGGGTAGGAACTATTGCACTACTTCACAAGGGAGGAGCTAAACTATGTGATTTCTCATTCTTGCACATAAAAATAAGAGAAGCAAGGGTTTGCAGTGTGTGTGTGTATGTGTGTGTGTGTGAGAGAGAGAGTTTATGTTAATGGGTATATAGATAGAGGCAGACAGACAGACCAGCCAATACCATACATGTAGCACCTTTGAGACTAACTGAAATAAAGAAGTTGGCAGCATGAGCTTTCATAGGAATATTACAATGACTGATTTGATATAAATACCCCTTTTGGGTCCCTGCCATGGCCCTGGAATGGGAGAATCCCTTATTGCCATGAACCCAAGGTAAGCATATCATGTAGGCACCTGAAAGGTCCCATCTGTACTTACAACAATTTGCAGATCAAAAGAGCCAGGCTTAGAAGTTGAAAAGCAGGACATTAGCACCTAAGTGAATAATGAGTGCCAACCAGGATGTGTCTGGCTGAAGATGAGTTAACATTAACATCCTATCTCATCGCCTTGGAAATTGTTTACTTGAAAGAGTAGTAATCAGAATCCTTTGATGTACAAAAGCAGCTCTTCACCTCAAGCTAGGTTTTAGGGTATAAAAGATCCCCCAAATCTCAGGCACATTTGATCTGGTTAGATTTCATGGTGCCACTGTGCCATTGTGAACTCTGACTTGGGTCCCAGCTCTTTCCATTGTCCTTTCTCTTTTCATAACTGTTGAGTCTATCCATCTTCATCCATTATTGATGCAGTCTCCTTCAGATAATTATCACCATTTGAAAGTCTTGTGTTCCTATTCAAGCTAACTACTTTATTCCTAAATTCTTGTGTGTATGTGTATATGGTAGGGTGTCTTTGTATGTTTGAATCCCCCATATAAATTACAGTTCACTGGAAAGCTTTGTCTCTATCAGCCTATTCCTTAGCCACCTCTGTAAACATAGGATAAAAGATCCCATAGAAGAGTTGGACTGTAGTAATTCCCCAATTTCAAGTCCTTCTTTACAAAAGTCTACAAAAACTCATGCTGCCAACCTCTTTATTTCAGTTAGGGGGGATGCAGATGGGTGTCCCTGGGCCACCCTGGGAAGCAGAGGATTGGGGCCAAGGCTGCCCCAGGCCTCAGTCCCAATCCTCCCTTTTGCCACCTCAGAAAGGAGTGCCAAAATACTGGTTCTTTCAGAGGTGGAAAACAGGCCACCTGAAGAGCTGCCACACAGCTCTTCTGCACCCCTTCCAGTGCAGTGCATCACGATGCTGAGGCAGAAGGATGTCTTAACGGCACACATTGTGCGTAATGATGCACACCATCATGATGTCCTTGGCATGGGGTTGGGTTGCCTGGTGTGTGGCTGCCCCTCTCCTTCCCTGCCTCCAAGACAGCTCAAATATCTGTCTGTAGAGGCCCTTAGTCAAAAGGTGCTACAAGATCTTTCTACATACTGATTTTACAGACTAACACAGCTATATCTTTGAACAGTAATATACATGAATTTCTTGACAAACAGCTGTGAAGGACTTCATTCAACACTGACAATCATTGGAAACTGAAGCAAAACAACATAACAGAGTCATAAATTCCTCATTCCTGTTCCAAATAAATGATAATATAAGATGCAAGTGAGATGAAAAAAGCCTGTACTAAATAATGGACACACAAAATAGTATTGTGGTGTGTTTGTCTTGCTTTATTCTTATCTCTTACTGAAGCATAAGCACATCCTCACATCATGAAAGCGTCTATGAATGCTAGGTGAGAAAATCCCAAGAGAGAGAGAGAGGACCACAGTGATTATTTGGAGTCTGTGGGGAAGAAGAGGATGGTAGCTCCAAGCCTACTTTGAACCTCTGCCTCCTTAGTGGGACTGTGTCCTCACAGGACTCAGGCCCTGGCCCAGCAGGCTTGTGTTGGGTTCAAAGAGCAAGTTCCTGTCCTTTGCCCTGCAGAGAGAAGGGATTGTTACCTGCTTCAACCATCCCTGCTTTTATCATATGCCTGTCTATTTATTGTACTGTTTTTAATAGCTACAGGTTTTGAGTGTGTTTATATAAAAGTGGTTAGCTGGAACAGAATGGAGATTCTGTGTTGTAACACCTACTCTGCTGCTTAACAGTCTCCCTTCCTGAGTTAGCTGTGGTGGTCTTGGTGTTGTGTTGGAGTCCATATGAATATTAGTGTTAGGGGTCTTCAACATTCATTCTGAAACTGCCCTGTAAGGAGTAGGTCAGGACTTAATGGCCCCCATGACAACCAAGGGTCTGACCCAAGTGGTATCTGGTCCTACCCATGCTGCTGGGTACACTCTGCGTGTGGTAATGATGATCTTGGTATGGAGGAACTCTCCATAGTTCTGTTGTCATGGACAGATCATTATCTGGTCAGTTTTAGATTTACTGTTGTGAGCTGCCCTAAGTCCCAGTTTTGGGGAAAGGGTGTAATAATAATAATAATAATAATAATAATAATAATAATAATAATAATAATAATAATAATAATAATAATATATGTAAGGGTATGTGTATGTATGTATGGTTTAAATATATACATTGCTTATTGTAAATTAAGGATTCCATGCACATTTCAATGAGACTGAAGATTCCTCTTCTCTATCATTTACCTAAATCTGTCTACATAAGCAATTCTGACTCACAGAAATTTCCAGGTAGGATTTAAACAATATATCTACAATCACATGGATAGAAAACAAGATCTATCCTCCATACCTGGGGACCTCCATACCTGGGGAAAGATGAACTGTTGACAGGAAGCTGGTATATCAATAGCTTTCTCATATACTCAGAAACTATAAAACAATAATACTGGGAAAAAATAATACTGGGAAAAAATAATGGTGTGTTATCAATACTGGGAAAAAATAATGGTGTGTTATCAATAGCTTTCTCATATACTCAGAAACTATAAAACAATAAAAACAGAAGCACAGCCATTAAAAAGATCTGTCACCTTTCAGTCAAGAAAAATATTGTGTGAGAGTATGTTCAAGCACTCCACACTACCCACACTATTGCATTCTTGAGAGCACTTATTGACTGGCTCTCTCTCACTTATTGAGAGATCTTCTTGAATGTTTTCAGACTAATGAGAAAAAGAAAGGAGATCTATGGAAAGGAATTCTTATACTTATGTCTATCTACTCCTTCCCGCATCCTCCACTTTTATCATATAAAAGTTCTTTAAATATTAAGTTTCAAACTCCTCCAACTCTGCAATTTGATTCCAATAAAGTTTTCATTCTCAGTCTGCCTATGGTGCTTAAGTGCCTCAATGTAGAGTCAATCTGCCATGGTGACATCAGGATATATTCTTATGACTTCATGAAGATTTTATGAACCTCCAGCACTAGATCCACATATTGCTTCATGTATGCATACTTTTGTAACAGTACCTGTTGTTCCTCCCCATCAGCATTTGCCTGATGCACAGGAAATGCTTGTTTTGGTGCAAAATGTGCAACTTTTTTGTAGAATAAGCGCTGAACTACATTTT
>CM034705.1:24158199-24171846 GCA_020142125.1 Phrynosoma platyrhinos | reverse complement strand
TTATTTACAATACAAGTAACAATGTTTTATTTGGTTTTACTGCACTTGTTATAATTGGTTACAGTTACAAATAATACTCTAAAATACTCTAATACTCCTTTCCTTGGAACACTTTCAGTTGATATCCTTCTTACATCTTCACTGTGCCCCAGAGTTTTAATCTTATGTTTTAATTTATATATTTTATTTAATATATATATTTTTAATAGAGGGTTATCATTATTTTTCAATATTATTTTATTCTTTATTTTGGGGTAGTTTGATTTAATCTAATTTTAGATGTAAGCCACTTTGATTGCCATGGCAAAAGGTGGTATAAATAAATAATATTTATTATTATTATTATTATTATTATTATTATTATTATTAATCCCCATAGGACACTCTTACCCTTTCAAGTAACAATGTTCCACTTGGTCTTGCTGCACTTGTTATAAACTGGTTACAGTTATGAATAATAATACTCTAAAACACTTATTTCCTTGAAACACTTTCAATTACCCCCACAGGACACTCTTAGCCCTTCTTTGGGTACCTTTATCACTATCTCTTAACCAGCCTTTAAGGCTATCAATACCCCTCAGGATATTCTGTTTATTAACTCCCTTACTCAGAGTTTATTATAGGAATTAGGCCCTCTCTTCTAGACCTTAACTCTGTTCCACTCTGGAACCTTCAACACCAGACCATCATTGTCTAGAATCCCAACCCTATCTGACTTCCAAGTGTTCCTAATGGAATTTTCCCCTCATGGCCCGACATTCCATGAGCTCAGTCTTGATTGGTTGTCACCAGGGCTGGCTCTAACCTGCCTTATCTCCACACCCATTGACAAGGTTGTCAAATCATGTCCAACCATAGGCGACAGTGCTCATCTCCATTACTAAGCTGAAAAAAACAGTGTTGTCAGAGACTACTCTGTGATCATGTGGCCAGCATGATTGCACAAAACACTGTTTCTGAGATTCCTAATGAAAACATATTAATCAAATCTGCAAATAATCAAAACTGCAAAAATCAAAGCTGTAAATGTGGAGGGCCAATTGTATATATATTCTTTATGGATTTGTCTAATCCTGTTTCAAAGTCATTTAAAGCTAGTGGCCATCACCAATATCACATGTTGCAATAATTAATCCCATAGTGCCATCATTGCATATGCACAGTGTCATCCAGTAGAGCTATCTCGAGAGGTCAGGGGCCTTTTACATTTTAGCCAACAAGAAGGAAATAAAGACCACTCAAGAGCTCACTGTGGATTTTCAAGACCAGGGGTAGGCAAGCTTTCCCCTTTAAGGGCCAAGCGACTTCAGCTCCCAGAATCCCAGGAGCTACTGGCCAACATGGGACTATTGGCAAACATGGCTGAGGCTTCTGGGAGCTGAAGTCCCTCGGCCCTTAAAGGGGAAAGGTTGCCTATCCCTGTTCAAGACACTTTGCAGACAAAATAGATTGGCTCTGCTCTGACTTGGATGCTGTAGTTGCGTGCTTGTCCTGTGTTACTGGATAAGTTCAAATTTATGCAAAGAATGTGGATAGGATCCATGGAGAAGTGAGGGACACCATGTGCATTCTGGATCCTTGCCCTTCCTGAATCCAGATAGAGGGGGACTGGCCAAGTGGATAAGGGAGTGGTGAATGGCTCACTGCAGCAAGGCAGATTTCCATTCAGCCTAAAGGAGGCTGTGTTGAGGCCATTACTGAAAAAGTCCTCCCTGGATCCCACCATTCTTAATAATTATCAAGCAGTCTCCAATGTCCCATTCTTGGCAAGGTTCTGGAGCTAGTGGTGGCCTCTCAGCTCCAGGGGTAGCAGGTAACCAAAGCTGTCTCCATCCCATAACCAGGTCTGAAAGGCAGATTGTAATGGATCTAGATAATCTGTTTCATCCAGAAACAGATTATCTAGATCCATTTCAATCTCCCTTCAGACCTGGTTATGGGATGGAGACAGCTTTGGTTACCTTGATGGTTGACCTATACAGGGAACTGGACAGGGGGAGTGTGTCCCTGTTAGTATTGTTGGATCTCTCAGTGACTTTTGATACCATTGACCATGGTATCCTTCTGAGTCACTGTTCTGGGATGGGACTTGGGGCACTGTTATACAGTGATCCTGGTCTTTCTTAGAGGGGTGAACTCAGAAGGTGGTGTTGGAGGACTCCTGTTCGACTCCTTGACCACTGGCCTATGGAGTCCCACAGGGTTCTGTTTTGGCCCCCATGTTATTTAACATTTGCATGAAACTGCTGGGAGAAGTCATCTGGAGGTTTGGGGTGTGATGTCACCAGTACACAGATGATATCCAACTCTATTTCTCCAGTACAGCTGTCTCTGTACTGAACCAATATCTACTGTCAGTAATGAACTAGATGAAGGCAATCAAATTGAACCTTAATCCAAAAAAGACAGAGGTGCTTCTGGTCAGTCATAAGGCAGATCAGGGAATAGAGACTTTGCCTGTACACTCCCCCTGAAATTTCAGGATGACAATATGGATGTTCTCCTGGACTCAACTTTGAGCCTGGATGCCAAGGTTTCATCAATGGTCAGGAGTACATTTGCACAGTTGAAACTTGTGCACCAGTTGAGCCTGTTTCTTAATATGTCAGATCTGGCTATGGTGTCACATGCCTTGTTTACATCATGTTTGGACCAGTGTAATGCACTCTACATGGGACTGCCTTTAGAAAGTGTTCAGAAACTTCAGTGGGTGCAAAACACCACAGCTAGAATGAGGACCAGAACCATTTATATTGAGCATATAACTCCCTTGTTGAAAGCGCTTCTCTGACTATTATGACAATTCAAAGTGCTGGTCATGACCTTTAAAGCCCTATAAGACTATTTGAGAGACCATATCTCCCCATACCAACCTGCTAGAGCCCTAAGATCATCAGGAGAAAGCTTTCCCTCAGCCCAACCACCATCCTCCACTCATTTGATTAGGACATGAGATATAGGCTTCTGAGTGACTGCTCCCAACCTCTTCCACAGACAGCTAGGCTGCTCCCTACCTCCTGACCTTTTGCCGGCAAGCAGGAATCTTTTTATTTAGGCAGGCTTTTTAACATAATAATCATGATATGGTGGTTTTATATGGATTGTGTGTTTTAGTTTTGTTAACTTTTTTGTATGTTTTTGTGTTAATTTTATACTATTTTAATTACCGTAGATGATTTTAACTGTTTTTAAATTCTCATGGGGCTGTGATTTCCCACTACATGCTGTTTTCCTTTATTTCATTCCTGCCATTCCCACCATGTAATTACCAGGAGTTCTAAAGTGAGTCCTATATCCAAAGATTCAGAGTAACAGGGGAATAGTCCAGCAAGCAGTTGCAGGGAATGCAACTAGATTCTGTATTATTTCAGTACTGGTACTTCAGTACTTCAGTTAGACATTGCTATAGTTGGTGTGTCTGCTCCACTTCTTACTACTCTATCATTAGTGTTTTGAACCATGGTACACAAGAAGTCAAAAATTATTTTCCCAAGAAAGGCTCTGGGGCAATCATTCTTTTGCTGCCAGACTAGGCATTTTGGCCAAAAAAGTATATCATCCTAGTTGATTGTGAAACTTCCACTTCTATGCCCAGTGCAAAGTATGTTTTCAGTTCTGGAGCATACTAATATGGAAAGTATCCATTGTTTTCTGGAGTTTTGTTGTGTAAGGAAATATCAACATCTACATGAAACCTTTGGGACTCTGCAATGGCCAAGAAAACACATATGCTGGTGTAACAGGAGGTTTAACAGAGCTTCCAGCTCTGGCCTCCCATTCACACATACCCTGTTTTTACAAGGATGAACTTCATGTCTTCAACACTGCATTTTCTTACCAGGTGGTAGTCTTGGGAGGACTACTGATCTCCATTGACTCCCATCAAATACCATCAGTAGTAAGACCACTGGTATGATTTCCTCTTCCTCTTCCCTGCTAGGAAGATGATAGAGTATAACAATTCTCCCCAAATCAGAGGAAACACTCATGTTGCTGCCTGTGGACAGGGTGGTAAAATGAGAGACAGATTTAAACTCAACCTCAGACTTTCTCCTGCAAGTGTATGTGGCTAACAAAGATTTATTCTCAACCTTGGAAATTAGTACAAAAGATAGAAAAATGCCTCACCTAATTTGTGCCTTGAGGTGGAGAGAAGCAACAAAAACAGGTTGGGTGCTTGCTTGATTTTGCATGCCAGGTTATGAATGCATAAATTGCCCACATCTGTGTAAATTCTGAAAGGGCATGGCAGATTTAACAGATCTGAAATTTATATCTCCAAGAAAATACATGGGTTTGCATTTTGAACACTGAAAGGAGTACATAGTTTATGGCTCTAATCCTGCTGGGTTTGGGCTAAAATTAATTTTATTGCTAGTTTTTACTCTTGTTTGTCTATTAATCCTTCCAGCCTCATGTCGTCACTGCTTTCTCTGAGGGTGGAGGAAGAGGAATAATTCTTTTATTTGTCTTTCCCTGTAGTAAAGACAAGCCTGACCTGGAACTATTTTACTGGCACTTTAAAAAAAAAAAAAACTACACTTCATTCAAATATCACAGGGCAGTATATTTTATAACTCATGCTTTTAAAAAAGTGTTTATATTACTTTGCACATCCCCTCAAAAAGGAGTTGTTCAAAATAGTTTGCAAAATACTTTTTAAAAAACAAACACCCAACCCTAGTCATTAAAACACATTACACATAGGAGTCCGATCCTACATTTATTCTCTTGAGATCCCTCTCAATATGAGAAAAATGATATGATTGTAAAACCATTGACTCAGTGGAATTTAGCATAAATATTATCTTATCATTCAATAGTTGATTCAATGAGATTACTCCAGTTGGAATCATAATTCAATTTAGGTGTCAGAGTCCTTTCATTCAGACCCCAATGCTACTTTAAGGCCTTTGCAGACTGCCAGAAATAGTGCACATTAAATTGAGGCACTGCCCTGGCTCAGTGCTAGGGAATCATGGGAACTGTCATTTATTGTGGCACCAGAGCTCTCTGACAGAGAAGGCTCAATGTCTCAGAAAAAAAAAAAATCCCATGACTCTCTAGCACTGAGCCAGGGCAGTGCCTCAATTTAATGTGCACTATTTCTGGCCATCTGCAAAGGCCCTTAGTATCATCGCAAAGGTTCATCATTTTATCCTACCTCTAACCCCTGTATCAGTGATAGTTTTCTACCTATAAAACCCTATGGCTTGGGTTCAGGTTATTTGAAGGACCATATCTCTCTTTATGAATCCATTAGAGTGCTACAATTATCTGAAGAGGCCCTCCTCTCTGCTTTACCACTGTCTCAGGCTCATTGGTGAGAACAAGAGAGAGGGCCTTCTTGGTGGCAGCTCCCAGCTTCTAGAACTCCCTCCCTAGAGAGGCCAGGATGGTCCCATCACTGCTCACTTTTTGGCACAAACATTTTTGTGACACCACTCTTTTTAAATTGATGTGGTTGAGCTTTTAAATGTTGCACACGTTTTGCATATCATTTTAATACATTTTAATGTTTTAAATGCATAATTGTTGTTGCTTTTTTTGATAAAACATTACACTTGTTAATACTTTTGTATTGTTTTTAATTTTTAATGTTTTAAATTTGTTGTTAGCTGCTTTGAGTCCCTATATTTGAAGAAAGATGGGATATGAAATAATAATAATAATAATAATAAATTATTTACCAAAACAGTCAGCCATCCATTGTCATGTTCAATTGCCCCTATTCTTTTTTTTTTCCCTTCATGACATGGACACTAAATGCAAAAGTGCTTAAGTAGTAATTGTGGTGAACAGAATGTCCAGCTGGCCAATCAGGAGGCAGCTGAGAGCCAGCCAATGAGATTCCAGCTGGGAGCATTTAAAAAGCCCAGGCTGACAGTTGGTGGACAGTTAGAGTTGAGATGAGCAGACAATTGAGAGAGTTAAGCCAGAGAGAGGGCTGTATTTTAGGGTGTTCCTGAGGGAACTGTATTTTGGGAGAGTTAAGAGTCTAGAAAGGAGAGACTCTGAACACTCACAGAGCTCTAAAAAAGAGAGTTGCTGTGGTGTTCTCTCCAGATAGATATTGTTAGCTAGTGTGGCTGAGGTACTGTGAGTGAATTAGAAACAAACATTTAATAATAATAATAATAATAATAATAATAATAATAATAATAATAATTATTTGTATTCCGCTTATTGCCAGACAATCCAAACGACTTACAATAAAACCTGTGTAATACATCCCCAAAAAAGAAAAACCAACCCACCCCCTAATCAACCTCGACTGCGTTCCTCATCCATCAACAACTGATGGGGTCACGAGAGGAATGCAGGAGTCAAGGAACCCAAGGACTGGGTGATTAATCTGGGAAGGCCTGCCGAAAGAGATCCGTCTTGACAGCTTTTTTAAAGCTGTCCAGTGATGTCAACTGACGGATCTCGTCCGGCAGGCCGTTCCAGAGTTTGGGGGCAACAACAAAAAAAGCCCTCTGGGAGGTCGCCGCAAGCCTAGATTTTTGAGGCTGTAGCAAATTCCTCCCAGAGGACCGGAGAGCACAGGGAGGATTGTATGGAATTTTGTATTATAATTTTGTAACTAAGAAAGACTATAGTATCAAGTTCTGAGGCAAGTTACATTTATTACATACTGTTTTAAAATAAGCTTTTCTTCTTGTTTCAACATTGCTTGGCCTACATTTTAATCACAAACCATGCTACTAATATTTTGAAAATTTGGAGGTGGGACATCATGCAAAAGACAGTGTAGGTCCCTTACACTTAATTAGGTGGCAAGGGTGGGGATAACAAGTTCCCATAGGACTGCCAGCTAGAATTAAAGTGAAAAAGGAGAAAGGTGGCAGTAGTGTGCGCCACAGTAATATTGAAGCCTAATGAAATTCTGGAACACAGAGAAGAAGGACTTATGAAAGCCCCAAGCTTACCTGATCAAACTCTGGGGAACTATTCAACCAGTCAGGGTAAATGTATCAGCTGTCATCCAGAAACTGATTAAGGCCTTGCATTGCCAAGATCCAAGAGTCAGGCATAAAAAACCCCACTGTAAATAAGGTAGAGGGAAAGCACTTCCCTTGGCAACTCCCCACTTTCTTTAAAACTGCTGCAATATTTATGTTTCTTTGGTAGCCAAATTATGGCTTTAGCAGTTATTTTCTCCTTCCAAAGAGACTATTACAGTGATTATGTAGGGATAAATTACTTTGTTAGCTTTGTTAGCAGGAGTATATGTTTTAAGAAGACTACATTCTGGGTGGTCTTTCTTCCCCCGCCTCCTCTTTGATACCCTTTAATTACACTTGTGCTTTGGCTCTATTCCCACAATACATGTACTGTTCAGTCACAAATCTAGCTGAAAGATGTAGTGACTGAAGGTAAATCACTCTAGGATGATTTTGTCTGTAATCTCCTCCATATATCATATGAATAATTATCTACCTTTAAAAATTTGTTTATAGCATATGCTGGGGGAACTTTAATATCTTCTATATACACCTTCCAAGGGAGAGGAAGTGATGATAGATAGGGACAACAGAGTTGAGGGATTGCAACAAAGTGCTAACTGTTTCACTGTTCCATAATTTTGGTTCTTATAAGGCATCTGGGAGGTTGCATTGACCTGACCTCGTGACACTAGATGTTACAGACAGTGGCCATTTTTTCTCTCCATAATATCCTGGAAACTAACTAGTGGAGAGAAAGTACAATTGCCCCTCCATTTTTGTGGGGGATCTGTTCTGGACCTCCTCCCGCAAGAGAATGAAAAATCAAGATATTCAAGCCCCATTGGCTTGAATGGCCACACACTCCTGCATACGCCATTTTAGCCAATGGGGCTTGCTGGTCTGTGAATAACCAAGACTGTGTATTCAAAGTTCATGAAAACAGGGGGGGCAGCTGTAGTATTACCACAGACAATTTTTGTTTTGGCCACAGCAATCACCTCCCTACACTTCAAAAATAAATCCTGAAAAGTTGATACCTCTTCCAAGGAATTTTTAGGAGTAAAGATAGTTGTCAGCCAAAGAGAGTGTCTTTTCCTCCCCAAGTGGACATCAGTGGTGGGGAATTTTAAGAGACTGGACTCTTTCAGAGTGCCAGTCACTACTATCGAGACAAGTCATGGGTGCCTCCTATTTGACAAACCAAGTATAACAAGGAGAGATGGGCAAGTCAAGTTGCAATTAACATCCCAGATCTGCAATTCCCTCCTTCAATGTTTAATTAATTACAAAGTGGACTCCATTAGAAGGTAGGCAATATTTTAAAAGAATGGGGCATTTAATATTTGATGTGAATATTTAAAATTGATCATGACCCACATCTATGAGCCTTTGAAAGATCACATCTCCACCAAAAGCACTTGGGAAGAGAAATCAGAATGAATCCAAAGTCATTTCAACTGAGAATCTAGATCATGGATCCTGCCTCTTTCTCATTCAGTCCTTGGAAAATGGCACTTCCCCCTTGTTCTGACCAGTGGTTCCTGGATTCATTCAGGGGTCAAGATGGTCCTGAAATCCCTTCCCCAAGCAAGTCTTCTCTGTCCACAGATTATTGGGGGGAGGGGGAGAGACACTGTACATTTAAAAACCAGATGGAACACATGCAGAGGTGGTGCTCTTGAAATTATTGTCCCAGGGATTTATCACACAGGGAAAAATGGAAGGTTAAATGGGTAAGAACCTGTGATTATTCAGTGTATTAGGTGCAAGTGTGCAAATGGTTTTCACATGATGTTGTGCGCAAACCACATACAATCTGACAAGAAAGTGACATTAACCAGCAAATAGGAATTTTGGGGGAAATATCATGAATACATTTCTGTTTCATTCACAAATTCACTTTTTGTGTGTGTGAAATTGCTGTAGTATGAAAGCTAGTTGCAGTTTATTCATGGAATTCTCTGTTTTTGTCTTTGTTGCCAGATTTCCCATATTTCTTTGGGGTGAGTTTATTTCCAGTGCTTCAGGGCAATGCCATAATACTGCTTATAAAGCTCCTAAAACATGTATGCACCCTTCTTCATAGCCAGAGCTCTTAAAACAAACAGCTGATGCAAGGGCAGAGAGAGAGGAGAAGAGAGGAGAATGAATGAATGAATGAATGAATGAATGAATGAATGAATGATGGAGCAGCAATCCCCAAACTGTCTCCTTTAAGGGATTTTGGACTTCAGCTTTCAAAATTTCAGACTATTGGCCAACATGGCTGAGGCTTCTGGGAGCTGAAGTCCAAAATCCCTTAAAGCTTCAGAGGAAAGCAAAGGTAAATGTCCTCTGAATAAATCTTGTCAAGAAACCCCTGTAATAGATTGAAACTTGGCATAAATCAGAAATGACTTGAAGGCCGCCAACAACAACAACAACAACAACAACCTGATTCCTAGGAAGCAGACAAAGCAGGAAAGGTGGGTAGCAGCATTACATGTCTAGAATATGTATACCTGTGAGGAGATCTAGGACTTAAAGCACAGAAAACAGTTTGAGTGCATTTGGATAAAAAATGAAGGGAGCATAATACTGACATCAGTTTAAAGAGGAGGAAAACAACAGTGATTTGCCCAAACATTCAAAAAAAGGAAAGCCATAGTAGTAATGCACAAGTCCAGACACCCTGATATTTGTTGGAAGCCAAACTTTGCCAAGCCTTGCTGACAATTTCATTGCCCAGGAGATGTAGGAAGCAACTGTCTTGGAGCTGAACCAAACCAATTTGGAAGAATTGGTCAATGGAATACAAGTTGTGAAGTCTTTGAATAGGGATTACCATATTCTCCAGGAAATATTTGTGTAGAGGAATGGGAGAACCAAATAGTTGGACGTACCCTCTGGACTTTGAGAAAGATGATGTCAGTAAGCCTAGGGAATTTCTGGGTGAAATCCCATGAGGTTTTTTTTTAAGATGAGATATTGAAGGCACAGTTGCAAACAATTCTAAGGAGTAAGAAAAGTGTAAGCTGACTAAAGAATCAGTGTGGATGTATAAAGAAATTTCAGAGGAGAATATACACACACACACACACACACACACACACACAAATCAAAGGGGGATGATCACAGAAAAAAAATACAAATGAATATCCAGTATTTGTAGAAAGAAAATCAGAAAAATGAATGCTTAAAATTAGCTCAATCTTTCTACAGAAGTTAAAAATATTTTTTTAAAAAGGAGGCTGCTACATTTAGAACAAGAAGAAGAACAAAGAAATAGTACACTAAGTACAGAAGATGGTGTTATGCTATCAGGTAGAACTAGTCCAAAGCTGCCTTACCTGGGTCTTCTCCCTAAAGTAAAACAGTGCTAATGTTGGTGAAAATAGAACAAATGATGTAATAAGGGGCTGCAGTGCAGAACAAGTAAAGTAACACCCAGTACAGGAATTTCTAACAACTCTCTGGAGGAGCTTTCTATAAATTCAAGTCTCTAAGACTTGATGAACTGCACCAAAAGATAATAAAGGAATTTTTAGGTGTGCTCTCAGAATCATTGCAAATGATCTTTTAGAATTATTGATGGAAAAGAGAGGTCCCAGAAGACTGGAGGAAGCTGAATATTGTTCCCAAGTTCAAAAAAAGAAAACAGAGGGGGGAAGCACACGAGAGCTTCCCAGACGCCACCGGACGGAGCGCCGCGGGACCGCAGCCTCCACACTGCGGTGCTCCTGCGGCATCCCTAAAAGGAGCTCCAAATTGGCAGTCCTTTTAGAAGACAGGGAAAGTGCACCCTAAACGCGTAGGGCACACTTTCCCTGCCTTTTCCGCTGCAGCGCATGTGGTCGCTGTGGCGGGAGGTTGCCCTCAGCGCACCGGCCGTGCGGAGGGCCGGCAGCTCCGAGGGCAACCTCAGGAAGAGGAAGGGGTGCCACGCGTGCGGCTGCCCCTCCTCTTCCAGGGCTCGGAGACGACTCTATTAGTCATCTGCTGAGGCCCAAAGAGGATCCCAAAAACTAGTCACCAGTAACCTTGATTTCAATACCAGAGAAGGTTCTAGAATAGATAATTAAGGTCAGTCTGTTTTACTTTAGAGAGGAATGTTGTGATTACTGAGCATGGTTCTCTCAAAAATAAGTCATGCCAGACTAACTGCCTCGGCAGACGACTAAAAGAATCGTCTTCCGGGCAGGGAAGAGGAGGGGCAGCCGCACGAGCAGCGCCCCTTCCTCTCCCCGAGGTAGCCCCCAGAAGTGCCGGCCGTCCACACGGCCGGCGCACCGGGGATGACCTCACGGCACAGCGCCCACATGCGCTGCGCCGTTTGAGCCAGGGAAAGTGTGCCCGCCGCTTTTGGGGCGCACTTTCCCTTAAATCTAAAAGGAGCGCCAATTTGGTGCTCCTTTTAGATGCACCGCAGGAGTGCCGTAGTCCGGAAGCTGAAATCCGGCGGCGCTCCGGACCAGGGCGTCTCCGACGCCCTGGTCTGCATCCCCCCTAAATTTATTCTTTTTATTATAGAGTTACAAGTTTGGTAATTGAGAAGAATGCTGTGGAAGTAATATACTTTGAGTTCAGTAAAGTGCATGACATGGTTTTCCATGACACTGTTTCAGACAAGTTGTTAAAATGTGTTATTTGTAATGTTTTTTAGTCAATACAATGACTAACTGACTGACCTACTGTTAAACTGTGGTTTAGACAAAGTTATTGTTAGATGGAAATATGCAAACATGCCAAAACAACAACAAAAATCCAAAATCCAAAACACTTCTGGTTCCTGAGCATTTTTGATAAGGAAGACTCAACCTGTATTCCCACTGTAGGCTGCACTATGGACATCATTTCTAGTATGTTCAGAGAAACATTTCAGCCAATGGGAAGCTATCCCTTCACTGGTGGAAGGAAGATGTTCCAGAAGGGCTGGCCAATCACCCTCCTTTTTTTTGCCATATAGTCTAATTTCCATCTTCCGAGTGTTCAATAGTGCTGCTCTAAGACAAGGGTAAGAATCATGTGGCCCTCCAGATGCTGTTACACTACCTTTCTACCATTCTTCCCTGCTGGCTATGGCTCCTGGAAACTGCAGTCCAACCACAACTGGATGGCTGCATGCTGTCCACTCTCACTCTATGAGCTTGACCTCTTATTACTGCCCAACAGTAATGTTAACTGATCCCTTTATTGTTTTCCAGTCCTGATAATCTGTGTTCTCCCAGCTACTAAATGATCAGAAATACAATGAAGAAACTATAAGTCTGATCAAAAATTGAAGATTTGTAATTGTGTTTTGCTACAGGTAAAGACCATGAATCAGAGGCCATAGGATACCATCATATTAAGAACACAATGATGGGCAGGTTCCAAATGCTCAGGTAGAGTTCAACCTCAAGAGAATTTTTTAAAAACATTTCACAAACCTAATTTATGCTACTGTGGTCTCTTTCAACATTTAAAGGCAGCTACTTCCTGCTTTTTTCATTTCTGCCTTCCCAGACTCGTCTCATTTGTCTTCTCTTAATTTACAGAGAAAAAGAAGTGCTGTCACACTGTCAGCTCTTTCAGATGCTCTTTAAGTGATGCAGGATAATAAGTGGTGGTACAGAGTTATATCAAATAGTGTGTTTTACAGATAGAAGGGAAGTTCAGAAGTATAAAGGAATTAGCATTTGCATAATCCAGAGTAGGAGAGAAGAAGTAGAATACACAATCCAAATGTAACTCCTCACTATTCTAAGTTCATCTTGGTGGCCCATTTCATCTTCAGTACCATTCATCCACTTGTTCTTTCAGCAAGTGAAAATGTTTTATATTAAGAGTCTTTTGGAAGGGGCCCATCAAGCACTACTAGGTTCATCAGATTCCTCCTTTCACCTATAGTGGACAGAAAGCACTTGGGAGTCCACAATTAAATCTCTGAGTGAGTTTCAGCAGATCAAGCAAGGACTTCTGACTCCTAGTTGTTTAAGAGTTAGAACAAATGACTACATCCAGCCCAAAATCATGCTGTTCAAATAAAGGTGTGTGTGTGGAGGGGGAAGCTTGTGTGTTTACTGCTTGATTTTTGTATGGCCAAATTACAATCTCTGTTCATTTCTGGCCCTCAAATTCCTTGTCTCAGAACTATTTCTAAGTATATGCCTTTTGCTCTAGCTTGGGGTCATAAATAAACAAATATAAAAACACAACATGTTTATAAATAAACAAATATAAAAACACAACAGCACACCCTGCTTTTCTATTTGGGAAAATCTCTAGTGATATACAAATCAGTTCTTCTCTCTCTCTGGACAATGGCAGCTTCACATATATTGTGAGAACTTACCCAATTTTGGTGGAGGATAATGCTCAGCTGGCATTAATATGCCAAATTGTTAGCATGCACTTCTTGACACTGGCTGGCTGTATTTATGGCTGCTTCTTTCCTAAATGCCTGGCTCTGCAGGGTCTTTACAGCCAATGAAATATGAAAAGAGTGGCTTGGAAAATTCCTTTTCCTTTTCAACACAGAATGGCATGAAAATGCGGGGGGGGGGGTGTACCACCACTGCCACCATTCTTTTTGCTGATCTGTTTATGCAGAAAGGTACTCCTTAGATATCTCCATGTGAGAAAGACAACCCCCACCTGGAGCTGCCAGGAATATTACTGTATTATATGACGTTATCACACGTGGGCCAGAAAGCAATAATAAAGTGGAAATGAG
>CM034705.1:24132758-24158099 GCA_020142125.1 Phrynosoma platyrhinos | reverse complement strand
TGTGGATTAACCAGCAGATTTCCCCCATGTGATAACGTCCATAGTATGGGGCCTCAGGTTATAGTCCTGACACTTTAGAAGAGGGTGGCCCAGTAGCTCCCTCTTATGTTCAACTATTGCAGAAGCATAGGGAGTAAATACATTTAGCCCTCCACATTTAAGGCTTTGCCATTTGCGGTTTTGATTATTTGCAGATTTGATTAATATGCCCTCTCTATGAATCCCTAGGTCCTCCAGAGATATTCTACTGGAAATTGACTGTAAAATTGTTCTAGAAGATCTAGAGATTACTAGAGAAAACACTTCTCTAGGCACTCCTAGGTCCTGCAGCATGATTCTATGTCTATTTTTGGCAGATGTTGACCATAGAACTGTGCTGGAAGACCTAGAGATTCCTAGACTGGCTGTTTCTCAGGTTAAAAAAAGTAGTGTTTTCTTATTTGCATTTTTCCCCTTTCAGTGAATGTGGAGGGCCCAGTGTAGTTGGAGTCTCATGTAGAAAACCCCTTGAACGTGATCTTATTTAATTCAGTGGAAGAACCAGAAGTTGGAAGTAGTGATATTCAAGTAACACAGATATTTTTAATGAGTAGGTATGCAAAAATAAATAAATAAATAAATTTGTACATTTTCTCATCTTTGATGGAAAGAAGTTGCCTCAACACTTGAGACATCCCAGTGAGAAAATGAGGAACAGCCATGATATTCTTGTGACTTTGGGATTACTCCCCCCCCCCCCAAAAAAAATACTTCGTGCTAAAACATGGTTGTTTCTTTATTCCTGAAATGTATATAGTTGTTGAAAACTGTATAGAAACCCTTGCATTATTTTTAAGTGGGAAGAAAACCATTGCAATTAGCCATCCTATCATTTAAGAATAAAGTGAGTGAAGATGTATATACCTAGTAATAAGGTACTTTTGATAAGGGATGGGCAATGATGTTAAGGCAATTAAAATAATAATTTATAAACAATGGTGTTAAGGTGCCATCTTTCAAAAGCAATATAACAAACAGCAACACATTCATTTCACCAATGACATAATGAGTATTCTAGTTTCCTCTAATGTGAATTTTTACAGGAGAATTTTAGGCATTGTGACAGGACTTTTGCATATTTCAAAGAAATCTCCAATCCAGCCTAATTCCCATCACCACCTCAAAAGGTAAAGAAAGACAGCAAAGATGTAGCAAACATTGCAATGATTAATATAGCAAGTAACTTTTTACAAAATCCTAATGAGTAACAGCTAACAATTATATTTCAACACTATAAAAAGAAATGGAAATGAATTAATTTTAAAAAGTGATTTTCCAGGCACTACTAGGTGGACCACATATCTTTGCATGCAGAAAGCCTAAGGACGTTATCACACGGGGAGTCATGGGGAGAAAGGGGAAATAAACCAGACGAGCGGAAGACTTTAATTTATGGGATTTCTCCTGTTCCGCCTCGTCTGATAACTAAATTCAAATTTAAAAGGGGGTTAATTTGAACAAAAACCTGATCTTTTCATTTCCTCAAAAATTCCAAAATGAAAAGATCAGGTTTTCGTTCGAATTAACCCCCCTTTAAATTCAAATTTAGTTATCAGACAAGGCGGAACAGGACAAATCCCGTAAATTAAAGACTTCCTCTCGTGCCCGTTTATTTCCACTTTCTCCCCGTGACTCACCGTGTGATAACGTCCTAGGTTGATAAGACTCAGAGAAACATAAAGCTGGAAGGGGACCTATTGTCCATCAGATCTAACCCCCTACTCTTTGCAGAATCTACAGCTATAACAGTGCAGCAGGTAACTGTCCAGACTCTTTTTGAAGATGTCCAGAGAAGGAGAACTCACTTTGTCTCTATTGACTCCATTTCTGAACCACTCTTATTGTCAAGAACTCCCTTCTAATGCAAAGTTTATATGTAAAGGGCAGTGAAAAAGATTGTGAAATGGATGATTATTCCGACAGACTCCAACTGGACAAATTGCATCTGGAACAAAAGAAGAGTTTGAACAGGCTTGTGATAATGTTGAAGCTTGCTGAACCTATTAAAAATACTAAGGTAGAAAAAGTCCAAACCCAGAAGGAATATCTGCAGTATGCTAAAAGAAATTTAAAGAGGAATTGTTTCAAACCCTCAAGAAGGTGTGTGATGGAATATTAGGAAAAGGGTGGATATCAGATTCTTGGAGAAATGCTTGTATTATACTTATTCACAAAGATACAGACAAGATAATAACAAAGAATTACAGGTCTATATCATTACTGAACTATGATAATAAGATATTTACTACTATCCCTCAGATTATTCATGAGGATCAGAGAAGATTCTTTCCAAAATCTCAATTAAGGAATAATATAAGTATAAGCATAGCCTATACCACTCTCACTATCTATGCAGTTTCATAACTAATATCTAGAGTTGGACATGTTTCAGGGTCATGATGACCTGTGGATACTAGTAGTTATACATGTGAAGGAGTAGTGCTGACTGAAGGACATGTGGAGGCCTAGATAAAACTAAGATAAACACTAAAAGGTTTTGGTGATTACCTCGCTCTTCCCCCCCCCCCCCGTTTCTCTGCTTTTCTGCTTACAATGGAATAAAAGGAAGTTGTATCAAGAAACAATCAGTGTCTATGCCCTTTACCTCACTGCATGACAATGTTTCTATGGATACTTTCTGTGCAATCATTAAGGGATTGTCTCAAATCTAATAAATGTATTGTCACTCTGGACTTAAAGCTATCAGCCATTCTTACCCTTTTTGTCAGTCCCCTAGGAAAGCCATTAAGGCATTTGTCACTGAATACAACACAGCATACCCCTCAAGGGTATGAAATGGGGTATAAATACCCAACTCAACCTTAGCCACAGACCAGGGCTCCCTCTGTATAACCCTCAGTCATGGTCTGAGCCACTCTGTATTTTTCACAGACCTCTCTTCAGGACTGGTAATTACTGCCCTCTTTAACCCCCAACTTCTCTCTATCCAACCTTCCACACCTTTCTCTTGGATGATTCTTAAGGTCACCTCAGTGCTTGTATGTTTGCACATTTCTTTTTTTTTTTTTAATTTTATTATAACTTTACAAAAATACATTACAAAGTAGTGTTTCTTTTTCTTTTCAGTTGTTTTTTCCCAAACATTTTGAATTATCATTGAACTTCCTGTGTTATTACATGGTTTTCAAGCCAATAAAAGAAATTTAATACAGATCTTATATAATTATAATTTATGTTTTTGTAACTTAAGTCTTTACATTCTTACAATGTTTGTTAAACTATGTTATTAACTTATATTTTCCCTGACCATTGGTTTTCACAGTAATTTTTCAATTTTACCCAGTCTGTGTTTGTCACATTATAGAGTTTCCTTCTATCATGTTTGTTAATTTGTCCAATTCTATATTGTCCAAGGATTTTAGTAGCCAGTCTCCTATTGTTGGCACTTCTTTTGTTTTCCATTTCTATGCTAGAAGGATCCTGGCTGATGTGAATATATATAGCAAAGTTTTCCAATACTTTTTTGCTTCTGTGTCTGATATTTTATTGGTCATATTTAGAAGATAAATTTCTGGTATGATTGAAATTTTTATATTAAGAATTTTTTGAATTTCTTTATGAATATCTTCCAAAAACTTTTTAATCTCGGAGCATTGCCACCACATATAGAACCAGTTACCAATCACCTTATTTCATTTCCAGCATTTATTTTCCTTATTTTTATAGATTTTAGCTAACCAAGATGGAGTAAGGTGCCATCTGTATGCCATCTTCAGATAGTTCTTCCTGACACTTTGGCTTCTTGTGAATTGGAATGTTTTCTTTTGGAGTTTTGCCAACTTTCCAGAACTGTTTCTCTGCCAATATCTTTGGCCCATTGAATCATGTTTCCTTTAATGATTTCTATTAAGAAATGATTTCTATTTAATGATTTCTATTAAGAAGTACTTTGTATATTTCTGCTGTTTGTTTTGTGACCCTTTCATCCAATATTGTATCCAGTTCATTCTTTTGCAATTTGAAACCAAATTCTTTTTTATCTGTTTTATACCTTTCTGTTAATTGGTAGTAAATCAGCCATTGGTTTTTGGATTCAACTTCTGCGATTTCATTTGCTGCTTTCATGATTAATTGTTGTTGGTTGTCTTTTTTCTAGCATATCTCAGTATCTTAACTATCTTCCACTCAGTCTTGTTCTTTCCATTGGTGCCTCTTAGAGGAATAGATTCTCTCTGATAGCCTTGGATGATTCTTAAGCTCACCTCAGTTCTTGTATGTCTCTGTGCACCCTTGCACATTTCTAAATAAAACACCTTATTCACTGAAACTGGAGCACTCTCTACAGTTATACATAGGTGAAGAAATTCATGAAGTTGCCTTCTTTTTGCAAGCCTCATTTGAGTTATAATTTCCCTAAATTTCAAGGAAATGCTGACATTGCACATGAGAACCCCCAATGCCCCTCATCTTTTAGGGTAACATAAGAACTGTTCTGCACACAGAGGGCATACAGTAGAGAGCATACAGTGATACAATGACTTACCTTGATCTAGACACAATACTTCTGTTGATGTGACTAAGAGTCACATTGGCTTTCTTGGCTGTTGCATCACACTGCTGACTTATGTTCATCTTATGGTCTACTAAGACTCCTAGATCCCTTTCACATGAACTGTTGTCTGTCCAGATGTCTCCCATCCTATATTTGTGAATTTTATTTTTTCTGCTGAAGTGTAGTACCTTACATGTCTCCCTGTTGTTGGCTTTAGCCCAGTCCTCTACTCTGTCAAAGTTATTTTGAAGTTTAATCTTGTCTTCTGAGGAATTAGCAACCCCTACCAGTTTGGTATCATTTGCACATTTAATCATACATTTGCAATGTCTTCCTGTTTCTTTGTGGTCCTCTATTTTTCACTGGTTCAATTGATAAGAATACCACCTCTCCCTCAAAATTCTTCACTTTCTCTCCCAGAACTTTATAGTTCATGGTGATCTTCTCCCAGGTGTTCTTTACAGTGACGTTGGTGCCACGTGAATCAGAAGAAAGGGGTACTGTTCTGTGTTCTTGATGAGGTTTGACAACTTGTCAATAACATCCTGGATACATATATCCAGAAGACAGATCACTTCCAAGTTCATCTTGTCTCACAGGCACATGGATCCCTCTATACCCTGAGCAATGAATCACTACCATCAGTCCCTTTCCTTTCCTCTTGTTGCAGCTGGTAGTTAGGTTGGCTCTTTCCTTGGCATGCAGTGTCTCTTGCTGCTGGTCTCCTGTTTGTGTCTCTTCACCACCCTTATTCTCAGGAAAATGTAAGAAGTGATTGCTTAGCTGGAGTGGTTCCAAGTCCTTTGTGCATGGTCTGCTCCTGACAATAGGTGTCCTTCAGTTACTAAAGGACTATGCTCCCTCAGTATTACAGCCCTCTTCCTCTTCATTGGCAGTTTCTTCCTGTTGGTTCTGTAGGATAAATTCTACTTTTCTTGTTTCCAGAATCCTCATGTGCTGTGATTCAGGTCACCTTCTGCCCTCTCCTCAGAGATTGAGCATATAAGACTGAAGAAACAGTTATAAAGATCTACTGGCTCCATCTTCAAGCAAGTCATTGACAGCAGAAACTCTGCCCCATTAGTGCTCCAAAATGAACCAAAGAAGACACACAAGTCTTCAAAAAAAGTCAAATAATTAAAGATGAGCCCACCAAACATAGGGGGGTTGCAGACTTCCAGAAATAGTGCAAATTGAGTCCACTTTTAGGGTTAGGGTTAGGGAATAATGGGAACTGTATTTTATTGTGGCACCAGAGCTCTCTGACAGAGAAGACTCAATGTCTCAGAAAAAAAAATGCTATATTTCCCTAGCACTAACCCTAACCCTAAAAGTGGACTCAATTTGCACTATTTCTGGCAGTCTGCAACCCCCCATAGTTCACCTTCTTCTCTTTCTTCAGAGACTCGGGGGCCTGGGAGCTGGTCTGCAGCAGAGTGGAGGTGTGGTGACTGCACACCAACCACCCCGACTCTGCCCCACATCATCTTCATGCCATGCACCCCACCGCATGGCGGGAGGTGTCAAGGCACTTCCTTGGCACAGCATCCACACACACTGTGCCAAAGGAGGGTCAAAAAGCCACTGCCACCGCAGCAAGGACAGCTTTTTGCCACTCTAAAAAGAAGTGGCATTTGCCAGCTCTTTTTAGAGTGGCAAAGCACCTGATTGGGGATGCAGCATGCGGTTGTCGTGGCCCCAATCCAGCGAGCAAAGAGGCAGCTTGCCACCACCCCTTTTGAATGGTACTGCCCCTCAGTCTGTTGCACTACTCAGGACTGGGAATCTTCCACCTGGGAATGTGTAACAGTTGGATCTGCATTTTCCTATCCCAGAACACTATAATTTTGAGAATTTGATCAATAACAACTATAATAACAACTATGTCACCCTTTCCTGTTGCCATCTGAAATGAGAACCACTGCCATCCAATCTGTAGTACAGGAGTAGGTGAAATACGGCTCTCCAGAAGTTATCATACTATGGCTTCCTGCCAGCATAGCTAATGGTGAGGAATAGGGGAGTTGCAGTTCAATAACATCTCAGGGAATTCACTTTGCATACCACTTCTCTGCAGGAGACAACACTAAACATTACAGTTTGATGGTATGGGATGGGATATAACAGCTTATTTGAAAGGACAAATGTTTCCAGCCTTTATTTCTCAGATGTGGCTGAACTGTTGCTACGAGTGCCATTAGCAAGGGTGGCCAATGTTCAAGGATAAAGGGAGGTGCAATTCAGTAACATCTGAAGACTCGGGGAACCACTGTTATAGAATGACCCCCTCCTGTTTTAAAAATTTTTGCATTCATAAAGTCACAAAACACAACTTTTGGGTATGTGCTCTGGTATGAAGACTTCTTCCCTCATGGATTCTCTTGCTATCATTTTTGCATTCCCTATGCAAGCAAGCAAACAGACAAATAAGTCTTGTCTCTTCAAGACAAAGACAGTTATTTTCTCCCCCAAATGTGTTTACAGTGTGAGTCTCAACAGGGAGGCATGTTTTGCATGCAAATAGCAGGTGGTTAGGGAGTGCTGCTTTTGACAGCTGATGTCAGGAGCTGCATCAACATCTGTGGCCTAATAGAGTGACTCTGTAGTTCAGTGAAGTTTTTGATGAAAGGCAACCAAATTAAGTACAGGTGGGCTTTCTTTCCTTTTCTGTATCACTCTTCAACTGGCTAAGGCAGAGACTTTTCAAAGGGGAATAAGGAAATGATTAAAAGGAAATTGCACTCTGGCTCCTGTGGCAAGTGACATAAATGAACCTGAAAAGGCAAATAGGGTGACACTAATTTTAAAGACACAGCAGTTCTCTCAGTTGGCCATGCTAGAGATTGTGCAGCTGAAAGCTGGAGGAGAGATTGCTTGCTCTCTTTTTGCAAGGAAAGAGGGAAAAACCAGCTGCTAGTGGGAGGTGGGAGTTAACTCTGTTCTGAGCAGAGGTAATTATGGTTGTTTTCAAATGATTTTTTCCAGGTGGATAAATAATGCAATAGTGAAAATCTCTATAGTAATTTGCAACATTACCAGCAATGCCTATAACCTATTTTGTAGAGAGATCTTGAAGTACCTTTGAAACTAAAGGGCTCTACAGACAGCCCCTAAGGGGCGGCTCTGTGCCACCCTGGAAGCACCGGATTGGGGTCGTGACAACTGCACACCACAGCCCCAATTCAGCACTTTGCTACTCGACTTTGCCCTTTTTGAAGCAGCAAAAAGCCACTCTTTCTGCAGCGGCAACTTTTCTGTGCTCCTTTGCTGTAGCATGCCTAAACATTGCACTAAGGTAGTGCCCTGTTGCTGCCCACCATCTGTTTGGACAGGCAGCATGGGGACAATGTGGGGGTGGAGTCAAGGCAGCCGGCATGTGGTTACCACACTCCGACGTCACCCCCAGGCTGGCCCCTGAAAGAAGGAAGCTGAAAGTGAGCTTCCATAGACTTCAGTCTTCTTCCTCAAATGTATCTTTCTTTCAATTAGTCTCAAATATGCTACAAGATCTTTCTATATACTGATTCTATAGACTAAAACAGCTATATCTTTGAATTATACCATTATACCTTATTTTGTTATTTTGTTATCATTTACTTCATTGAGTGTAATTGATAGGATTGGTGAGCCATATGATGAAATAATGGACTGTGTATAGTAGCATTCTTTATTTTTTTATTTTTAATATATTATTGTTATTTAAAAAACACAAATACAAACATTATACCAAAAACAGAAATAGGACATACAAACTAAATACAATCCATACATCCATTAGCTCCCCCAACCCCCCATCCCCTTTACAAACCATACATACTTACATATCTACAAACAATAACAAGTATACTTCCTGAACATTGATCCAACCCACATTCTTCTTTCTTATTAGCCCTGATTGAGACATATATTAACTGTTATTTGTTCTCCCAAATACTTTAAATAATGTAAAAGGGTGAAACCAATATTCAATGTTTATCCTCAACCTTAAATCAAGATTTTCTGTTATTAAATATCTATACCTTAGTACTAAACAAAATGCTTTCATAACTTTATGTAACCAAACTTCCCTCCCTTATTTTGCAGGTATTTTAGAAATGGTTCCTAATCAACCTTTTGTTTCTCCCAAGATTCTCATCTCAACAAACAGGAGAATTTATCTAATCCAATGCAATCTATTAATTTGTTTAACAATTCTTCACTTTCAGGGCACTCTTTCTTCTTCCAGCTTCTTGCAAATACTATGCAAGCAGTAGTAGACATAAAATAAAAGTTTGCCATATTTATTTTCCAAGGAGTTATTTACCATCATACTCAGTAAGTAAAACTTAGGGTCAACATTCATTTTCATCTCAAAATCTCTATTATCAATTCATGGATATTCAACCAAAATTTCCTTGATTCTCTGCACTCCCACCAAATATGGGAAAATGAACCAATAGCATTCCTTCATTTCCAACATTTATCATTTGGCGTTTTATAGATCTTCACTATTTTAACAGGCATTAGATGCCATCTATACTAGCATTCTGTTAAAAGGATTTCCTGGTCTTGAATGGAGTCTATACAGTTAGGATGGATGACAAGCCAGGAAAGAGTTTTAGAGCTTCCTGTTCCACTTGAGCTTTTTCCTTATATAATTGATGTATATTGATGTGTCTTTTTGTTATTTGTTTATAACTACTGGCTTTGCATGATCCTGCATTCTTGTTGTCATTGCAGGCTTGTTTTCTGCTTTTCCAGAGAACAATACCCAGAGAAATAGATGCAAGCTACAGGAAAAGAGATTCCACCTCAACATTAGGAAGCACTTCCTAACAGTAAGGGCTATTATGACAGTGGTACATTCTCCCTCAGAGAATGGTGGAGTCCCCTTCTTTGGAGGGCTTTAAACAGAGGCTGGATGGCCATCTATCAGGTATGCTTTGACTGAGAGTTGCTACTTGGCTGGGAGTTGAACTGGATGGCCGTTGCAGTCTTTCCAACTCTATGATTCTATGATTGTTTTTGGTCCTGACTTGCTGCTTCCATTGATTACAGCTCCTGGATGACCTTAGACTGTGACCCAGAATGGAGCCCTTGAAGTTATCACGACATTCATGTTTGATCTTTTGATGTGGCTGACACAGCAGAAACCATTTCAGATGTAGAAAGTAAGATTCAACAAGATACAATCATGAACTCATAGATACATTCAGAATTAAATTAAATTTAGAATTAAAGGACTAGGGAATTTTATGAAGACTTGGGTGAAAGTTCTCATAGGAACATGGTGGGCATGAACTTCAGGAAGAAGGAAGACATTCCAAAACTAGATATCCCAGGTAACATTTTTGTACCATGTGTGAGTGCAGATTTTGTGTCTGCCCCCAAATCCCATCAAACCCCTCGACTTGTTCCTGGGGGTTAAACCAAAGTTATCCCTTAGGGACAACTTCCTCTATCACTAGTGGTTTGGCTGTGACTAGTCAAGATAGATTATTCCTCGAGAACTCAGAGAATGATTTTTTTGAGAATGAGGCCTTCTTCCTGCAAGGTACCTTCCCAAATTCTACCCTAGTTTCCTAGAGAGAGAGAGAGAGAGAGAGAGAGATTAGATACCCCGACTCAGTTCATCTTCAATAATAATAATAATAATAAAATTTATTTAATACCCCGCCTATTGAAAAATCAATCCAGGCGGCTTACAAATAAAATCAAATACAAACCCCAGACAATCCGCCCCCCCTTAAAACAGTATTAAATCACAATAACATAAAAACAATATAACAATTAAAACTGAACTTAAAACGGCACAATTAGACACTCCACTATGGCCTATAGCAGAGTTCCTGTCCATCCAAGATGGGGCCACGTCAGGAACAGTGCTGATTTAGGCCAGGGAGAATTAATCAGGAAAGGCCTGCTGGAAGAGATCTGTCTTGACAGCTTTTTAAAAGCTGACTAGCGATGTTAACCGATGGATCTCATCCGGCAGGCCATTCCAGAGTTTGGGGGTGACAATGGCGAAAGCCCTCTGAGAGGTTGCCGCAAGCCTCGATTTCTGGGGCTGCAGCAGATTCCTCCCAGAGGACCGGAGAGCGTGGGGAGGATTGTATGGAAGGAGGCGGTCCCTAAGATAACTTGGACCCAGGCCATTTAGGGCTTTAAATGTAATAACCAACACCTTCAACAATCCTTCCCCCAAATTGGTTCATGTGTGAGTTGGCATTGCAGAATGCACACAGGCTTTCCCCCTTAGTTAGGATGCACAACCCATTCAAGACTTTAAAAAATGTTTAAAAAGAAGAAAATGCACTTGATCTTAGGTTCATGGGTATTATAAACAACTACAAGATACACTACCACAAGGGATTTGTCTTTGGAGTTAAAATAACAATACATCTGGTAGTCAGAATGAGTTCCAGAACAATGAAAATAAACCTATATCATGATCTAACCTTTCCAGCTGGCCGTATATATGCAGTCTTTTCAGAAGCAAGTATGACACTGGATTGCTTTTAGTCTGATTGTCAGGCACTAGCTGCAGGGCCCACATGCCAGATTTCAAAGAGAAGGTGACTCAAAAGGAAGCTACTACACTATGCCACTTCATTCTCATTCACTTCATTCATGTCATCTGGGGGAGAGACACTAGGCCAAGCACCATCGGGCCTAAAATAAGAAGAGCCCTCCCTCCATTACCATCTGATGTCATCTGGGGGAAAGACACAACACCACCCAGCCTAGAATAAGAAGAACCCTTACTTCTTAAAGGATGGGTAGGATTCGGGATTTTATGTTTTGTTTAATGGAAATTATAATGTTGTAAGCCACCCCGATTGCTCTGCAGAGGGGCGGGATATAAATAAAAATTATTATTATTATTATTATTATTATTATTATTATTATTATTATTATTATTATTATTATTATTCTCTAATTTGTCTAGGCTCTATGATTCACTTTCTGTTTGCTCTGGACTGTTACTTACATTGCAGATTGCTTTTACTGTCCAAAATGGATGAGAATCATAGAAGCAACTAATGTAACTCTATCTTATTTCATTTCACATGGCCCCAAGAATTCTGATTCTCAACAAGTAATCATGGTCCTAAGAATTCTGACAACCGTTATATATTTCATACCCTCCAACTGTCTTCAGTTGCTTTTAACATGTCCCTTAAGAGCCATGGTAGCACAGTGGTTAAATGCCTGTACTGCAGCCACTCACTCACAAACCACAAAGTTGTAGGTTCAGTACCAGCCAGGGGCCCAGGCTCGACTCAAGCTCATGTCCTTCCAAGGTTGCTAAAATTAGTACCCAGCTTGTTGGGGACAATTAGCTTACATATTGTAAACTACTTAGGGAGTGCTTAAGTGCACTGATAAGCAATATAGAAATATACTTGCTATTGCTATTGATGCTTTTCTCTCTCCTCCCACTTCCCCCCTTTGTCTTGAACTTTCTTCAATTGCTGCAGTCTGAATTCATTATGCAAGAGTAGTGTGCATTCAATTAACTTAGCTGAGGAGAGAAGAGGTAGAATCTTGCTCTTTCCAGAACTTTCTGCCAAAAGCAAACTGGTACAGCCTGTCCTGCCTTGTGTGGTCTTCCTCGTTAATAATTTTTGCCATCTTCACCACAATGATGTTTCTTTGCCACACATGTCCCAGTTTGCAGTTTGGGAATACTCCTGGACTCATCTCTACACTTGTCATCTCAAGTGGATGCGACGGTCAGGAGTGCTTGGTACCAACTTCGGTTGATATGCCAACTGTGTCCCAACCTGGACTGAAAGGACCATGAAGCAGTAGTACTTGCCATGGTAATCTCTCGTTTATACTTCTGCAATGCACTCTACATGGGGCTACCTCTGTACCAAGTTCAGAAGCTTCAACTTGTTCAAAATGCAGCAGCCAGATTGGTCACAGGAACATCTAGGTCAGGCCATATAACACCTGTACTAAAATCACTTCATTGGCTGCCAATTAGCTTCCTGGCACAGTACAAAGTGTTGGTTATTACCTTTAAAGCCCTACATGGCTTGGGTCCATCACAAAACCAGACTTAATGTAACTTCCCAAAGATTGTTCACGGCTGCAGCCCCTAAGCTGTGGAACAACCTGCCGGAGGAGCTCCGTCTTACTACCAATCTAGACACCTTTAAGAAGGAACTCAAGAGGGAGCTGTTCCGGTGGGCCTACCCACATGATTCCCTTAATTTATCTTGATTAATTACTTGGCTTTTGAATGTGGATGACAATTGGGCTATTTTTATTAGAATTTTTAGCATGTTGATATTTTATTGTTGGTATTATATATTTTTTGTATTCCTGTATTTTGTATATTGCTGTTACTTTTTACTGATGTAATATAAATACAATTATTATTATTATTATTATTATTATTATTAATCTGTGAAATGTTGGAAGGTATGCTCTTTCTTTCTCACTCCCCCATTCTCATGTCATTGAGATACAGCACTGAGATCTAGAAGTACTGCGGTCACTTTGGGGAGCTTTGTGGTGACAAAAAGTGCTCATAGAATGTTACCATATAGAAAGTCACAGCAAGGGCATTCTCCCCCACTTTTTTTTTTAACAGAGTTTGTGACACATAAGTAAAGGGCATGCCTTATCCACGGATCAAACAAATATGCTGTATAAGTATAGGTGTTTGTTCAAAAAGATTGCCCGGACTGCATCCAAGTGAACTGGTGATTCTAAAAAAGAATGCAAATAATATTTTTAAGATCATATTTGTTTGCCTAATGGTGGAATTATATTTAAAAAGCTCAAACCAGAACAAAGGGGTAATGAATGTTTATCTTCCAAAGTGACTTCAATTAGTATTTGCTCCCCTTTCCAAGCTTCCTAATCTAAATTGAAGAGATTAAAGTGTAGCATCACCCAATGTGAATCAGAAGTCAAGCCTCTAAGGCAAGGGTCCACAGGGAACTGTGAAGAAACTTTGAAAGTTATTACAAAGCCTGTGAGCCATAGGAAGTAAACTGGTAAAGTTCCATAAAGGATCCAGAGGCTAAACCCCTGAAAATCAAATGTTGACAAGAAGAGAGTCCATAACAATCATTTAAGTGTTTCTGCTTTGCCAATTATATGCTAAAATGCCTGAGCTTAGATTTTACTCTAAGCAAAATTGCAACCCACATGACATTTTCTTTTTTCCATCTCATGATAATAGCTAAATGTAGAAGTCACAAGCAATCGTGACACTTTGTTAACTCTGTGACATTTCTTCTCTACACTGTAACCTAACATTCATACAATTAAGACAGATATAATTTTTAGCAGGCTCCTCAAGTCTCTTTTACTTAACTTTCAGTCCTTCACCAGGAAGAAAGTCTTACTGAAATATGCAATGGGTCCCAGATTAAAATGAAAGGTAGCAATGGGTGATGTCATTGTGTAAGGTCATCATTATTATAAAAGGTTTCCATACTGTTCATTAAACATTCAATGATTTCAGAGCATTTTGCAGTGTATAATAATATCCCTCTTTTGAAGGATTAAGAGTAACATTATAATAATAGTGTAATACTATGCAGATATACATGGGAAAAGACTATAACTCAGAAGAGCACATTTTTTTCACACAAGCAATGCCAAGTTCAGATCATTCATATCTATGGGTAGGGTTGGGAAAGGTTTCCATCTGTGATGCTAATCAGTTAGACACTGTAGAAAAATAGGATGTAGATGGGTCAGTAATCTGACTTTGTACTTTACCACATAAGAAAAGATAGGTAAAATGGATTGGAAGACTTGTGGCTTAGTATCCCTGCTTGTACTGCTCTCCATGCCCTCATAGCACTTCCATTTCCTTCCTGAGGAGAGAAGGTTATCAAAGTGTGTCATTTGGCAAAAAGCAGACTTTGATGGTTGTTTTCCCTTTGGAAGAGAATGGAAGTGCTACAAAGGCATGTGCAGCAGCACAGAGAAAGCCACTACTCTCCCAATCTGAGTTGCCTCTCATTTCTTCTGTGATAAAGTCCTTATTAATGAAGCAGCTTCCTGTACTGAAAATTCAAAGCATCAGATCCAAAGATAACAGTGTTCCAGTTGTTGTATATTGATCCAGAAAGTTTAAAATATGTGCTTCATTTGAAAATGTGGCCTGAACAAAATTCTTCAGCATTCCTAGCTGCATTAGTCTTGCACCCTGTTCATAAACAAAATAGCATATAAAAATATATGCTAGACTTACTTCACTGATGCTAATATACAATCTCATAAAAAGAATCATGCCTCTAAAATATTTTACGTTATTAATACTATTTTTCTTTAATCAGCAGAGCTGCCATAGAGTAGGCTGCAGCTGAAAATGGAATGTGTTATTGGAATAATTAGCTGGCGAAGCAATATCGTTTGTAATTTTGTAAAGATCAGTCCACTTCCAAATAAATCATTACTGGGTGAAAGCTAGCATGCCAACCCATTCCCCAAAGGCAGATCACTGGAGGAAATCATATTTACAGTGTAATCCTACACATTTCTTAGAAATAAATTCTATAGTATTTAAGGTGACCCAGTGTGGTGTAGTGGTTTGAATATTGGACTATGACTCTGGAGACCAGGCTTTGAATTCCAGCTCAGCCATGTTAATTCACTGAGTGAGCTTTGGCAAGTCATATTCTCTCAGCTTCAGATAATGGCAAAGGCAATAGGTTAACAAACCCCCCACCCCCATTAGCAGTTAAGAGGGCATGCTTATTACATTTGGAGAGGAAGGTAATTGGCAAACTGATAAAATGTTGCCAAGGATCTGATTAATTAGCAAACTTATTAAAACTTGCCAAGTGATAGGTTTGCCTCAGTTTTTTAATATTTTTTTTTTTTTTTTTTTTTTTTTTTTTGATAGAGGGGGTTTGCTATTGTCCTCCTCTAAGGCTGAGAGTGTGGTTTGTCCAAGATCACCCAGTGGGTTTCCATGGCCAAGCAGGGATTCAAATCCTGATCTTAAAGTGTCCTAGTCCAAATCTCAAACCACTAAACTATCCTAGTTCTTCATAAGAGAGCACAAATTTAGAGGGGTTTTTGGTATCTTTACTTACCAGTCTTCTTATAATAGCTGTGAGAACCTTATTCATAATGTAATACAATTGCAATTATCTATTAAACAATCCCATACTCAGTCTTTCTTGAAAGACAGAGTCAAGGACCTAAGGGGCCATTGCTTTCCATAAAATCTTCTTCAGAGACACCTCTAAAGTTGTCCCTTTGGGGAATGGGTTGGCAAGCTTGCTTTTGCATAATAATAATTTATTTGGAAGTGGACTGATCTTTAAAAAATTATAAATGGTACTACTTCACCAACTAATTATTCCAATAACATGTTCCATTTCCAGCTGCATGGTACCTGCCATGAGCTCACATCCTTGCAAGAGAACCACTCTGATATGAGTATCTTGTACTTCATCCACCTCTTTGACATTGCAACCTGCTTATGAAGTAATTTCTTAGTCACACATAAACATTCTGTATAATGGTGGAAAAATGGATCTCATAGCCTTCGTTCTCCTTGGCTCTATGCTTGTTAAGCATTCAGGTGGCAGTAGAGCTTAGAACATTAGGTTTAAAAATACTTTGAAAGGAACTTGCAGGTGTACTTTTACAGCTATGTCTATTAATCTTTTATCATTCTTGGACAACAGGAAAGGTCCCTCCAAAATGGAGGAGGGTGAATGTTCCAAAAGAGCAGCAAATATAAGACCTGCACAACTACTAACCAGTCAGCTTGATGTCATTACCAGAAAAAGTTCTACAACATATCAGTAAACTATCAGACTGTGCAAACTTAGACAAAAATGTTGTGTTTACTAAGAGCCAGCATGGCTTTCTTAAAGTAAGTCTCGCCAGACAAATATTATGATAAAATTGCAAGCTTGATAGATAAAGTGAATACTGTTAGTGTAGTACATCTTGTTTCTAGCAAGACTTTTGATGAAGTCCCCAGTTATATTTTTGCAGGCGAGCTGGCAAAAGGTGACTAGACAATGCTGTTGTTAGGTGGCCTTGTAACTGACTGATAGACCAGACTCAAAGAATGCTCACCACTGTTCCTTCTGCATCCAAGAGAGTAGCAATTAATGTGGTTCTTTTCTGAGGTCAGTGTTGTTTAGCTTCTTTATAAATGTCTTGGATAACGAACTAGAGGGCATGCTTATTACATTTGCAGATGACACCAAACTAGGGAAAGTAATTAGCAAACTGATTAAATCAGAAGGACAGCAAGGATGATATGAGGTATGGAGAAGAAAATATATGACATAAGCCTGAGGGAGTTGTTCAGCTTGATGAAGAGACAACTCAGGGATGACATGATGGCCCTCTTATAAATCTCAAGGGCTGTTACAAAGACAAGGGTGCAAGTTCATTCTCTGCTGTCTGGGAAAGTAAGACCAGGTTTAATAGTATTAATTACAGGAGGGTAGATTTTGATTGAATATTAGAAAGGACTTCTTGACAGTAAAAGTTCAACAATGAAATCAATTATCTAATAAAGTGATGAGTTCTTTTTTTTCCTGGAGATTTTTTTTTAAAAAAAGAACTGGACAGCTGCCTGATGGGGATGTTCTAGCCAATGTTCCTAGATTTCATAGCCTATGATGCTTCCTCCAACTTTATGATTCCATGATATATCATAGAATCATTGAATAAAAGAGTTGGAAGAGACAACAAGGGCCATCCAGTCCAACCTCCTGTCATGCAGAAATACACAATCAAAGCCGTCATCATAGATGGTCATCCAGCCTTTGTTTAAAAACCTCCAAAGAAGGCGATTCCACCATAGTCTGAAGCATATTCCATTATCAAACCATAAGGAAGTTCTTATTAAAACATCAGATGATGAGATCAGATTAGAAGTTTGGACCAAACCTAACATGGGGTCATACAGATGGGGCACGAGGCTGTTCCTGCCCCAATTGATGTGGGGCAACGATGACCACACAGGCTTGGCCCCAATCCAGGCTACTGCTGCAGTCCTGAATGAGACTGTTCTTTTTGCGGCTGGCTTTTCCTGGCTGGACGCACTCTCTGCGTATCTTCCAACTTTGTTTGTGGCATGCTTCATCTAAATGCTACACCTCCAATGAAGCCCAAAGCTGGCACTTTTAGCCTGTCTGCTTCAGACAGTAATGAATTTCAACAGGGATAAATATAAAACATTACATTTAGCTCTGTTGAAATTCATTATGGTCTGTCTGAAGCAGACAGAAAAAAATGCTGCCTTTGGGGGTGTGGCATTTAATAAATGTAAAACATTACATTTAGGCAAGAAAAAATAAAATGCACAAATATAAAGAAGCTGTGCATATTTAGTTTGTGGAAGGGCATACTGAGAGCAGATAAGATAAGCATCTTTAAATATCTGAAGAGATTTAATGTGGAAGATGGACTGAATGTCTTTTCTGCTCTTCCACAGATCAGAGGATGAACCAGTGGATTCAAAATTCAAGCAAATTGATTATATCTAAAATTCAGTATTAACCTCTTCATGATAAGAGCTTTTCGACTGTAAAATACAGTTGACCCTCCACATTTGCAACTTTGACTTATAAGGATTTGATTATTCACAGACTTGATTAACATATTCTGTCTAGGAATCCCTAGATCCTCCAGCATGACTCAGTTGTTAACTTTTGCCAAATGTCACACTGGAGAACTTAGAGATTCTTAGAGCAAACACTTCCCAAGGCGTTTGTAGGTCCTCCAGCACAATTTCATGGCCAACCTCTGGCACACCTTGACCATAGAATTGCTCTAGAGGACTTAGAGATTCCTAGAGAGTTGTTCTCTCAGATTTTTTTAAAAAAGTGTTTTGGTTTTTTTATTAGTGGTTTTTCCACTTTCATGAGGATCATGTGCTGCTAACCATAGTGAATGTGGAGAGTCCACTGTATATTGATTGGATTCTGATGAACTCTTCTTTGGAAGAAACAGAATTTGGATGGTCATTTCTCAAGAGTATTTTATTTATATATTCCTGCATACAGGGGGTTAAATTAGATGCTTCTGGTTCTACCTCCCAACTCTGTGATTCTATAATTGCATAAATCACTCCCCTACCCAATTCTATTTTATTCATTTTTCATCAATTGTTTTCCTGCTGTTCTTATGCTGGATTTTCAGAATCCTTTGTATCTCTTTTCTTTGTCCCAAAGCAAAGACTGCTATGATATAGCAAGCAGTGAAGTATATACAGCAAAAAAATCAATGTGACTCATTTCATTCAAACCTAAACCTTCTTCTGCTTAGGACCTTCCTACTTTTCTGTTTTACTGAATCTTCAAGAGGGAAAGCAATTAGGCTTAACAAATTCTAACATTTCAAAATAATTAGTTTCTTGAAGTGTAGGATTAACTTCAGCATTAATCAGGAAATCTAGTGACTCAAACTGCAACAGGAGAAAAATCTATGAAGTTAATAATGTAATGTTCCAAATAACTACGTATTTCCAAACTACAGGTGGCAGCCACAATAAAGAAAAAGAACAGCATCTGGTCATTTCCTGTTAGTCATATCTGGTTGCCTTTTTGTATTAAAACACATTATATTTTAACAGAACACTGTGCCACTGTATTCTTCTGGAGGCATAATTTACCATTTGTGGAGCAAAATAATTTCTAGTGTTTTGACTCTCCGAGGTTGAGAAAAGGGCAAAAATGACTCTCAGAAGTTTCCCATCATGGAAATGGAGAATATTTTCTACAGTGACAATTGCCCACAGAGCTTTTTGTGATAGTAGATGTATTTGGCACTATCTTCATTTCAAGTGACAGCTAAATGTGGTCTTATTGCCCTAAATGTTTTTATGTTTGGTTAGGCTTGTTTAAGTGAAGTGAGTGGTGCCAGAATTGTCCAATCTTCCTGTATAATCATGCACAAGCCAGAAATATATACATGTATATTGTGTGTATATGTATGTGTGCATATACACACACAAACAAACAAATGTAATACATACATTTGTTTCCATGTCTGTTAATTTGAATTAGATGCTTTGCTGTTATTGTTTGTCACATATGACATACTTCTTTTCTAGTCCTCCAGTTGAGCTGGACACAGATGAGAATTTAACTATTGCTTTCTTGTTAGAGAAGTATGGACTTTCTCAGCAGTATGAGCTGCCAGTTGAGATCAATGCATGAATCCTCTTAGGCACTATCTCCACCAAAGAATCACCAGGTAACCACATTTCTGTTGTGGCAGACCCTGGTCTATAGGTTCCTTTGCATAAACAATTAACCCTGCCCTGAATTCTCTGCACAGGACAAGAAGCAGCTTCCTGCTGCAAGTACAGCATGTACTCTACACTAATTCTATTTATCACTCCGTTTTGATGTCTAATTGTAAATAATAGCAATACAACAGAGGCTGGTTGCTTTTAATTGCAAGAGGGCTTAATCATCTCCTAGAGGAGCTACATTCCTTCTATATTTCACAGTATAATTAAACTCTTTTTGGAATAGCAGAAAAAAGGAGGCATGCCAAGAGCCATAATAGCAAAGATGAAATGCCCTCCTAAATCAATCTATACCCTTGCTCCATATTAAATAGCTTTTCATTTAGCTAACATGAAATTTGCTTTGTATCCAATAATGGCTAGAGTGAGTCAAGTTGGAGCAGGGTATGTGGGGCGGTGGGGTGTGTGAGAGTGTAAGGAAATTATCTGTTTAAGAATCAACTTCCATGTCACCCTAATGAGACTGCCCATTGTTTTTCACATAGTATGCCTGCATGACCAGACACCAACAAATCAACATTGTGTTCATATAGTATTTTTTCTTGTGATCAGATCTCTATTTATATTGCATTTACTTATTTTCATACTATCTGTAACCAGATCTGATTTCAGCTATCCAGAGAAAATAGATAGAAGATGTCATAGAACATGAAATATAGGGAAGCAGGTGAAGTTACACAGAACTGAGTGGAAGGTAATCAAAACTTTGGGGGGGGGGGCTTTTCTAACCCCTCTCCACTATAGATGCCTTTACAAACTTGATGCCTGACATTTCCCCACACATAATGTCCTGAAATTATCTACATGGCAGAGGGTGTAAAATTTGGCTAGGCTGTTGAAATTTTTTTCTTCCCTTTAGGAAAAAAATGTTGAAAAGGTCTCCCCAGTTACGAATAGTAAGAAAGATTTTGAAAGGCCACTTACACAAAGCATTAGCCTCAAGCCAAGTCATTGAGGGTTTGATTTAAGTCTAAGTGGCAGATTCTGTTTTATTTTCAGATGTAATTTTTTAAAAAAATTCTGCAAGCAATTTCACACACATGTATGTATGCACATAAAAGCAGCTTGTGGACCAAGCAGAGTGGCATCACCACTCTCCATTCTGACATTCTGAGTTAGGGTTCTCCTCTAACATGATCTGTGAGTCTGTTCTATGTATGTATATGTACCAGTGATATATAGACTGAAGTCAATTTACTTGGACTCAAGGCAGACAAGTCACTTTTATGACTCAAGTTCAACTTGACTCAACAATAAAATGATTTGACTTGATTCACAACTTGTATATTTTTAGCGACCAACTTGCTGGCCTTGCTTCAGTAACACAATACATTCATAGTATTTCACAGAAGAGAACAATAAATGTGTTAGGCAACAGGCCTGAGACAGAAGGATGCTTCTAAAGCTCTCCATTCATATTTGACCATGCACCAAATATATGGGTTCTATTTATAATTGTATTTATTTTTACCTAAATTTGTGCACAACTTCTTGATTTTCTAGTTATTCAAACTCCACCACCACCCCTACACCACTTCCTTTTTATTATTATTATTATAGTTGGCCCCCAAACTTGAAACTTAACATGAAAGTATCTTGCAAGGACTTGAGACTTAAAGCTAGAGATTTAAAACTTGACTTGAGTCTTTGAGTAAAATAATGATAATGATAATAATAATAATAATAATAATAATAATAATAATAATAATAATAATAATTTTTATTTATATCCCGCCCCTCTGCAGAGCAATTGGAGTGGCTTACAACATTACAATTTCCATTAAACAAAACATAAAATCCCGAATACCTGAATTTTAGGCCCGATGGTGCTCGGCCTAGTGTCTCTCCCCTAGATGGCATCGGATAGTAATGGAGGGAGGGCTCTTCTTATTATTTTAGGCCCGATGGTGCTCAGCCTAGTGTCTCTCCCCCAGATGGCATCAGACTTTAATATATCACTGATATAAGGGCAAAACAGATTATCAAAAAAATTATGCTTCCAGACAGCTTGGCAACATGGTGATCACATGATGCATGCCCTAAAGCAACCTGTAAGTCATTCAGAAGCCACCCCAACCCAGAAAAGCCAGGAAAGGAGCAGTAGAAAACCGGTTATTTTCAGGGCACTGTCCAGAACTGTGGTGGCAGGGTGGATTGGGATTGCAAGTGTTTGTCTGCCACGGCTCCAGGGTGAGCAGTTCTGGGGCAGCTCCAGTCAGCACCTTTTTAGTGGTCTGGTTTCACCCTATATACATCCACACACACTTATGTTTTGAGCAATGGATGTAATATGGACACATTTCAACTAAATGGTACATGAGGGAGGGGTACCTGAAGAAAAAAAAATTACACTTGGTATCAGTCCATGAATACTTGAAGATTACTATGCATATTGTTTAGCAGTGTTTTACTCATCTCTAATACCATGCTACATAGTGGTGATTCTACTCTTGTGTGATGGGACCTTCCTTATATCTTGAGGTTGCCTTTTACCTCTTCTTCACAGAAGGTCCCTGCTCATTGATACCTGCCCTGCTTTCACCTTTTAAATACTCTCCCTATGTGTATAAGGGCTAGGGTCCCAAGAGTCTTCCTCTTACTAATTCAGTATCTTAGGTAGCATGTTTGCCTTTGTTTATAATGTCTAGAACTCACTCAGATAGAGACATCTGTTATAACAAATAAACAGTAACTTTATTAAATCACATTCAGGGCTGATGCAGATGGCCCCTAAGGATTGGAGGTGCAGCAACCACATGCTGTGGCCCCAATTCAGCTTTTTGCTGCTTTAAAAAGAGCTGGCAAATGCAGCTCCTTTTTGGGGTGGCAAAAAGCTGCCCTTAGCCCTGCTGCTGCAGCTCTTTTGCACCCCTTTGGCACAGTATGTCTACATGCTCTGCCAATGGGACACCCTGATACTGTGCGCCATGTGGTAGGGCATGTGGCATGACAGCATTGTTGAGGCAGAGTCAAGACAGCTGGTGAGTGGTTGCCCCACTCCAACTCCATCCCTAGGCCAGCCCTTTTGGCTGGCCTGCATTGGCCCATAGTTAGTTAATTTCAAACTTAGCGTAGTTACATTAATTTAACAGGTGCAGGCCTGTCACAGTTTCCTCTGTACTTACTAAAGTATACTTTCTCTCCTAGTCAGAATCCTTATCTGACCAAATTGAGACCCTTTCTCTTTCTCTCTCTCTCTCTGTCTCTCTCTCTCCAGCTTCCCTACTGGCTTGTCAGAATTTCTCTCTGAGGCCCAGAATAGACTTTGGAGGTGTGGCATTCAAATGACGCTTGCCTCCAAAGGTTGTGGCTGTAGTACGGGCATTTAACCATTGTGCTACCAGGGCTCCAAAATCTGGGTTAAAAGAGTGTCACAGTGCTTCATTTTGCTTCCTTTCTCTGCAAGGTTGAATTTATTTGGGATAAAACATGTATATGTGTGGCAGCAAGGGAGTCAAACTGTTGCAAAGATATTACATAATGGAGCTGAGATACAGTCTTCATATAGATTCAGCCTAAGCCATATATAAAATATTTACAGAGGCATAACAACAGTAAAAAAATGTTAACTAGATTTGCACAAGGCAGCTTTTTATGGACCTGAATAGGAGCATATCTTTTCCGTTCCTATTTGCGCTGGCTCTAGGATGATTTGGGGCCATGGTGTATGGTTGCCATAGCACTGGAGAAACCTGCTGTGGGGAGGCCCCAATCCACCCTTTTGGGGTGTCCTGTTCCACCCCCACACACCCCCACACACCCCAAGCATCCTCTCTCTTTATCATCCTGAAGCACTTTAAATCATACCCTCAGTTTTTCCCCTTGGCAAATATATTTCAAAATATCTCTATGCCATTCTTTAAATGGCTTGTCATTCTTATAATTGGTATATTTTGCAAAAGAAAAAGCATTTGGAGTAAAATATTCATTTGAGGGTTTTTTTTTTCCACTTTTGTACATCTTGGTTAACTTCCATCCAAACTTTAGTATCATTATCTTCAAAAGGTGATGAATTCTTCGCTGATACTGTTATGCCTAAGTATTTTACTTTCTTCTCTATTTTAAAGCCTGATATTCTCATTAGTTCTTTTTTTATCCTGCTCGCTCATGTTTTTCACTAACATCTTAGTTTTTTCTCTATTAATTTTAAGTCCTGCCAATTCTCCATAGTCTCTCAAAACAACCAACAGTTTTCCCATACTTTCAAGGAATTCCAAAATTATTACTAAATTGTCTGAAAAAGATTTGACTTTGTAACAATGCTTTTTAAATTTCAGTCCTTTTTTAAATGGAAAGTTAAGGATATCCCACTCCTTCAAGACTGGTTTAAGAAAATTATAGATTTTATGGAAATGGACTGGTCTAATTAAGGGATTAAGTTATAATGCTTTCAAGAAGGACTGGAAGGTTGTGATAAACTACCTGAATCAGATAGGACTCAGGATAATAATTTAGTTTTTCAGTTAGAATCAACAGGACAGATCTAAAGTGTATACTGTAGAGAATTTTTCTTGTTAGTCTGTAATAAATAGATCCACTGTATATAATATGATAATCAAAATGCTAGATTATAGAAATGATATCATACTGTTTGGCATATGGTAATATAATTTCATGGTTATAGAAGTCTAAGAAAACAGGCAATAAGGCAAGATATACCCAACAAGGAAGTATTTTTATTTGTATAATGATTGTGCATAGTGTTGGTTTATGTGTTGTTTTGTATGTCTTTTATGTTGTGTTATATGTTTTTTAAAACTAATAAAAATTTGATTTTAAATTTAAAATGAATAAATAAATAAATAAATTTCAGTCCTTTTTTTCTTCATCTTGCCTAATTTTCCTCAGCAACATCTCTAATGCCAAAATAAATAGCAATGGTGACAGTGGGCATTGCTGTCTTGTCCCCTTTTGTATTTTACATTCTTCTGTTAATTCTCCATTTACTAAAATGTGTGCCCTTTGGTTATCATACATTGCTTCAATCCAGTTTAGCCAATTATTTCCAAATTTCATCTTTTTTAACAAATTATTTTTTAAAAAAATAGTTCAATTTATCAAATGACTTTTCTGCATCTATAAATATTAAGATTGCTTAAATCTCTTAATGATACTCTAAATATTCTGTTTTATCTACTACATACCTTCTATTGTTTTTTAATTGCTTTTCATTTATTATTTATTGTAGTACTTTTTCATCCTTTCTGCTAGTATTGAAGTAATAGTTTATAGTCATTGTTTAATAATGAGATTGACCTATAATTATTAATTCTAATTGGGTCCTGTCCCTCTTTAGGTATTAACATTATTGATAGTCTTTGGTCAGACCTCACTGGGAATACTGTGTCCAGTTCTGGGCACCACAATTCAAGAAGGATATCAACATACGGGAATGTGTCCAGGGAAGGGCAACTAAAATGGAGAAATGTCTGGAAACCATGCCCTATGAGGAGAGGCTTCATATGATATTTTTAGTATGAGGAAGAAAAGTTTAAGAGGTATGTTAGGTTTAAATGGGATATAGAGTCAATGTTAAAATGTTGAA
>CM034705.1:24110149-24121838 GCA_020142125.1 Phrynosoma platyrhinos | reverse complement strand
ATCATTGCAGTATTTTCATTGGCCAGTAAGGAGAACTACGGTGACAGTGAGGCGTCAATACAATAGATCGGATTTGCAAATCATTTCGATTGAAGCTTAGTTGAAGGGAAAATGCAACATTCTTTTCAAATAACTACTTTTAGAAACTTCCCCCCGCCCTGAACAAATATGCAAACACACATATCATTACACACATACACACATTATGATATATGTACAGTGTGTGTGTATACACACACACACACACACACACACATATCCTCTCTTTCTCTCTCTCTCTCTCTCTCTCTCTCTCTCTCTCTCTCTCTATATATATATATATATATATATATATCCCCACACATACACTGCTACATATAACTGTAAACACTGTGCATATATCACATTGGAGAGAGAGAGAGAGAGAGAGAGAGCTTACCTTGTTCAGGAGAAGGGTTTCTGTGGGGGGAACCCTCAGCAGTTCCTTCTCCTTCTTCAGATGAGGATGAGGAGTCCTCCTCTCTCTTCCTCCTACATCTGGCTCCTAGAATAGAAGAAGGGAAAAGAGTACATTATTTAAATCAGTGATTACCCCTGGGATTTAGGAACCCCCTTCTCTGAAATCTAATAAATAAATAAAGGTTTTACTTGCTTGCTGGCCTCCTTTCTCTCCATGATGGTCTTCCAGCTAAATCCTAAAGTGTCTTCATCTGAGAGCAAAATTGATGGCTTCTTGGTGGGTGGAGGGTTGCCACTGAAATTTTCCACAGTTCTATAAAATGTGTCTTTTAGGTTTTTAAACTTGGTATAGCACTGCTCAGCCATCTGAGCATAACCTTTAAGGCCCAGGTGGCGCATGGCTACATGGTACAAATTAATATTTATCCTGTTACTGGAATGCATCGACCTCCCAGCAGCATCGTGCTGTTCAGCAATGTTGTCCTGCAGGAGATGAGTCTCTCACAAGTGCCAGTACTTAATCCAGCAGACTCTCCTTCCTGCTACGATTCTCAACTGATCAAGTATTTGTTGGGTCGCTGTACTTTATTACTGATCCAGTTTTGAAATTCAATAACAAAATCATTTTGACCAATAAACTGCCAGTGTGCACTTTACAGACAACTATCTTGATACATTGTAAATACATTTAAGCCTGGGTGCCATACATGCAGGGGGAATCATTGCACTATTTTCATTGGCCAGTAAGGAGAACTATGGTGGCAGTGGGAAGACAATACATTAGACTGGATTTGCAAATTGTTTATATTGAAGGGAAAATACAACATTCTTTTCAAATTATTACTCTTATAGCTACACTTATTGCAATATCTGTTGCATAATCAGGAAGTGTTTTTATTGTTTAGGTAACATTGGCCTGGTTTGGGGCCATAAATGTAGGGAGAAATGTAGCTGCATTTTCATTGGCTCTGCAGCAGAAATAAGTGGAAGAGTCAATAGATTGCATGCTCGCTGTTGTTTTTTGTTTGTTTGTTTGTTTGTTTGTTTTAAAACAGTCTGTAAATGTGGATCCTTTCTCATTTCACATTTAACTTGTGAGCTAAAAGAGCCCTGGTGGCCCAGTGCTGTACTGCAGCCACTCACTCATAGACCACAAGGTTGGGAGTTCAATACTAGCCAGGGTTCAGGCTAGACTCAGGCCTGCATCCTTCTGAGGTCACTAAAATGAGTACCCAACTGTTGGGGGACAATGAGCTTACAGTTGTAAACCACTTAGACATCCCACAGCATGATATGAAGCGGTATATAAATGAAGCTGCTTTAGCTGCTTTGCTAAAAGCAGCCATTGGCTGCCAAATTTGAATGGGTCTACATTTTATTTTCCCTCTGACAATTTCTGAAATGCCATGAAAAAGTAAAGGCTGGGCTGAGAGAGTGTGACCATTGCTAGGGATGCAATGGGGGGACGTGAGAGGCCTTTGAATATTATCTAATGTGAAATGGGAAAGTTCAGGAAAGCAATGTGCATATGTTTAATATAGGCTGAATTTATGTAACCTGCAGGGGGGTACTGATGATAACTTCTTTAAATTTTTAAATTGTGTGCTGTAACCCATTGAAAAGCACACCAGAAAACATACATATAAATTAATTAACTAACATACATAGTTTTTTGTGGGTTTTTTGGGCTATGTGGCTATGTTCTAGAAGAGTTTCTTTCTGACGTTTCACCAGCATCTGTGGCTGGCATCTTCAGTTTACACAGGAATCACTCCTTCCTACCCAGGGTCTCACAGTATATATAGACCCAATCTCTTCCATTCCAGCATTCTCTGAAGATGCCAGCCACAGATGCTGGTGAAACGTCCGAAAGAAACTCCTCTAGAACATGGCCACACAGCCCGAAAAACCCACAAAAAACTATGGATGCCGGCCATGAAAGCCTATGACTTCACAAATTAACATGCATATACATTAATTTACCCTTTCTTAGTTTATCTGTGCATGTAAACATGTATATTTATGTATGTGCTTGTGCACATAGAAATATACTTCATTTATGCAACTTACAGCACTTCAAGGGGGATGTTTGGAAGGAAAAAAGTGGTTCTATCAAAATGCCATATAATAGAACATTAAATATAAAGTTCAGAGAAACTTTGGGCTCCTGCATGGACCATTGACTCACAGAAAAGTACACACTTGCATACAATTATACACAAATGTGTGTGTGTGTGTGTGTGTGTGTGTGTAAGAATAAATGTCAAAATGCTATCACCATAGTTTACACCAACACAACAGGGGAAATAAATTCTCATGACTTCAACCATTTAGAATAATCTGTTTATTATTTTCAAGAGGAAAGCAAAGCAGCAAAGGGGACACCTACACATAGAGGCAATTTTGGACTTTTCTTGCTAATGAACACATAGTCCACATGGTAAATAACAATCTGTCTATTATGGTCAAGGGTAATGAAAAGCAAAAAAGAGGTAACCACACATGGGGGCAAGGTTGGACTTTTCTTGCTAATGACCAAATTGTCTACTGGGGAAAGAAACCCAAATGACTTTATCCATTTAGATTAATCTGTTTATTATTGTCAAGCGGAAAGGAAAGTATCAATGAGGTAGCCACACATGGAAGCAAGGTTTGACTGGTTACATTATTGGCCAGATAGTGTACTGGGGAAATAAATTTACATGATTTTTACCAATTAGTACTTACTTTTTATTATGGATAAAGAGAAAGAAAAGCTGCAATGAGGATGCAGGCAAGGTTGAACTTTTTTCATAAATGTTATTAATGTGGAACATACCCATGCTTCCCCACCTCATGGATGTAGCCCAAAGTTTCCTCAGGGTAAAAAAAAAAATGGTTAGAACACCAATTATTATGATCAATTATTTTCCTATGGTTAGGAAAATTACTAGGCATAGCAATGTATAACAAATTGGCTTATTGTTGCTGGTGGTGGCAAAAGAAATAAACAAATACTTCTCCTATAGCTTCACCCTCCTTCATTTCTTGGTTTTCTTGGTCTACATAGACTGTGTTGGCAGCATTCACTGTGTAGACTGCTGGTTGAGCTGGATGGCATGACAGTACCTCACCATCTGTCTTAACTATATTGTGCAATATTACACATGCAGCAATGACAGAATTCACATTTTCCTCTGCCACCTCCAAAGGGTCTCTCAGGAATCTCCACCTTGCCTTTATGTGACCAAATGCCCTCTCTACCACATTCCTCACTCTGTTGAGATGCTTGTTGTACAGTGCCTGGTGAGGATGCAAAACACCCTTGAACAGTGTCATGACCCATAGTTTAATGGGATAGGCAGCATCAGCCAACGATAATGGTCCTATTTGATGGACAAAGATTGTAACTGTGGGGTTCCCAGGAATGTAGACACCTGCCTTCAAGGCTTCATAGATTGGTGAGTGACAAAAGACAAAACTGTCATGGTTTCTTTCTACCCATCCTGTCACAAGGTCTATGAATCTTCCCGTGTGGTCACATGTCCCCTGCAACAAGGTGGTCAGTTCATCAACAGGAGTATATATTTTTCCTGTTGATGAACTGACCACCTTGATGCACTGGTGCAATGATTTGACAGTGGCAGCCATCCACAGTACTGATCACCTGTGGAAATCCCGTCACCTCAAATCCAGCCATAACCTGTGGACACATCAGAAATGATCAAGTAGCTATCAGTAGTGCACACAGCAAAGCAAACATGAAAAATGCATATACAAAGTAAGCAAAGACAGCTATAAATGTTCACCTTTCTATAGTCCCCAAGGTACATAGCCTTTCACATCTGGACCACTCCATGGCAATAACCACTTGGATAAAAGCTTTGCAGAGTGTGGACTTCCCAACACCAAAACGTGCAGGGACAGGGATGGATTTTTGGCTTTCTAAGGAGATAACTTTGAGCATTCATGTGTACATCTTAAAACTATTAATTTACAAGCAATTGAACCCAAATTTTGCAAGGCATGCATCTGACTTCAGCAGCTGTGGAATCTCATCTCTCTTCAGGGAAGGAGAGGGGAGAGTGTGAGAGGAACCTTATAGGAAGGCAGGCCCATGAAGTTTATTCCTATGTTTTACTCTGTAATTTATTATGGATGTGTAATTTGGACTATTATCAGTGGCCAATCCAAGGACAGAGGGAAGCTGTCACTTGGGGAAAGTAACTCCATTTACCAAGGAGGAGAAGGGCATTGGAGGAATTTTATAGGTTGTAAGAGATGGCTCTTACATTCATAATAAGATATGTCAGCCCTGTCAAATACTCATTTCTTTTCCTAATAATAATAATAATAATAATAATAATAATAATAATAAATTGATGTGAGGCTTCTCCCCCCCCCCTTTTTTTTTTAACCTGGTAAACCCATCTAAGGTATCAGAGTGAATTAACATTTTGTTAAAGCTTGCAATTACCTTGCTTGGAGTGTAGAGTTGTAATGAAGCATTGTAGATATATAGGATTTCCCCACCATCATTCCTTATTCTGAGACAAATGATCTCTTCTTGACATTATTACAGTGGTGGAATGCACTTGGTCCAGATGACTAATACACTAATGCAGTTATTAGCTATTCTTAAAAATTAGGATGATCCTCCCCTGTCTGTGAATGTGTTAGGTGAATCTAATAAAACTGGAATAAACTCTGAAGTTTGCACATATCAGAAATGAAATATAATAATTATACATGCCATTGGCTCTTTCTCAAGTAATATCATGCTAGTTTTCACTGTATAAAGCTTGCTTTCCTAATTTGAACTAATATTTAGCAGTTTATTATTATGAAGCACACTAGCTGATCTGCAGTTTGTAATTAAAAATTTAATTTATTTGTTGTTAATCTTTGTTTATGTATATTTGGTTGCCTTTATTGTACACAAAATAATGAAGTCTTATTTTTGTAAAGCTCATGTTAAGTGGCTGACTATTTCATGTTAGATTAATGTTTGAAACTACACTTTATGCTAAGGGCCATTGTAGAGATTATGAGAACTCAAGAAGGGATTTGCCATTTTGATTATATATTTGTGTGTGTGCATGCACAAACACACACACTTCCATTATGTCTTTTTGCAGTAAATTTTTAAACTTGAAAATACAAATATTCTGTCAAAAGGCAGCACTGTTTAGTGGTTTGAGTGATGGATGAAGAAATGAGGAGACCAGGTCAAAACTTCTTCAGCCACATAAATCCATTTGTTGACCTTGACAAGTCGCTCTCTCTCAGACTAAGGGGAAAGCAATGGTAAACCTCCTCAGAATAAACATTTCCAAGAAAATCTTATGATAGGGTTGCAATAAGGCAGTGATAAATTGGTGTCTGCATAACAAAACAGTCTAAAACCAGTAACATATATAATATAAAGGAAAATATTGTGAGCCACAGGGCCACTGTGCAGAACAGTGGTTTGAGTGTTGGACTACAACTCTGGAGATCAGGGTTCGATTTTCTGCTCAACCATAAAACCTGTTGCCTTGGGCAAGTCACAGACTCTCAGCCTCAGGAAAAACAATGTCAAAACCTCCTCTGAACAAATCTTCCCAAAAAATCTGATGATAGGTTTGACTTAGGGTCACTCTAAATCAGAAAACAACACTCTAAATCTATCAACAGCAATAAACAAAAGAAAAAATAGCAGATAAAAAGTAAAACCCAAGTGCTAATATTTAAACAGCCAAAAACCCATCTCAGAAAAGGCACATCTTGGTCCAAAACACACTTCAGAAATAATCCAGTTTGAGACCACTTTTACTGCCCTGGCTCAGTGTTAGGGAATCCTGGGAACTGTAGTTTATTTTAGTAACAGAACTCTCTGACAGATAAAATTAAATGTCTCACAAAACTACAGCTCCCAGAATTCCCTAGCATTGAGCTAGAGCAATTAAAGCAGTCTCAGGACTGATACAGACTGGCACTTTAAGCCAGCCAGGGGGTGGAGTTGGGGTGGGGCGACAGCGTGTTGGCTGCCCCAACTCTGCCCCAACACTGCACACCCATCCACACAATGTGTGGCATCAGGGTGGCCTCTTGGCTCAGCATGCACATACACTGCATCAAAAGGGCACAAAAGAGCTGCAATAGCTCTAAGGGTGGCTTTCTGCTGACCTCAAAAGGAGTGGCATTTGCCCGCTCTTTTGGGAGTGGCAAAAAGGAGGATCGGGGCCATAGCATGTGGTTGCCGTAGCCTTGCAAATCAGCCCGCAAATTGGATTATTTATGCAGTGTATTTTGGACCCTTGATATATCCTTGGAAGGGTTACAAAGAAGAGTCTAAATGGATTTCAAAAAAAGAGTCCCTTTAAAAGACATTTCCTGTGCTCCTACTATTAATGTGTCAGATTTTGACAGAACATCTGGAAGGGCCCCAGTACAGGCCATGTGGTTATTTTGATTAAAGTTGTGAAATTTAAGACTTAGAAATATAAATAATGGGTTTCTAAAGCAGAAAATATAAAGCAGAAACCTTGGCGCATTGCGGAATGTATGAGTATTACTAAGGCACAGACTAATTCTGGGAATAAAGCCAACATAATTATAAACAATGAGATGTTAGTATAAACAGTGAATCAACTTATAACAAACCCTAGACAGGTGTCATGTTAAATGAAGTGACTGATACAATCAGATGGCCATTAAAATCTGGTGTCAGCCAATAATACCTGGTATGTTAATGCCACCTCTAAGAACCTAATTTGAAGGGAAAATATGTTTATATAAACAGGGTATAATGGGCATATTTTATCTTATTAGACAAGATCTCTCAGCTGATAAACTAGAAAATATATAAAACAGGCCAGGAAAAGACAGAGAGTAGACTGTCATTGTCAGTCCCCAGCAGATGTAAGGCTCCGATGTAACCTCTAAGCTACACTGCTCCTAGCTGATAACTGCCTGGATGATGCTGGTAAGAGAAAGAATCTCTACTGTCAACTGGGCTATGCTAAATAGAGATATTTTCCATTATGCTTGTAATGGAAATAACTATGCTTGTGAGTTTTCCCCCACATGACTGTTTAGACATGTATAGTTCCTCAATAGATGAGATGGTACTCTTCAGTGGATAAATTGTTATGTTATATTGTGTAGAATCATAGGACCTTATCACACGGGGGCTGAAGCAGTCGCATCCCCGTCCCTTCGCACTTCCTTACCCAGAAAGCAGCAGCATCCCAGCATCATTCAGGTTGCGGGAAATGTAATTCCCATTTCAACCAGGCATTCAAAAGAACGGGGATGATGCCTGGATGATGCAGCATCATGCTGCATTGGGACGGGGACGCGAGCGGGTTACCTGCGACGTTGTTTGATCAGTCGGGGACAGGAAGCGCAATCGCACGGGGATGCGAATGGGATGCAACAGGGATGGGCGGGGTCTCCCTGTGATGTCATGTGATCAGCCAGTTACAGGAAGCGCGATCGCACGGGGATGCGACCAGGATGCGACGGGGATGGGTGGGGTTTCCCTGCAACGTCGTCTGATCAGCTGGGGTAAGGAAGCGCGATCACACGGGGATGCGAGTGCTTTAGACCCCTATGTGATAAGGTCCATAGAGTTGGAAGTGACCACAAGGGCCATCCAGTCCAACCCCCTGCCATGCAGGAACTCAAAATCAAAGTATCCCTGACAGATGGCCATCCAGCCTCTTTTTAAGGTCCTCCAAAGAAGGAGACTCCACCACTCTCCAAGGGAGTGTATTCCATTGTTGAATAGCTCTCACTGTCAGGAAGTTCCTCCTAATGTTCAGGTGGAATTTCTTTTCCTATAGCTTGCATCCATTGTTCTGGATCCTATTCTCTGGAGCAGCAGAAAACAAACTAGCTCCCTCTCAATATGACATCCCTTCAAATATTTAAAGAGGGCTATCATATCCCCTTTTAACCATCTCCTCTCCAGGCTAAACATACCCAGTTCTCTAAGTGATTCCTCATAGGATATGGTTTTCAGACCCTTCACCATTTTAGTCGCCCTCCTCTGGACATGCTCCAGTTTTTCAACATCCTTTTTGAATTGTGGTGCCCAGAACTAGACACAGTATTCCAGGTGGGGACTGACCAAAGCAGAATACAGTGGCATTATTACTTCCCTTGATCTAGATACTATACTTCTATTAATGCAGCCTAAAATCACATTAGCCTTTTTAGCTGCTGCATCACACTGTTGACTCATGTTTAATTCGTGGTCCATTAGTACTCCTAGATCTCTTTCACAAGTAGTCTTGTTAAGGCAGGTGTCCCACATCTTATACGTATGCATTTCAATTTTTTTTTTTTTTTTTTTGCCCTAGGTATAGTACCTTACATTTCTCTGAGTTGAATTTCATTTTGTTAGCTTTGGCCCAGCTTTCTAATCTATTGAGTTCATTTTAAATTTTCATCCTGTCTTCTGGGGTATTCGTTATTCCTCCTAATTTGGCGTCATCTGCAAATTTGAGAAACATGCCCCCTATTCTGTCATCCATGTCATTGATAAAGATGTTGAAGAGCACTGGACTCAGGACAGAACCCTGTGGCACCCCACTGGTCACTTCTCTCCATGATGAAGAGGAGCCTTTGGGTTCTGTCAGTCAACCAGTTACTAATCCACCTAACAGTTGCATTGTCTAGCCCACATTTTACTATCTTGTTTGTAAGAATATCATGGGGGAGCTTGTCAAAAGCCTTATTGAAATCAAGATATGCTATGTCTACCGCATAATAGTAATGTTCCTCTGTGTATTAGCTATAGAGAAGCCTGCTAAAGAAATGGGAAAAAAAAGTAATGGCTTTATCTGTCATATAATGTAATCTAATGAATGCATAAGGCCTTGCATGCAATGTGATCTAAAAATAATTTTATTTATTTATCAAATATGTGAACAGGGCTATCATATTGCATCTTAACCATCTCTTCTCCAGGCTAATCCTACCCACCTCCCTAAGTATCTCCTCATAAGGCATGGTTTTGTTACGATAGTCAGACATCTTCCATCTTTAATATCAGAAATATACGGCCACTGTGCCAACAGGGCACCCTGACACCACGCACCATGCGGTCAGGTGTGCAATGGCATTTGGGTGGAGTCAGGGTGGCTGGTGTGTGGTCACCCCACTCCAACTCCACCCCAGGCTGGCCTTTTAGGCTAATCTGCATTGGCCCATAGTGGGGTTCACCCCTTTATGACTCTAAACGGACCCACCACAAGCCTCTAAGCATAGGGCCACATTGCCAGTTAGGAGCTGCACAAGGGATGATGCACTCTCACACACCAGAGCAAGGCTAGGCAATCCAATCAAGGAATTGTGCACCAATTTCCAGGTGTTATGTTTGTCCTATATCACACTCTTGCACTTTTCTCAAAACTGGAGTTTGCTCATTTACACACCAATTCTCACCTCAGAAGTTTTATCTTCAAGCAATTACCTCATACAATGTTGGACTATTGGCCATAGGACCCCCTGTTCTTTGCCCAGGTGGGATTTTCCTATAAAACCCCCAAATTCCCAGTGCTTCCCAGATTGGCTGGTTCACAGGCATGCACTATGCCATTCTGAACTCTGCTAGACCCAGCTTTCCACCACTCCAAGTAGACGGGAAAGGCAGTCCCCACAACCACCACACACCTCCTCCAAGGCTTGGCAGTGGCCAGTCCCTGATTTGATTCTACAAGGTCATCTGCAGTTTTTCTGAGGCCTGGCTCTCCCTCATCATCCCTAACTTGAAGGCAGTTAACAACAACAACAACAACAATGTATCTTAAAAGATGGACAAATTTTTAAAATGATCCTATGTAGTTCAAGAATAGACAATGTCTAACTGTCACAAAGATATTTGATATTTCAAAATTACGGGCTTCTGATATTGCCACAATGATTATGCTTTGATTGTATCCATTATATAGTATAGTAATTTGAATGTCAGTCTAGGACTTAAATCCAAGAGACCAGTATTTAAATTCTCACTCAGCCATGGAATCCCACTGGATGACCATGGACAACTTAGGGCCTCGGCAGACGGCTAATAGAGCCGTCTTCCGGGCCCAGAAGAGGAGGGGCAGCCGCACGAGCGGCGCCCCTTCCTCTTCCTGAGGTCGCCCTCGGAGTCGCCAGCCCTCCGCACGGCCGGTGCTCCGGGGATGACCTCAAGCCGCGGCGACCGCACGCACCGCGGCCTTTGAGTCAGGGAAAGTGTGCCCGCCGCTTTTAGGGCGCACTTTCCCTGAAATCTAAAAGGAGCACCAATTTGGAGCTCCTTTTAGATTCGCCGGAGGTGCGCCGCGGTGCGGAGGCTGAGCTCCGCCGGCGCTCCGACCCGCGGCGCACGGGAATCTCCCGTCTGCTCACAGGCTTACACTCTCTGAGCTTCAAAGGAAGGTCATAGCAAACCCTTTCTGAATAACTGTTGCCAAACAAACAAACAAACAAACACCCTGTATGATAGTTCCATAAGTTAAAAAACGAGTTAAACAGATATAGCAATAACAATAGATAGCTGAAAAATTAGTTGAATTCCATTTATCCATTTACCATGTGACATCCGTTCTGCACCAGCTTCCCAAGCTCTTTTATGTTTCCTGCTCCACTTCAGGATCAAAATCTGCCACTTTTAATTCATCCTAGAGAAAGGTAGAAACCATTGGAGATCTGTGAAATTCAATATAGTCTAAAAACTTTTTGTCCTCTAAAACAAATATAAAACTCCAAAGAAAATGTAACTTTTCTCATCTTTCCCTATGACACATTTCATAATCAAAATCGCACAGAAAGCAATATATTAATGCAAACATTCACCCACATGTTTGCAAAAGAACTGTGGACTCTATATAATACAATAGGTCACAGGAACTGAGTGAAAAAAGTTTCTCAAAGCTCCTAATTAAATACAAAAGAGTAACTAGATGGGGTTTAATATTTGCAATCCAAGCAAATCATCTAACCCTGAGTCTATTAACAAAAGGTCTAAAAATTAAACATGAAAACGCAATAGATATATCACCTAAAGGCAGAAAGATCAGACTGCTCATCACAAGAAACACGATGAATCTGGAAGAATAAATAGATTCATGAAGAAAGACACAGTCTGATCTTGCTAGATGCTAAATTCATGTAGAAGCATGTCCTTACTTCTGGAAGACATACCTCTCTCTAAATAGGAAAATGTGTGTGCGTGTTTGTGGCACAAATATATGGGCCTTATCATACGGGGTCCCAAGCAGAAGGAATCCAAAGGCAA
>CM034705.1:24074154-24101293 GCA_020142125.1 Phrynosoma platyrhinos | reverse complement strand
TCTTCTGGGAGAAACCTCTTAGAGCCTCAAAGAGCGAGGCTCTCTACGTCCTCCCAGAGGGCCTTTTCTATCGCTGCCCCCAGACTCTGGAATGTCCTGCTGGACGAGATCCGTCAATTAACATCTTTGGACAGTTTCACAAAAGCTGTCAAGACGGATCTCTTCCGGCAGGCCTTTCCAGACTAAATGACCCGGCCCTGGCCAGTTCCCTCCCTCTTTCAATCCTGGCTCCTCTCTAATAGTAGCAAGAAAGTTACCAGCTAAAATTTTAATTGTCAATTGTTAAATTTTAAACTTTTATATTCTTTGCTGTTTTAATTGTATCACTATTTAATACTGTTTTAAGGGGGGGAGGGATATCTTACTATTGTAATTTGTTTTAATTTGTAAACCGCCCGGATTGGGTAACCATTGGGTGGTATAGAAATAAATATTATTATTATTATTATTATTATTATTATTATTATTATTATATTATTATTATTATAATCCGGTGAAGGGTTGAACAAAGCTGTTGTCACAGCAACAATGCATAAACAGCTTGAAGGGAGAGAGTGGTGGAGGAGTGAAGGAGGAAGCCCTCCCTGCCTATCCCCCAGAATATGAGGACTTAAAAGAGGTTTTTGAGGAGAAAGAGAGTGAGCAATTGCCACCTCATATAGAGACTGACTGTGCGATTGAACTGGTGCCAGGGTCAGTGCCTCCCAAACCTAAATTGTATTCTATGACTACACTGGAAATGAAAATTAAAAGAGTTCACAGAAAAAACCTGGCAAGGGGATTTATTAGGCCTTCCACCTCCACATTTGCAGTGCCGGTGTTTTTCAGGGAAAAGAAAGATGGCTCTTTACATTTGGTAATTGCCATTGATGAAAGATATGTTCGGGAGATTGGCCACTGGCAAAATATTCACCAAGTTGGACTTGAGGGATGAATACTTCTGGGTACACATACGAGAAGGGGATGAGTATAAAACTGCTTTTAATTGCCCTTTGGGGGCTTTTGAATACAGGGTTCTTCTTTTTGAACTTTGGGGCAGGCCCGGATGTTTTATGCATTTGGTTAATGAGGTTCTGCATGACCTGCTATTCGAGGGGGTTCTCATCTATTTGGACCATGTTCTAATTTATTCTGATAATTTGGACTCTAATGTTAAATTAGTGTGAGAGGTATTGAAAAGGCTACTTGACCATCAATTATATGTTAAACTATCCAAATGCCACTTCCACACTAAAGAATTAGACTTTTTAGGGTACAGAGTGTCTATGCGTGGCATTGAAATGGACCCTGCCAAAGTCCAAACTGTGATGGAATGGCCACAAGTGGATGCTTCAGACTTTGCTGTGGGAGCGGTGCTAATGCAAAGGGATGGGGAGAGTGTTCTCCATCTGTGTGCCTACCTTTCTAGAAAATTCCAGCAGGGGGAGCTATCACAACCGATATGGGAAAAAGAAGCATTTGCCATAAAATGGGCTCTCCAAAATTGGAGACAATATTTAGAGGGAGCTTCTCATCCATTTGAGGTGTGGACAGATCACTGCAACTTAGAAGCTTTGCAGGCCCCTCACAAGTTAACACCCAAACAGCAAAGATGGGCCAAAGACTTTTACAAATATAATTTTACTCTCAAATTAATTCCTGGAAAGGAAAATGGGTTAGCTAATGCCTTGTTGCGACTGCCACAACACATGGGCAAGGAATCAGAACTGATGCAGACCCTATTTTCGCCAACCCAGCTGGGACTGGCAGTAACTACGCAAAGTCAAACCAAACAATAAACTAAGGGCACAGACAGTGTTTTAGACCCCCTGCATGAAAGAATTAAACAACATTCTGCATCAGACCAATGTCTGGCAGAACACAAACACGAACTGGTGGAAAGGGAATCAGGACTATGGTACAAAGGACCTGGAATCTATGTACTCTCAACTTTAAGATTAGAAGTTTTGAACACTTTTCATGATTCCAAAGCTGCTGGTCATTGGGGATTTGTAAAAACATTGCACTTGATCAGAAAACAATTTTGGTGGGAAGGTGTGAGAACTGACATTGACAATATATAAAAAGCTGTTCTGTGTGTGCCAGAGCAAAACCTTGGGTGGAAAAACCTAGTAGACTATTTCACCCTCCAGAGACACCTAGAGGTCCTTGGAAGCATATCACCTGGACTTCATTACTGATTTGCCAAAGAGTCATGGCAGAGACACTGATTTGTTCTCTAAACAAGTACATTATGTGGGGTGCAAGGGGGTGCCTTCCACCCCTAGATTGGCCACCATGTTCATACAACACATATATTGCCTTCATGGCCTTCCTAATGAGATTGTCTCAGATTGGGGGAGTAATTTTACCTCACAGTTTTGGAAGGCACTGCAATCCAAATTGGGGGTGCAATTAGCTTTCAGCACCTCTCATCACCCTGAATCGGACGTACAAATGAAACGCACGAACCAAAGTTTTCCAAAATATTTACGTTGTTATGTCAATCATTTACAGGACAATTGGTATGAACTTTTGCCACATGCTGAAATTGCTTTTAATGGAGCCATACACCAAAGCATTGGATACTCTCCTTTTGAAATTGTATATGGATATGAGCCTAAACTGTTGCCTGAGATTCAAATTAGCTCCACTGACCCATGTACCATCACCCAATGGCTATACAAGATAAAAAAAAGGATGGCCACTTATAGTCAAATCTTTGGAAAGTGCCAAAGCTACCTATAAACATTTTGCTGACAAACATTGAAAAGACAATTGGCAATTTAAACAGGCTGTTATGGTATATTTGTCAACCAAACACTTAAAACCCAGACAACCTTAAGAAGCTTGGACCTAAATTCATTGGCCCTTTTCCTGTTAAAACTCAGGTTAATGATGTCACAGCTGAATTAATTTTGCCTAAAGAATACAGACATTTGCATCCTGTTTTTCAGTTCAGTCTGCTGAAACCTGGTTTCACTGGAGATATGGAAAGAACTGTGAAGACTCCACCCATGCTGCTGCTGGTTGATGATGAACGTCACTTCAAAGTTTCCAAGATTTTGGACTCTAAATTTCATAAGGGGGATTGTATTACCTGGTTAAATGGAAGCATTTTCCTTTAGACCATGTAGAATGGGTTCATGCTAAACATGTTAAAGCTGATAAGTTGGTTGCTGCCTTTCATCATGCTTATCCTGGCAAACCGGGGGGTGGGTGAATGCTTTTCACTTTTTTGCTGTCTGTTTTTCTTTTCATCTGTCTTGTTTATTTTTGGGAGGATTATATCTTTTAGGGGGGCGGACTGTCAGAACCTGATTTCAGGTTCTGACAGATTAGTGTTAGGGATGATGGATAATGAGAATAGGCTGGAAAGTGCTGGAAGATCTGGGAGGATGGGTGGTGTGCAACTGCTGGGTTGTTTGAATAACGGGAGCTTTGGAATGTTGAGAACTGGAAGGGAGGATGGTACTCCTTGGAGCCGTTGGTAAGGGATGAGCTAAGGAGGGGGTGAAGTAGCTGGGGAAATGAAACTGTGAGAATTGAAGGTGGAGCTGGGTTTGCGCGCTTAAATGTCTAGGGGGTGGAGTGAAGGTTTGAGTGGTTTTAATTAGGGGCTGTAATGTTGGGGGGGCAGTTGTGGCTTAAATGCAGTGCTGTGAAATACTGACTTTGTGTATTCAATAAACTCCTGATTGCTGCTATTGGATGCTTTACTGATTTCACAAAGTTCTGATTTTGCTAAATCTGACAGGATCCTTGCTCTTCCTGGGTTATAAAAGTAGTTGGGGTAGGGAAATGGCTGACTGAATAAAAGGAATGATGAATGTATCTTTGCAATAAGAAAAGTTTATGTCATGCTGAAAGAAGGCAATTGTGAGCCTGCTGTTCAAAATGTTATGCCTGAACCCAATGGTATTGGATCATGACTGGCTGGTCTCTAGGATTCCATTTTGAGGCAACATCCTCAAACTTCATCTTCAGGATTCCTGATGAAGATAGATTGCTAGCTGTATTTCAGTTTTGTTTAGGGTCTAGTAATCAGATGGAACTTCCTGAGGGTAAGAGCTGTTGGACAGAACAAGACACTGCTGTCTTGGAGAGTCAGGAGTCTCCTCCTTTGGAGATTTTCAAACAGAGGCTAGATGATAATCTCTCACAAGGAGTGCTCTGATTGTGTATTCCTCCATGGCAGAAGAGGGCTAACCTGGATGGCCCTTAGGGGTCTTTTCCAGTTCTATGATTCTATTATTGTTTGGATGGACAATCTGTGCTGATCACATGATGAGGAAGTATTTCTCTATTAATTCTGGACCTCTTAGTAGGTTTTGAAACTATTGATCATGGTATAATTCAGGGTTGTTCCTCTGGAATGATTGTGGAAATTTAGAAAGCAGTGTGGATGAAGCAGTGTGGGGCTCTGATGTTGTCACTGTAGTGTGTAAAGAGAGCATGGCACTTGACCCTACCTGTCCACAGTTAACATGAGTACAGAAAACATTACTAAGAATTGTATAGATCAGGGGTGAGCAACCTGTCCCCTTTAAGGGCTGAGGGACTTCAGCTCCCAGAAGTCTTGGCCATGTTGGCCAATAGTCCCATGTTGGCCAATAGCTCCTGGGATTCGGGAGCTGAAGTTCCTCGGCTCTTAAAAGGGAAAGGTTGCCTACCCCTGATATAGATTCTGGTATGGGGGGAGGTCAACAAGTGTGTGTGTGAGACACCATGACTTACCCCACTGGGTGACACCAACCTTAGTGATGCCATTGCCTGCATCTATCTATCTATCTATCTATCTATCTATCTATCTATCTATCTATTGATATATGCAGGAAATGGCATCACTAAGGTTGGTGTCACCCAGTGGGGTAAGTCATGGTGTCTCATGTATCATTATATATATATATATATATATATATATATATATATATATATATATATATATATATATATATATATATATATATATATATATATATATATAATGTATTTTGTTGTAAAATGTGCTTTGAAATACAAGTAAATATGTACAATATTTGTCATGAATGAACATGTATTTAAAAAACCAGATTGTAGAAATAGAAAATAACAGACTAGTATTTGACTATAGAGATTATCATATGTGGGGTAATAGGAAGTATAAATGGTGATTAATCCATGATAATTCCACAATTATAAAATCCACATTGACAGAGTCAACTTTAGTGCTGACCAACATATTTCAACAAATATGAAAAACAAAATGATGGTCAACAGATTGGAAATGGTAAATATACATCCATGCAAAAGGAGACACAAGAGACTGCAGCAACTATAGGACCAAGCAAAATTATGCTCAAAATTCTGCAACATAGACTCCAACTATACAGGAAAGGAAGAGGTGCTAGGGACCACATTGCAAACATACAATGGTTAATGGAGCAAACCAAGGAATTCCAAAAGAAAATCAGCATGTGCTTTATAGACTATAGCAAAGCTTTTGACAGCTTAGATCACGAAAGGCTATGGAACGCCCTTAAAGACATGGGACTGCCAACACATCTGATAGTTCTGATGAGGAATCTGTACTCAAAACAAGAGGCTACTGTCAGAACAGAACATGGAGAAACAGAATGGTTCCAAATTGGCAAAGGAATCAGATAAGGTTGCATACTTTTACCCTATCTGTTCAACTTGCATGCAGAACATACTATAAGAAAAGCAGGCTTGGACACAGAAGAAGGAGAAGTGAAAATAGGAGGAAGGAATATCAACAATCTAAGGTATGTAGATGACACCATAATACTTGCAGAAAACCTCACAGATCTGGAATACCTACTAAGGAAGATCAAAGAAGAAAGTGCAAAGGCAGGCTTAATGTTGAACATAAAGAAAACAAAAATGATGGCCAACAAGTACCTTCCCAAGCTTAACTGAGAAAATGAAGAAATAGAAATCGTAAAAGAATTATCATATCTGGGATCAAACATTGATAGAAATTGGAACTGCAGCCAAGAAATCAGATGAAGATTAACAATGAGGAGGGTGGCTATGAAAGAACTAGAAAAGATTCTAAAATGCAAAGATATACAACTCAGCACAAAAGTTAGAATCATATAAGCCATTGTATTCCCTATTACCATGTATGGATATGAGAGCTGGACAGTTAAGAAAGATGATAGGAAGAAAATCAATTCATATGAGATGTGGTGCTGGAGAAGAGTGCCAAGAATCCCATGGACAGCCAAAAGGACGAACAAATGAGTCCTAGAGCAGATCATGCCAGAAACCTCCCTGGAAGCCAAGATGACCAAATTGAGGCTGTCGTACTTCAGACACATCATGAGAAGAGAAGACTCATTAGAAAAGACAATAATGCTGGGAAAGGTGGAGGGAAATAGGAAGAGAAGGAGGTCACATCCAAATGGATGGACTCTATTAAGTATGGGTATGGGTTTGCAGGATTTAAGCAGAACAGTGGAGGACAGGGGGTCTTGGAGTTGTCTCATCCATAGGGTTGCCATGGGTCGAGATTGAGGGCAGTTAACAACAACAACAACAACAATCCCACAATTGTGCTAATGGTTTTCACATGACATTCAGGTGAAGTGTGATTAAAGTGGCATTAACCCATGAATAACTAGGCAAGAAACACCAACAAGTCATTCACAGGATTTTCCCGTGAATTACTTTTTGCTGTTTGTTGCCTGGTTATTCCTTGGTTATTCACAGGATAATGACTGTTGTATTAATCTCATTTTAATCATGTTTTAATGTCAATTGCATAATTTTCTTGGATTAATCACTGTTTAAAGTCCCAATTTTTCCCTGTGTGATAAACTCCTATAAGGTGATATGACACACTGTAGGAAGAAAAATATTTCTATATTTCTAACATCAGGATCAGCCCAGTTAATGTGAAATGCAAAGAGAAACACATATGGAAAGAAAGAAAGAAAGAAAGAAAGAAAGAAAGAAAGAAAGAAAGAAAGAAAGAAAGAAATTCATATATCTATGTGCATGTGGGCTGTCACTTTGAAACTACCAATCTCTATGAATGTTGTCATACTTTGTTTTTTCTTACTTCTCTAAAACAGGTCAAATATTCCAGCTGGGATTTTTAAATTCATATGAGTTTTCAGAAGTCAAACACCAAGAAAGCCAATGGTCAAAAATGCACACAGGGACCATTTGTTATTATTCAAACACTGGCAATAAATCACTGAGCTAGAATTTATTACTGTCCATAATGTTTTCCCTGGAGATCATGGTGGTTGCAATATAGCATGTGAAGCATAAACAAACAGAATTTTCTTTCCTTGTTTCTTTTTAAAATAAAGAATATGAAAACCCAAAGGTGTTGCACTGGATTGGGGTATGGGTGTCAGAGAGACAGTGTGGTGTAGTGGCTTGAACATTGAACTATAACTCTAGATCTCAGGGTTCAATTCCCCACTCAGCCATGGAAACCTGCTGAGTGACCTTGGGTGAGTCGCACACTCTCAGCCCCAGAAAATCTCATGAAAAGTTCACCTTAGGTTGTCACAAGTCAGAGACAACTTTAAGGCACACAACAACAACAACAAATCAGAGATTACATTCATATTGCTTTATCTTTTTGGTTCATATAGCCCAGATATGACCAGCATGAAAACCATGAACAACCTGCTAGGTCATGCCATCTAGTTTAGTATTCTGCATTCCACCAAGCCAGCATTAGAATGTCCTTTGTGGTACAATCAAGATACTGTTCTGAATGATAATTTCACCTAGAAGGGCACACTAACAATGGAATAATGATACCTTTGTGGTGACACTTTCTTGAGGAAGGGGTGAGAATTAACCCTATTCAGGTTATCTAAGGTTTTGTACCTGGTGGCAAATCATACTTATTAGCAAGAAACAGGTAGCAGACATGCTTTCTCACTTATCTAGGCCTAAGCATTTCATTTGGGGAAGAAAGTGCAGCCACAAGGCCAGTCTACACATCAGTGTACTACATGAATTGGTGTACATCTTTGCACATTCACATTGATGGTTAATTCTATTCACTTTCCTGTGCAAATTTGCATCTATTCACATCTATTCACCCTCCCTCTTATGAAAATGTGCAGCTATTCAAATGCCATGCAAAGCAGACAGATGGCCACATATTTGATAATGCACATTTCTGCAAATTTGTGTGGATACTCCAATAAAAACCACAAAGCCTTTTCTCACAGAGTTTAAGGAATTTCCCTCCCTCTGCAAAAAGCTCCATCTCCTGCAAATTGCATGTGGCCAGTTCACATTCTATTTGACTGGAATGAGGAGTATTTTAAGCATGTAGTCTAGCCTGCACTTTCTTGTTTATGTCCCCCATATCACCAGGATATTCCCAATCCCCCAAATTTGGGTGGGATTCAAATTGCCCAAACATACACAAAACATCCCAAAATGCTGTATCTGAACTTCGTTTCCCCCCATCCCACAACCTCCAAAATATCTCACCCGAAAAACAGCTGAACATTGTCCAGAAATAAAATCAATGATTGAATTTTTTTATTTTTGTGTGTGTGCAGGTACAAAGGAAAGAAGTGGCATCCACTTCCTTTGTCCACTTCTGATTTAAGGCTGCTGATTTATATCAACAACACTGGATCACATCTCTGTATTCCATATTTTTTGTAGATAGTTTTCAAAGTTTACGAAAGCCAGTTCAGCAATAGACTCTTTGTCTCTCTGTTTGTTTGTTTTTTTTTTTCCAGAAAAATATGAGGATGGTTCTTTCAAATTCAGAGAGAAGTTCTGTCATCATCTCTCTCCTACCAGGACTGAAATATGGAGCCTGCATAAATTCTTTGGCTTGAAACATCATTGTTTTGACATGTCACAGTCAGTTATATCATTCAGGTGTTGTTATATTAATTTGTTTTGATGAATTCCAGCAATATTGTACCAAGCCAAAGAAATTCATTGAGCAACATAGGGAATGACAGAATTAATGGATGACAAAACAAAGCCAGCTTTCCCAGTTTCTGACTTGATGTTGTTATGAATTGTTAACTTGCAAATAAAATAAAATTAAAATAAATAAATAAATAAATAAATAAATAAATAAAACTGTCATATTATTGGAGTACAGTGCAGAGAATCACTCAGTCAAATAGGTTCCTATAGCAACAAACCCCACTTCCAGGTCACACTGTGTAGTCTGGCCCCAAATCAATGAGCAGGTGCTATCAGAGGAAGCCTGCAGAACCAGTGTGCTCCCAATGACTCACTGCAAACATAGCCAAGCCACATACTGCAGAGGAAGCTTATCCAAATCAGAAGGGATCTGGCTCACAATATTTTGGTTCTCAAGTATTGTACTGCAGTCTTAAAGAGAAGTCCAATATTAATCTTGTTGTTAAGGATGCTGGAGAATCAGCTCTCATCTGCACTTGGAAGAACTTTAGAATGGCCCCAGGGGACACCATTTTTGGTAAAGGTAGCCCAGCATTTCAGCTTGGCCATCATAAATTAGTCAATATTATTTTCATAGTAACCAATGTAATGTTTATTACAAGGTGCAAATCAGTTTTTTCAATAAAGTTTAATATTAGTCTGACACACACTAACATCTGATACTAATGTTTTCTTTAATCTATATGCATGTGTCTATATGTACATGTGGATTTCTAAGTGTACATTGCCTGAAGGTTGCCACAGAACCAGTTGTCAGTAAACTCATGGGTCATTCACAAATGCAGCCAATTTTTTTGACAGCTATTCATTTGGGCATAAACACATTTGGTTTAATGACTGCTGGAACTCTATATATTTATTCAGAAGTTATTTTAATGCTTTATATATTTTTAAATTATAAATGGCATCTATATACTTTTCAGTGAGTGTCTTGACAGGGAATTAAAAAGATAAAGTTATTCCCCATTGACAAGGTTGTCAAGTTGTGTCCGACCATAGGAGGTGGTGCTCATCTCAGTTACTAAGCTGAAAGGCCAGTGTTGTCAGAGACTACTCTGTGATTACGTTGCCAGTATGATTGCACAGAATGCTATTTATTTTCCCACCAAAGTGGTACCTATTTATCTACTTGCATTTGCATGCTTTTGAACTGTTAGGTTGGCAGAAGCTGGGAGTAGTGATGGGAGCTCACCCCATCACACAGCACCCTGGCCCCAAATTGCTAACCTGTTTATCTTGCAATCAACACAGTCAGCATCTTAACCACTTGAGCCACTGACTCCTGATAGGGAATTAATCTGTATTAAGTAACACAGCTGCCCTCTCTACTTCCCACCTTCCTAACAAGAAGAAATTATCAGCACTTTGATGGGAACTACCGTATTTTTTGCCATATAAGAGGCACTTTTTCTTCCCCAAAATGAGGGTGGGGAAGTTGGTGTGTCTTATAAGGCGAATATACAGGCTATGGAACTGCCGAGGCCACGGCTAAAAGGAGGCCTCCTTTCAGCCGCAGCCTCCGTGGTTGAATGGGCTCCTCCCATCCCAGGAAGAGCCCATTGAAGCACCCAGGATGGAGGTGGAGAGAGGCCCCCTTTTCCTGGGTGGTTGAATGGGATCCTCCTGGGGTCGGAGGACATCCTCCCATCCCAGGAGGATCCCATTGAACGACCCAGGAAAAGGGGGTGGAAAGAGGCCCCCTTTTCTTGGGTGGTTCAATGGGATCCTCCTCTTTCCACCCCCATCCTGGGTGGTACAATGGGCTCCTCCTGGGGTCAGAGGACATCCTCCCATCCCAGGAAGAGCCCATTGAAGCACCAGGGATGGGGGTGGAAAGAGGGCCCCCTTTAGCTGCATCCTCGTTGCTTCAATGGGCTGCTCCTGAGATCGGAGGACATCCTCCATTTCCAGGAGCAGCCCATTGAAGGAGCAGCCCACTGATATTCCATGGTTCTGCAAGTAGTGCCCAAATCCCCTAAAGGAACCAGATCCAATCTGATCCTGAAAGCTAAGCAAGGTCAGACCTGGTTAGTCATTGGAGGGGAGACCACCAATGAATACCAGGTGCTGGAGGCTCTATTTCAGAGGAAGGTGCAGGCACAAACCAGCTCTGAGTATTCCTTGCCTAAGAAAACCCTACTAAATTCATGAGGTCACCATAAGCCAATGGCCTAAAAACTCCAAAGGTACCAGTCCATTTGATCTTGGAAGCTAAGCAGGGTCAGCCCTGGATAGTCCTTGGATGAGAGACTGCCCATGAATCCTAGGTGCTGCAGGCTGTATTTCAGAGGAAGGAACTGGCAAAACCACTTCTCGAGTCTTCTTTGCCTAAGAAAACCCTAAGAAATTCATGGAGTCACCATAAGGCAACAGGAGACTTGCAATTTGTGCAATACCTGGCCCTGCTGCTGGCTTAAACTTGCATTTACAACTTAAAATTGTTCTTAAACTGCTGTTAAGTTTATACAGTTGATATAAAATATTTTACTACAGTATTTGGTTAAGAATATTTTTTTCCTAGATTTTCCTCCTTTAAAATTGGGTGCGTCTTATATGCCGGAGCATCTTATATGGCAAAAAATACAGGTAAGTTTAGGACCACCTACAATTTTTTTTGCTCTATAAAGTTCTGGAAAAACTAGGATGTAAATTATCCAAGAGCCTCACCTCAGAATCTCAGAAATGAACTCAAATGATTAATTATTGTATTAACAAGGCCACCTGATTTACTGGGCTGGCCATGTTGCTGCTGGGGGAGAAGCTGTGAGTCATTGCATTCATCCCTGACTGGCTGTGCCCCAACAGGCACCATGCCAGGGTTGCTGGGCCTGTTGGGTGGAGAGAGGGTGGTACTTCTGGCCCCAGCATTGGGACAACAAGTCTTGACATGCTTCAGGACTGGATATACCATCCCATTGGACAGTGGATGGAGAAAAGGGCCTGAGGGATTAGCCACGAGGCTGGAAGGGGTGAGAGCTTCCAGAACTGGAGATGGGTGCTGTTCATAGGAGAGGCTGAAAGTGATAGCTGTGACAAGTTTCTGTCCACATTCCAGAACCTAGCTGAAGAGCTGGGTGTCCCCTTAGTGGCCAAAAAGACTGAGGGCCCAGCCACATCCCTAACTTGCCTTGAATACAGCTGGATTCGGTGGCTGCTGTTTCTTACTTGGCCAGTGACAAGCTCCAGGCCTATGCTCCAAAATAAAGGGACACCCTCTTGACCCACGAGGCCACCCTAAAGAAAATCCAGTCCATTTTGGGTCACCTCAATTTTGCATATAGGGTGGTCTCGCTGGGCAGAGCCATTTATGCCCAACTAGCTAGGATCATGACAGGGGTAAAAGTGGCTCACCCTCCTTATCAAGGGTATCAAAGACCTCAGCCTGTGCGATGGGTTCCTCAGGGAATACAATGGGGTGACCCTTTGGTAGCAACCATGGAATTTCGGCCACAGCTTTCAGGTTCACTCAGATGCTGCTGAGAGCCTGGGCTTTGGAGTCTTCTTTCAGGGATACTGGTGCACCCAAAGCTGGCCTGCTAGTTGGGCTCATGGAGAGGCTCCTCCAAGACTTCACTTTCTTGCAGCAGTTTCCCATTATGATGACAGTTCACATTTGTGACAGGGCCTTTGTCAATGAGGCAGTGTGTTTTTGGTGTGACAACCAGGTAGTTATCAAGATCCTTAACCGCCAAAAGCTCCAGGTCTGAAAGGGTCATGCATCTGGTTTCGTACTCTGCTGTCTCCACAAGAACATCACATTCAAAGCCCGTTTTGTGTTGGGCCTTGAAAATGATATTGTAGTCTCTCTCTCATTTTTAGGAGGCTAGGTTCCACCAGCTGGTAATTAGAGCAGACCCCTACCCCACACTCTTCCTGAAGGAGTTGTGAGAGGTTGGAAATCTGCTGTGATACAGGGTGTATTATCTTCGCTGGCTCCAGCCACTCTTAGAGCCTAAAAAAGAGCTATCTCCAAGCTGTCAGCCTTTTGAGGGACATTTGGTCTCTGGCCCACTGGCCAATATTGTTCCATGCCATCCTATAATTGGCAATAATCTTTGAGAACTCCTGGAGAACAGGAGAAGTCCCAGCAGACTGAAGGAGGACAAACATTGTCCCCATCTTCAAAAAGGGGGAAAAAGAGGATCCCAACAACTATCGCAAAGTTAGTCTGACATCAATACCAGGAAAGATTCTAGAACTGTTCATTAAACAGAAAGTCTGTGAACATTTAGAAGGGAATGCCATAATCACTAAAAGTCAACATGGGTTTCTCAAAAATAAATCATGCCAGACGAATCTGATCTATCTATCTATCTATCTATCTATCTATCTATCTATCTATCTATCTATCTACCTATCTATCTATCTAATTACCAGCTTGCTAGATGAAGGGAATGCAGTAGACATAGCATATCTTTATTTCAGTAATGCTTTTGACAAAGTCCCACATGATATTCTTGCAAACAAGATAGTAAAATGTGGGATAGAAAATACAACTGTTAGGTGGATTAGTAACTGGTTGACTGAGCAAACCCAAAGGGTGCTCAGCAATGGCTCCTCCTCTTCCTGGAGAGAAGTGACCAGTGGGGTGCCACAGGGTTCTGTCCTGGGCCCAGTGCTGTTCAACATCTTTATCACCGATATGATATGATAGTCCTGTTTAAATATTTGAAGGGATGTCATATTGAGGAGGGGACAAGCTTGTTTTCTGCCGCCCCAGAGAACAGGACCCAGAACAATGGATGCAAGCTGCAGGAAAAGAGATTCCACCTTAATATTAGGAGGAATTTCCTAACAGTGAGAGCTGTTTGACAGTGGAACATACTCCCTCGGAGTGTGGTGGAGTATCCTTCTTTGAAGGTCTTTAAACAGAAGCTGGATGGCCATCTGTTTGGGTATGCTTTGATTTTGAGTTCCTGCATGGTAGGGGGTTGGACTGGATGGCCCTTATGGTCTCTTCCAACTCTATGATTCTATGATTCTATTATTCTAATTCCTAGTTTGGCTGAGGGAGGCTGGACTTGCATCCTAGACCATGGTGGTTCACTTGGGAAAAGGATCTCCTTTTTCTCCAAGGTTGGGAGATTCTGGGATCCTTGTGCACCATTTCTGGTTAGGAGAATGTTAGAGGGCTGGAGGAGGAAGCATGTGGGCAGTGGGGATGGCAGGAGACCTATTTGTTTTACGTTGCTCTCCAGATTCTCTGAATAGCTTGAACAGATTTGCACCACCAAGTTCAAGGCCAGCCTGTTCAGAGCTGCCTTCAACATTTCCTTTTTCAGGGCACTGAGGGTGGCTGAGGTGGCACTACAGAGGGGGGATGTTTCTTTTGTTCTAAACACCATTTGTTTAGTTCTTCACAGGTCTAAGTATGGCAGCAATCCTGCTTTGTGATGAGAAGGCTCCCTGGCTTTCATCTGTGCCCAGTATGAATAGTACGCAAATACATGGCATCCTGCCTGCAGACTGAAGGCCCTCTTTTCACCCACATTGATGGATCACCACTGACACAGTTCAGTGTCAGTGCTTTGGCTGGCCTTGCACTGGAAAGGACAGGGGTGGGGAGTCATTCATTCTGTATTGGGGCAACTACTACAACAGAGGGATGTGGCTTGCTAGTGGACTCTATAAAAAGACTTGCCAGTGGACTCTATAAAAAGCAGGTGGGAATCCAGGGAATATGCAGGTTACATCTGCCTGGGCATGGACTCTTGTGCAGGACTCTCTTGAGCAGGGGTAGGCAACCTTTCCCCTTTAAAGGCCGAGGGACTTCAGCTCCCAGAAGCCTCAGCCATGTTGGCCAATAGTCCCATGTTGGCCAATAGCTCCTGGGATTCTGGGAGCTGAAGTCCCTCGGCACTTAAAGGGGAAAGGTTGCTTACCCCGGCTCTTGAGGGTTGATACAGCTTGCCAGGGATGGTGGAAGGTGGCCCTAGAGTGGGGCCAGCCTTCTGTGGTGGTGTCATAGGTCTTGGATCTGGTGGGCATTGGTTTGGGGTGCTGTGGAGCACCACATCAGAAGTTCACCAGGGACTCAGGGGTGCTGGGTGTGTGTGGTGTTGCCATTGCAGGGGCAACACCTCGTCTACCCCCAGTGACGAGGTAGAAAACCAAACATGTGATAAACTGGTTACCTGAGTTGTGAATGGGCAATTAACTGGTTACCCTTTTGTCACCACATGGCTTGACTGTGAGCAAGCAAAATCGGTCATCAATCAATTCAGAGATTGGTCAATGCCAGATCCAAATCTCATGCACTTTTGGGTCAGCCCTACCTGTTAGCTGTTTTAATAAAGTTGTGACCTTCTCCTCCAGCAGAGTGTGTGGTCTCTTTACTCGTGGCACCTTCCCTCCATGGCAAGTTCCTTTCCTTACAAATTTTGGGATCACTGTTTTACATTATGATCATAATTTAGCCGCATTTTCTTGGCAGTATAACTATAACATTTTAGGGCCTATACAGACTGCCAGAAATAATCCAGCTTGAGGCCACTGTAACTGCCCTGTCTGAGTGCAAGGGAATAATGGGAATTGTAGTTTATTGTGGCAGAGAAGGCTCAATGCCTCAGAAAAAAAACTACAACTCCTATGAGTCACTAGCATTAAACCAGGACAGTTAAAGTGGTCTCAAGCTGGATTATTTCTGGCAATCTGTACAGGGCCTTAGTTACTATAATAGGTAGGGGGAGGTAATCTCAGTAGGTGGTAGATGAAAAATAGCACATGATGCAAGTATCTTGTTTTGCTAGCTTGTACTATCTACTACTACCTACTGAGATGCCAGTGAGGGAGATGGAAGGAGAGTTTGTGCTGCACCAGAGATCATTAGTACGTTATTTAAAAATTAAAAAATAAATAAATAAAAATAAAAAGTAATTTATTGTAGAGAAATTGGAATTTAGATAGTTACTTCTAAAATTGTACCTTCAATTATAACTAGTCACTTTTGGGGACCTTGGAAGCTCTTTCTCAACTCTGGGTAAACCCTCTTTAAAAGGAAGCCCTTTGTTGTTGATGCCATCAAGTTGACTTTGATTTATGGTGATCCTATCAGAGATAAAGTGGACTCTGCCCATTTTAACTTGCTCAGCTCAATTATTTCATTGTGTATACATTCCATTTCTTGTTTTACAATATTTAGCTTGTCCTGATTCATGCTTCTTACATCCCATGTTCTTATATGTCTTGTGCAGTTTTGTATTTTCTTTTTACCTATAAGCACATCAACAGATGAAGATCCTTTCAGTTTCAGTCCAATTGCATCATTAGTCACTGAGCTACTTGCCCTAGTCATGTGCTCTTACCTAGTAGCTCCTTAAGTGCCTTCTGACATGGGAGTCTCATATTCTGGCACTATGTCATGTTTCATTTTGCACTGTCTCATTATAGTGTTTTCAAGGCAGAAGGTTTCAGGAGCAGTTTACCATTGCTTTCTCCTGCACAAACTATGGTGCTAACTATGGTGCCACTGCTGTCTTTGAGAGATCTTCACCAGTGTCACCCACTACTACTGCTGCTGTTCAGTAGCTCTTTGGCACATTTAGGGCCCATTTCCACTATTATTTACATCAATTTGCTGATTGCTTTAAATGTGTCTTGTCCCCATTTGAAACATTTTCAGATGTGACTGCAATCATTTGGACTTGCTTTTAAGTGAGACAAATGCAAAAACAAAACCGCTCTTTTCAGGCACTAGTTTTTTGCTGGTCCTTTTGAAAAGAAGCGATTAGCAAGCATGTTCAGCAAGTGGGAATGATGGACCTGAGTCACATCAAACTAAAGGGGAGGGATTATTGTGTCAGAGAGTTGGCACAGGGGTGTAGCCCATCCCTCACCAGTTTTTGGGAAAATCTGACATATTTCCCCCTCTCAATTCTGCCTTTGTGCTTTGTGGTGTGACCTATGGGTGCATGAGCCAGGCAAGTGGACTTGGCTGCAGCTCAGTGAGACAAATAATAGCAAAAACAATGGAGCACATATACTATCATTTTTTTAAAAAAAATGTTAAATGGTCCATGGACTCATGCATCCTGGGGGAGAGTCCTCCATGACGCTTATGGATGCATGCATCCTAGGAGAGAGTCCTCCATCACACCCATGGATGCATGCATCCCAGGGGAGAATTCTGTTCATGGCACCCATGAATCCCTCCCATGTTTTCTTGAGTGCATTGCTGGTTGTATCACTGATATTGCGTAAATGATTGAGAGGCATTTTGAAGTGGCAAAGCTAGTGGGAATGACAATCATGTCAAAAAAGAAGTAAATAAAGAAGAGATCTGCTTCCATAGTGGGAACAACACATCAACTGGAATCGATTCATGAGCCGGAGCGAAAGCAAATTGCAAACTGGTTTAAATGTAAGTACGAATGAGCCCTTAGTCTAACTCCTCAGCAAAAGCTCATCTGACATGGGAGACCCTATCAGCTGCACTTTTACCAGCAATGTAGCCTCTTACAAAAGCACACAATCTCACCACCATGCCATGCTGGAAAGACCTTGTACCCTTTAACAAATACAGAATGATTCATTATGCAAATATTGTTTTTCTTTTCCTTAGAAGAGACTGGAGTGGTATGATGTGATAGATTGAAATAGTCTGAAATAATAATAATAAAAAAAACCTGTCATATTTCACATCAGTATTTTTAATCTCCACTGAGTTCCAAATGCTCTTGTCAAGGGGAAAGACACCTTAAATGTATCATCCATCCAACCATCCCCTCCTCCACATTTTTGAATTCGCTTTATCTCTACAGTGTCAAAATTCAAAGGTCATAATTCTGTAAATAGGATTGTTCAAGATATTCCAGATTGTAAATAGCATTGTTCCAGATACTCATTGTATCTCCTGCACTTTGGCAGAGCTGCCTTTTGCTATTTCTGCTCTTTTCCCCACCTTAGACTCCTGCTTTCCCCTTCATTCCATTTTAGTTCTAGTTGAAAACTATTGTGTGGGACTGAAGTCGGGACTGGGGGGTTTAGGAGTATGAATGTAAAAATGTTTAGATGTTTTTTGTTTTTGTTTTTGTTTTTAAAGTAAAATAAATAAATAAAGGAAACCCAACAGCAACATGTTTTTAGAGAGTTGAGAAACCTTGATGATAATAATCCTAAATTACACATAATGTTCACAGTGTGGGACTTATTTGTCACAAAATTTGCACATGGTTTGTACAGAAAACAGTATTTTCTGTAATTAACAGCATTTTCTATATAGCAAGTAATATTTTTGCATAGAAGTACACAGAGAAAAAGCTGTTTGCTGCAAAGATAATATTGTTTTCTGTGCAAAACAACTACATGAAAATTTTGCACAGAATAAGCCCCAAAGTGGAAGTAGTTTTCAAAAATGATGTGATTTTAAGTGTTTTTTTTCCTCAGAGAGAGAAGAAAAATCCTAAAATTACTTGTTGCTTCCTTTGAAAATAAAATTACTAGCTAAATTGCATACCTGTAAATTTATCACACAGCATTTCCAGACCGATCTGAGCGCGGTCTGGGATTGGCATAAAATGGGCAAGAACTGGTGTTACCACACAGGAGAATGCTGCCCATTCCTTCAGGAGTCCCCAATCCATTCTCCTCTGTGCTATAGAAGCCAATTTTGAAGAATTATTTTGAACCGTTGCTGCCAAGAAAGACTGGGAATGGCTTGGAGACTCCTGGTGGCATTGGCAGTGTTCTCCTGTGCGGTAACATGCATTCTCTGTTCTGTGCCATTCCATTCTGTTTCGTTCCCATTCCTGCAAGTGCTGTGCAATAAACTGCAAGTGCTGTGCAATAGGAATGAGCATAGACTTTTTCTTATGGCTGATCTCAGAGATCTTCTTATACAGCAATTTGTTAGGATTGTCCTTCTCACCATAATCTGCTGGATGAGGAGGTGTGGAGAAGAGGCAGAGTGAAGGGGAAGCTGTGTTATATCTGAACTAAACCTTCTCTATTCCAATGCTAGTGTACAGTCAAGGCCATTTCTAAGTAATTTCCAGCACCTTTAGGCTGACAGCAGGAAGTGTTGGTTCTGCACAGCTCTGGTGAATTAGTATGCATTTTACTTTTCTCAGTATCTGATAAGAGGAGCCTTTTTGTGGTTTTGGACACTGCATGGAAGTGAGTTGATCATGCTGAGGTCAGAACAAGGCACCCAGCATAAACCACATGCATGGGTGCTTCATCCTGACTTCAGAACAAGTGAACTACCACTGCAGCATGTGGCACAACAAGATGTGTTGTAAACAGCTACTCAGTATCACCACCAAAGCCTCTGGATCTAGAGCAAATAGTGAGTTCTTAAAAACAATTTTAAGGGGGTATATGACAGATCTGGTACTGAATAGGCTGGATGTCATTTCGACTGTTCACACCAGAACCACAGATTAGGCCATGCATTATCCAAATTTGTCACTGTGGGAATGGGGAGAGGACGTTTTATTTGGCCCAGGCAGACAAGGCCATAGATTTGTTTTTAACAAAACACCTGGGAAGTATCTAACCTGCCACTGATCCGGTGTCACTTTTCTGAGATAACTGAAATACCACTGACAGTGAAGAGACTACTTTTAAACATTTTTTTTCCACAGAAGAGTCTTTTCCAATCCACAGATTAAAAGTGGACCATTTCCCCTCCTTTCTTGTTCATTGTTTCATAAACCTGCATTTTAAATCACTTGCATGAAAGGGGAAGCAAACTCTGCTCTCTCAAAAGACTTCCTTTGGTACTTCACTCACACATTATTCCATTTACAAAAAGGGCAGCCATGTTTGCCATTAGTACATAATGAATACTTTTGCAATGATTCAATAAGTTGACATGATCAGGAAAGCAGAGATGAGTCAATTTGGGATCTGACATTTCTTTGAACCATAAATGCTCAGTGCAATATCTCATTTAGTCAAAGCTCAGTCATATATAGCCTGACCATATGTACAGTTTTAAATGGGACAGTGCCATTTTTTTTCATATTTACAGACCATCCCATCTTTTTAATATAAATGTCAATATTGTCCCATTTTTAAGAAAAATGACCTGTTATGTTGTGAAAATGGTTTGCAGAGCCCTGTTTGAAATTGTGGTTGTCAAACAAAATAAAAACCCCACAAAATCGTGTCATTGAGTATAAGTTTTATGATAAGGTGTTGAAAGACTGAAATTTGCTGGGTAAGGTAAGTTCATCAGAGAAATGTTCATGGTATGGGTGTGGTGAAATAGTCCCCCTCAATGGGGCAAAACAGATGGTCAAAATAAGCAGGTTTCAGGCTGGCTTCAAGATGGGGTATTTAAATGATACATGCTTTGAAACTGGCTGGAAAGCACCCTTTAGCCATTTTATGGCCATATTATGGGGGAAAATCACTTCAAAAACCTGGCTGCAAAAAGAGAACAGAAAAGCACTTGTTACCAGTGGTCCATTGCAGCAAGCGGCAGCAGCCAGCCTCAGGACTGCAACATCTGGTCACTGCGGTCCCATGCCACTCAGGGCACACTCGCAGTTGGAGCAGTCAGAGGCTACTCACCACCACTCTGCTTGAGGCCTATACTGATTCTATTGCTTGTTCTACTTTTACTTGATTTTATAACATAATTATTTAGATCTGATTACACCTTGCACTTCCAGTTGCAGCCACAAGGAAGTATCTATATATTTTTAAAATATATTTTTAAATTTTAATACAATGTCAAAAGAAAGCATAGAAGAGAAGTTATAAAGATGTCACTATGGAGAACTCAAATATTGACTGCTATGTGGTTCTGAGGGGTAAATACTGTGGAGCCTGGATCAAATTTCACCTCTGTCATGATTATACTAGTGGCCCGTACCAGACTACCAGAATAGAGGAACATATTCCTTTCATTCCATCCCTTCTGTTGCTCATCTGTAAAGTGAGAAGCTGGGCAAGCCCTAGTAAAGCTAACCATCATAGCTTATGGAATGCTGTGGGAGAGTATGTGGGAGACAAATCTAAAACCCAGAGGTTTGTATGCAGAACAGTTATTTATTTATTATTTTTTTATTTGGAGTATTTATGCTCTGCTCTTCAGCCAAAAGGCTATCAGAGCAGCTTACAAATGGTTAATTAGACATTTCCCTGCCTTCAGGCTTACAATCTAAAAAGACAAGACATGAGGAGACCTTTTAATCAAGTGGCCACATCTGCATCTGGTGAGTGATTGAGGCTACCTCTTTATACACATGCACTTTATGTTGCCAGAATTTGGTGCTCTCCTTTGACTCAAGATCATGGCAGGAAAAGGGTATAGTTGTCATACTTGGTGCTTGTTGGTTGCCCAAGCAGATGGGCAGGAAAAAGTGGCTTAAAGCTGCTTTTTCCGAAGCCACATTGAAACCGCACCAACTGCACCGCTGGCTTCCAAGGCAGCTGGAGTACACATGTCATGACCACACAGCATGGCTTCAAGCTGTGCCTCTGGATAATTTTTTTTTTTACTGTCCCCTCCCACCATCCCTACACACCTTCATATGCGTGAACTGCTGGCAAGTGCCATCCCTTTGCATGGCCGTGCCTGTGAACTTGCACACATTTGCATGTGCAGCACTTCACTGGGACAGGGCATCAGAGCAGAGGTATGCCCATGCAGATGCCAGCAAGGTACAATCATGCCTCCCTTCATCCCCCCTTTACCCTATGCCCCCTCTTTGACTGTCTGTTTTGTGTATATTGTACTTATCTCCATGTGAGGTTCCATGGTTTCTCTTTTGGGGAATGCCACCCCATCACTTGGGTATGACAGCTATGTTTCTTTTAAATGTGCTCCTGCAACAGGGCATTTACATGCACAATTAGGGTTAGGGTTCGGAAACAGTGCCCCATTAGAGCCACACTGGCATTGGTGCATTTATATGCATATATGAAGGTACACATTTTTGGGGAAGAAACAGAAAAAAACCTGCTTCTTTTTGAAGTGGTTTTTCTCTGCATAAGGTGCCTAGAGAGCGCTTTCCTGACAGCTTCAATGCCATGCCTTCAGGTCAGTCTGAAAGCACCTCTTTTTGCCCATCTGTTTAGCACCCTAGTCATTCATTTTGCAAAGGAAAGTGATTGTTCAAATGGGGTACTAACATTTTCAACCACCTTGCATCAAACAACCCATGCCATATCTACTTTTGGAAGTACACCTAGCTGCAGTCTATTGGCTTTAGTTCCCCATCTGAAGCACATAATCTATGCATTACTTATTCTTGTGCTGAACAGACAAAATTTAAACAGCAGTAGAATTGCAGAGATGAGAAAGATGGGACCTGGCATCCCTACACTGCATTTTCCCTGATATACTCCCTTATATTTTTGGCAATAGCTCAATTGTCTCCTCTCGCCTTTTGACTTGTTTAATTTGCTTAATGTTTAACTGTGGTTCATAAGCTGCTTGGAGGTAAGGAACACAATATTATTTCCTCTTGAAAAGTAGTGTATTCATTTTGGATACTGTATAAATAGTAAATAATAACAATGATTTTAACTTATTCTTTGACTTAGGTTCAAGGAAGAGCTGTTTATTAAGGCCTCAGCAGTTTGAAAACATAACAATAAACCACTGTGTTCAAAGATACAGTGCTAGTCATGTAATTATATGTCAGAGTAAGCTTATTCAAATCACGACAAAACTTTCAAAAATAGCTTAAATGAACACAAATTTTGAGGCTTCACTGACTGTTATGCTAGACAATGCATTAGCAACATGACTGGTTGGGTGAGATGGAGTGAGCTGCAAGTAAGGCTCAAATAGAAAAGGGCATTGTGATATGTCTGCATCCAAATTAACGTCTCAGACTTTGTAGACAAACTGGTGACACATAGGCACATTTAGCTAGTTTGTACTCATGATTAATCAGATCTATGTAGACATCTAGAATAGAAGTTGTGTAATCAGGGGAAGAACTAAAGAAATACTTTATAAGAAATAAAGTATATCTGAAAAGACACATTCACCCTTCCTGACCTCTATATTACAGTTATATATGGTGAAGTAGGGTAATATACAGTGTGGTGGTAATTAGAGGGTAAATGTAAAGGTAAAGGTATTCCTCGTTGACAAGGTTGTCAAGTCATATCTGACCATAGGAGGCAGTGCTCATCTCTGTTACTAAGCCGAGGAGCCAACGTTGTCAGAGATGACTTTGTGATCATGAGGCCAGCATGATTGCATAGAATGCTGTTTACCTTTCCACTGAAGTGGTACCTATTTATCTACTTGCATTTGCATGTTTTTAAACTGCTAGGTTGCCAGAAGCTGGGACTAGTGACAGGAGCTCACCCCATCACGCAGCACCTGGACCTTGAACTGCCAACCTGCTGATCTTGCAATCAAGAGTCAGCATCTTAACCACTTGAGCTACTACATCCTCACAAATAGAGGATAGATTGTGCTAAATACATTGATGTGGGAAAAGATCTATCATCTGATGCTGTAGCCATGGTTTTTTGCTAGTTTGTTTGATTGGTTTGATTATATTACATTTTCCTAAAAGTGTGAGCTATCAACCAGCAATTCTTAGTTGGCTAGAGTTAGTTGGATATTCAAGAGAAACAGTTGTCTATGAAGATGTCTGTGCAAAGAGTTCCCATGTTATGTTGTGGTTATGTGCCTTTAAGTCACTTCAGACCTATTTTGACCATAAGGTGACACTATCACAGGGTTTTATTGGCAAGATTTTTCTTACAAGGGGTTTGCCTTTGCCTTCCTCTGAGGCTGAGAGAGTCTGAGTTGCCCAAGGTCAGCCAGTGGGGTTCCATGGCCAAGAGGGGATTTGAATCCTGGTCTCCAGATTCATGATCCAACACTTATAGATAGTATCCATTAAGGGTGCAACTAGACAATATATCTTCTCACCTGAGGAACTTTTTCCTATAAATACCCAACAAATATTTATCTGGAAAGAAAGAGAGAAGTGGCAATATGTGGATCTCACAAGGGGGTGGGCTTGGTCCAAAGAATATCATTATGCCTTCATGGACATACAGTGGGATTTGTGTGAAGGCCCTAATAAATTTAGAGAAGACAAAATGAGGAGCATGCCAACATCTAGCCTTTTCAAATGTAGCAAAACTAGAAATGATGCCTTTTTCAAAATGAAAAGAGTTAAAAATTGGAACAGACATAACTCCTTGTTCCTAACATGGATGCTACTTCAGCATGCCTGTGGGGATGTTGTGTTACTCTGTTTGTCTGATTCTGTCACAAAAATGATCCATTTTAAAAATTGTCACAAGGAAGCAATATATTACACTGACAACTGCATTAAGCCACTGTGGTTCCTTATATGATGCTCTTGACTTTACACAACAGCATTAAGATGTTTTCAAACCAATTTTTAAGAAGAAAAAATCCAAGGTGTCAAAATACTCCCCCCACTCCAAGCAATCAACACAATTGAAGACATCAAGAACTGGGAGTTGCCATGACAACTCAACCCAGATGCTAAACGATTGATCAAAATTCTCCAACTGTGTTATAATATAAAGATTTATAATTAAAATAACTAAACAGTGTGCTACCACCTCAGTGGGCATTCATAATATTGATTTGGAGATGCTTCTGCATTCTGCCTCCAATGTAATTTGGAGGCACATTTCAAAGGAATGTCCTCCCATTGGAGGCCTAGTTGATACCAACCTTGATCTCTTTGTTGTGCCAAGTTCAAACATGACTTTTTATTAGAGCTATTGGGACCTAATCTTACCACTTCTTAAAAATGTACATATACATGGTTTTAATTGTTTTAGCCTTTTTTTGCTACTCTGATCTGGTGATCTATTTAATATGTCTTTATTTATTTATTTATGTTGCACTTATATCCCATCATTCAAAATAGGCTCAGTCTTAAATTATTCTATTTTTATCTGTGGTTGCTTAAAATGTTTATATTATTTTAATGGCATAACATCATGAGAACTCACAATAAAGGGCAAGATAGAAATAATAGAAACTTAGAATCATAAAATTGGAAGAGACTGCAATGACCATCCATTCCAACTTTCTGCCACAAAGGAAAACACAATCAAAGCACCCCCAACAGATGACCATCCAGCCTCTGTTTGAAAGCCTGTAAAGAAGAAAACTGCATCACTATCCAAGGCAGCATGTTGCACTGCCAAATATCTCTTACTGTCAGGAAGTTCTTCCTAATATTTAGATGGAGTCCCATTTTTTTGTAGACTGAATTCTTTGTTTTATGTCCTAGACTCTGGAACAGTAGAAAACAAGCTTTTTCCATCCTCAATATGACATCCCTTCCAATATTTAAACATGGCTATCATATCACCTGCTAACCTTCTCTTCTCCAGGTTAAACAATCCCAGTTTCCTAAGTCACTCCACTTAAGGCATGGTTTCCAGACATGCTCCATCTTCTCCACATCCATCTTGAATCATGATGCCAAGAACTGGACACAGGATTCCAGGTAAGGTCTGAACAAAACAGAATAGAGTGGTACTATTATTTCCTTTGATCTAGACACTGTACTCCAATTGATGCAGTCTAGGATCAAATATTTTCAAGAAGGAAGGAAGGAAGGAAGGAAGGAAGGAAGGAAGGAAGGAAGGAAGGAATTTTGTAGGAACGGGGGAAGGTCCTTATATCAATTCAGATGATTTGTCAGTTTAGCTTATTATTGTCTGTTCTGATTGACAACATTTCAATAAGACTTTAACAGTGCTTTTTTCTACCAACATGTACTTGATCCTCTTAAAGGTGAAGATGTGAGGAACTGAATGTGAGGCTTCCAAGAGAGCAAAACATGTGCTCTAACACCAATATAGGGAGAAGGGAGAGGAACTTTGATAAGATAGCATGATTTCTTTTACATTCCTACCGCAACAGCAATATTAAGTAGGCTTAAATCCTAATTACTCTCAGCTAGACCAGACCCATTTATTCAATAGCTCAACTATTATTTCAACAGGACCACTCTAGTCTGTATTTTGAGACTAAGGTTTTGACTAAAATGGGAATAAATTTCTGTGATTTTCTTTACAGGCTAGCCAAAGTAGAAACATTTTTGTAGTAAAACATGACAAGGACTTTCTCTGGTATGTTGGCTGAGTGGTATGTTCTGAGCATCCAACTTTCAGAAGTGCTCTAGTTGTGCATTCCTACATGACAGGTGGTTGGAATAATTGACCCTTCTGTTCCTTTCCATCTCTATGATTCTATGTTTTTGATTAGTTTTCTAGTAGAGGGTAGAAGTAAAGATTTCATGCAGTCCCATTACATATGGTGTGACGAACAACTCCTGCCACCCTGACTAATTCTCTCTTTTAGAGTTTTATGTGACTGGCTTCATAGTCCTCATCACCTCCCGGTCCAATAACTATCAAAACACACTGGTAGTGTTTGTTCAAAATTTTCACGCAGAGGCTAAAATAGGTTTTTATGAAATATAAAATGGTTTTATTGTGTTTCAAACTTACAGGCACGCTTCTTGGTTTTCAAAGTTGTTAATAATATTACTTGGTTACAGGTTCAAGTGTATTGCAGCTATTTCAAATACAATCCTTCAGCTGTTTTTATGTTCACAATCTAATCACACAGACACTCTCTACAACAGAGCTCTGTTGAAACACAAAGAGTTCTTTTTTTCTTCTTTTGACTCTTATCTTTGTATCACTTAGTTCCCTCAGGAACAATCCACAGCCTCTGGCTTAAGGTACTGCCTCACTGTACCTCTATCTAAGTCAGATCCAACTGACACTCTCCAAGGTTCTGAACCTTCTGTTCTACAATTCCTAACTGCCTAACTCCCTAACTGACTATATCCCTCACCGCCTGAGCTATTTATCTCCTTCCAGCTGCTCTCTCATTGGCTGATCCCAGCTGTCTCAGGATTGGTCAGCTGTCTTCTGGTCTTCACAGCTCCCTGCTGTCTCTCTGTTCATGTTGGCTAAGTGGTATGTTGTGAGCATCCAACCTTCAAAAGTGCTTTAGTTGTTCATTCCTACATGAAAGGTGGTTGGCTTAATTGGCCCTTCTGTTCCTTCCCATCTCTATGATTCTGTGGTTTTATTAGTTTACTAGTAGAGGGTAGAAGTAAAGATTTCATGCAGTCCCATTACATATGGAAACATTCAAGAGCTTGTTATATATGTTAAAAGAACTGGCAAATGTAATATCGGAACCATTGACAATAATCTTTGAGAACTCCTGGAGAACAGTAGAAGTCCCAGCAGACTAGAGGAGGGCAAACATTGTCCTCATCTTCAAAAAGGGGAA
>CM034705.1:24061597-24072250 GCA_020142125.1 Phrynosoma platyrhinos | reverse complement strand
GTCCCTAAGATAAGATGGACCCAAGCCATGTAGGGCTTCAAAGGTCAAGACTGACACCTTGAACTGTGCCCGGAAACTAATCGGCAGCCAGTGGAGGGATTTAAGCACTGGTGTTATGTGCTCCCTCCTGGATGTACCCGTAATTTGTCTGGCTGCCATGTTCTGTACCAGTTGCAGTTTCCGGGTTAGGCACAAGGGTAGCCCCATGTAGAGAGCATTACAGTAATCCAGACGTGAGGTCACCAGAGCATGTACCACAGTTTCCAGGTCCCTCATGTCCAGATAAGGGCGCAGTTGGCGTATCAGCCGAAGCTGATAGCAAGCACTCCTGACCACCGCATTCACCTCACTAGTCATGTGAAGCGATGAATCAAGGAGCACCCCCAAACTGTGAACACAGTCCTTAGAGGAGAGTGTGACTCCATCCAGGACTGGAGACTGTATTCCCAAATCTGGTTTGGGCCTGTGATCATGAGTACCTCTGTTTTGTCTGGATTCAACTTCAGTCTGTTTTTCCTTATCCAATCCATTACTGCTCTGAGACAGTCATTGAGAGGAGAGACACCATCTGAAGTCTGAGTTGATGATCTGGTCATGGAGAGATATATCTGGGTGTCGTCAGCGTACTGAAGACAGTGTGCTCCATGCCTCTGGATGATCTCACCCAGCAGCTTCATATAAATGTTAAATAACATCAGGGACAGGATGGCGCCCTGAGGGACTCCACAATTAAGCTCTATTTTGGAAGAGCAACTGTCCCTGAGCCTCACCCTCTGGGTTCTGCCCGAGAGGAAGGAATAGAACCACTGCAAGGCAGTGCCTCAGATTCCTAACTCTCTCAGGCGATCCAAGAGGATGGCATGATCAATTGTTTCAAAGGCCACTGAGAGATCCAAGAGCACCAGCAGGGTCATACTACCCCTGTCGATACTCAGGTGGAGGTCATCAGTCAGAGCAACCATGGCAGTCTCCACTCCAAATCCTGTCCTAAAGCCAGTTTGAAATGGATCAAGATAATCGGTTTCATCCAAGACTGCTTGGAGTTGAGAAGCAACTGCCCTCTCAATCACCTTGCTTAAAAAGGGAAGCAAGGAGACTGGTCTGTAGTTGTTTCTATCCAGGGGGTCCAGGGAATGTTTTTTCAGGGTTGGCCTAACTGCCACCTCCTTTAAACAAGATGGTACATTGCCTTCCCTGAATAACGCGTTGATTGTGTCCCGAAGGAACACCTTCAATGCATCCCCCCCCGGACGACCAGCCAAGATGGACAAGGATCGAGAGGGCAAGTTGTCTTCCTCACCCTATCAAGCATCTTGTCCACATCATCAGTACTCACAGACTGAAGTTGATCCAGCAAAATGCCATCAACAGAGTTGCTGGAAACCTCGTCTATGGATCCTGTCAAAACATTGACATCCAAGTCAGCTCTTATCTGAGAGATTTTATCTGCAAAGTGGATATTAAATGCCTCACAACAGGCTGTCGTTGTGTTAAGTAGGGGATTAGGCGCAGGGGGAAACTTCGTCAACTCCCCTACCACCCTAAACAATTATGCCGGGCGAGACTCTGCAGATGCAGTACGTGCAGAACAGAAAGATTTCTGCACTGCACGTAAAGCCTCCCTATAGGAATCAAGATGTTTCCTGAGGCGAGTTCTGTCAGATGAGAGATGAGTTTTTCGCCATTCACGCTCTAGTCGTTGTCCAACCCATTTCATCCTCCTAAGATCCTCTGTATACCAGGGTCTAGGATTCGAAGCTGGCTGGAAAGAACGCTTGGGAGCGATTGTGTCAATAGCCCTGGTGAGATTGGTGTTCCAGGTATTCACCAAGGCTTCAACAGAATCGCTGGCGTTACCAACCATTAAACCCTCTAAGGCTTTCTGGAAACCGATGGGTTCCATTAGCCTTCAAGGGTGGACCATTCTAATGGGTCCACCACCCCCGGGAGGGCGGACAATAGCTCTTAGTTCCACTTTGATCAGGAAATCCGTCCATGACAAAGCGGAGGTTTCTTTGACCTCCGCCCACGTATATTCCTGCTCTGTACTAAAGACCGCATCGAGGGTATGACCAGCACAATGTGTTGGCCCATCAACCAATTGGGATAGGCCCATGTTAGTCATGGTATCCATGAACTCCCCAGCCGTGCCAGTTAGATCTTGTAAACTGGTTTCGTGTGGAATGTTGAGATCGCCCAGAACCAAAAGTCTGTGCAATTCCAGCAGCAACTCAGAAACCAGGGCAATCAGCTCAGTTAGGGAGTCTGTTAAGCAATGGGGTGGCTGGTATACCAACAGGATCCCCAAACTATCCCTGGTTTTCAGGCTAAGGTATATATACACTCGATGTAGGTCATTCTCCGGATAGGCTTCCTGATCAAGGTTAAGGTATTTCTATGGACCAAGGCTACGCCGCCCCCCTGCCCACTTTCCCTTATCTGCTCGCTAACTGAGTACCCAGCCGGGATGATCTGCACCCATGTTGCAGTGCTAGCATCCCCCAGCCAGGTCTCAGTGAAACATGCCAGGTCGGCCGCCTCATCCACTAAAAGATCGTGGAATTATTTTTGACTGACCTGGAATTACAAAGGAGCAGATTAAGGGTCTGTGGAAAAAAACCTCTAAATAAAGAGACTCCACCACACTCCATGGCAGCATGGTCCACTGCTCAACAGCTGTAAATGTGGAGCAGTATCTAAAAGGTGAGGTTTTAGGAATGTTTTTTTTTTATTGTACTCACAACTTTAATTAACAAGTTTTAAAAGTGGTGAGGGTGAGCTTTGGTGTTGTGCAAGATTGAGAATTTTGACCTCTATAAAGTTGGAAAAAAATGATTTCGCTAACAGGATGTTTGCTGTGAATGACTAAATTCCTTTTGTGCATGGGGGGGGGTACTCTCAAAGTACACATTTTATTCTAAAATACTCACATAATATGTGGAGTTTGGTTTTGATCTGATAAACTTGTACCACAAAATTCAGAGAAGTGTAAAATTTTAAGATAGCTGTATTCTTATCTGGATATTTTTCTGGAAGGTCCATTCATAGTGGAATTTTCAAAGAAAACAATAGCTGAATGAGAAGTCATATCTAGTCAAATGAAAACAGTCCAATTGATATGCATGTAAAAAAAGCATGCATAAACTATTTATGTACATTGATCCCTCCCCACTCCCCACCCACCCACCCCCCACACACACCAATGAGTAGATAAGGCTATAGTGAAGAAATGGTAGATGTAGAAAGTAGAAGATCCTCAGTACATTAATTTTATGATTTCATGATAAATTAAGAGGTTAGTGGCCAGTCTGATCATGCCTATTTTTGTCACTTTGTTCTTGTACTTTGTTCTTATACTTTAATCTTTTAATTTCACTTAATCCTTTCATCCTCACTTCTATAGCAGCATTTTTCACTTATGTACAGTAATGACAGGACCTATTTTTTTTTTAAAAAAAAAATGAAATTACACACACACAACCAGACCCCTTGTTCCCTACCAATGTGTCTGTGATGTCATAACTGTGCAGTTAAGATGACTAGATCTTTAATAGTACTTCAGTGGCATTAGAGCTATTATTAGATGTCTGCTTCTAATGCATTTTGTTGTACCTGAAGCTGGCAAAGAATTTGCTAGTGAACTCCAGTAACATTCAGAAGAGCCAGGAGGCCAGGTTAATAGCCAACCAGTTGTACTGCTGATGATAACTCACCCCATGGACACACTGTTAGACCTTTCTTGTACTCCTTGTCCCTGCTCAGTAAACACAAGGTATGTCCACCAGTCTTTGTATCCTAAAGAGAGGTGGAAAAGAACTCTCCAATTTAAAGGAAGAGTTAAAGTTGTAGAGCACAGAAATTCAGACTATACATTACTTCCATAAGCAAGCTATAAACATGGACACATTCACAGTCCCGCATAAACCTCCATTCCAAATAGATTATTTGTATCTAAACCCATACATTATTAATTTAAAGGCAATAGCACAGTATTTTTCTTCTTCATAAGGCATTTTGAGGGCTGTTTAAGCTGAAATAACATATTTAAAATTAAATGAACTAAATCTAAGATCTAACAATTCTAACATACAAAATTCCTCTTGATCCAGCAGGTCTATTCTAGTTGAAACTAATAATGGGATTTTGTTCAGTTAAATTTTTGCCCCAAAGGAGGGATTGTTATGACTGTAGTGATAACAGATAACTCTGGACCTAGTATCAGTACCACATGTTAATGCAAATTTTTATGGCTCTTCTTGTACTGTAACTCATAACCCATGGAAAGATTAATATGGAGAAAGTTTGTTTTCTGCAGAGCCAGAGATTAGGACCCTGAGCAATGAATTCAAATTACAGGGAAAGAGGTTCCACCTCAACATTAGGAAGAAAATCCTGACATTAAGAGTTGTTTAACAGTGGAACACACTGCCTCAGAGTGTGGTGGAGTCTTCTTCTTTGGAAGTTTTTAAACAGAGGCTAGATAGCCATCTGTTGGGACACTTTGACTGTGTATTCCTGCATGGTAGTGGGTTAGACCTCATGGCCTTTTGAATCTCTTCCAAATGTATGAATTTATAATTTTATTATCACTTGCCAACTCCCTCCCTGCATAGTGGCACACAGCTGGTGTGGAAGAGGTGCAACGAAAAATTGGTTTCCATAATTTCAGCATTTACAGAGAGGACATTTGCACTGTCCTATGTACAGTGAGAACTTGTCCAGGTAAACTGATGAGAATTTTGGGGAAGATGTTGCATGGTAGTTAATATACCAAGGCTGCATCTGCACAGCATAAATAATGCTGTTTGACATCTTACAGAATCCTTGGATTTGTAGTTTTGTGAGGCACCAGCACTCTTTGACAAAAAAAGGCTAGACACCTTGCAAAAGTGTAATTCCCAGGATTCCATAGGATGGAGAGGCAGCAATTAAAATGATGTCAAACTTCATCATTTCTACAGTGTTGATGTACCTTCAATTGAATTAGATATATAGTCTGTGTTGTTGTGTGCCTTCAAGCCATTTCTGACTTATCATGTCCCTAAGGCAAACCAATCATGTTTGACAAGATTTGTTCAGAGTGGATTTGCCATGGCCTTCCTCTGACTCTCACTTAAATCAGATTTACAGGATTCTGCTTTTAAACATTGTATAATTTTCAGACAGGATTGCAAGAGACAAGATAGTGTAACCTTCTGAGACAGGATTGAATGTCTCAGAAAGGAGGTTGAGTGATACCTTCAGCAGGGATAATGAAACCTCTGCTAAGTATTGTTCATAAGTATCCCATATTGTAAATTAAAATTCTCTTGCTCTGAAGTGCTGCAGGGAGCTACAGATCCAGAGATGTATGAAGCTGGTGAACAGCAATCCTTCACACACTCTATATGCTCCCACCATAAATCAACAAACTGTCCTCGAGTTGATCTCAATTCATGGCAAACATATGAAAGAGACACTCCAAGACCCTCTGGCCTCCACTTAATTCCTGCAACCCCATACCCATGACCTCCTTAATAGAGTCTATCCATCTGGCATGTGGCCTTCCTCTCTTCTTACTTTCCTCCACCTTTCCAAGCATTAATGTCTTTTCCAATGAATTCTCCCTTCTCATGATGTGTGCGAAGTACAACAGCCTCAGTTTGATCAACTTGGCTTCTAGGGAGGTTTCCAGCTTGATCTGCTCTAGGACCCATTTGTTCATCCTTTTGGCTGTCCATGGGATTCTTGGCACTCTTCTCAGCACCACATCTCATATGAATTGATTTTCTTCCTATCACCTTTCTTAACTGTCCAGCTCTCATATCCATACATGGTAATAGGGAATACAATGGCTTATACGATTCTAACTTTTGTGCTGAGTTGTATATCTTTGCATTTTAGAATCTTTTCTAGTTCTTTCATAGCCACCCTCCCCATTGTTAATCTTCATCTGATTTCCTGACTGCAGTTCCCATTTCTATCAATGTTTGATCCTAGGTATGATAATTCTTTTACTATTTCTATTTCTTCATTGTCTAGGATGAACTTGCGAAGATCCTTGGTGGTCATTATTTTTTGTTTTCTTTATGTTCAACATTCAGCTTGCCTTTGCAATTTCTATTTTGATCTTAGTAAGTGTTCCAGGTCTGTGAGGTTTTCTTCTAGTACTATGGTGTCATCTGCATATCTTAGATTGTTAATATTCCTTTCTTCTATTTCCACTCCCCCTTCTTCTGTGTCCAAGCCTGCTTTTATTCTAATATGTTCTGCATACAAGTTGAACAGATAGAATGAAAGGATGCAGCTTTGTCTGACCCCTTTGCCAATTGGGAACCATTCTGTTTCTCCGTGTTCTGTTCTGTCAGTAGCCTCTTGCCCTGAGTACAGATTCCTCATCAGAACTATCAGATGTGTTGACACTCTCATGTCTTTAGGAGTATTTCATAGCCTATCATGAACTATGCAGTCAAAGGTTTTGCTATAGTCTGTAAAGCACATGCTGATTTTCTTTTGGAATTCCCTGGTGTGCTCCATTAGCCATTGTATGTTTGCAATATGGTCTCTAGTACCTCTTCCTTTCTTGAACCTCACTTGTACCTCTGGGATTTCTCTCTCTAAGTATGGATTGAGTCTGTTGCTGAATTTTGAGCATTATTTTGCCTGTATGGGAGATTAGTGCTATGGTTCTATAGTTGCTGCAGTCTCTTGTGTCTCCCTTTTTGTGGATGGAGATGTATATTGATCGCTTCCAATCTGTTGGCCATCGTTTTGTTTTTAATATCTGTTGACATATGTTGATTAGCATTAAAGTTGACTCTGTCAATATGGGTTGCAGCCGTTCACTTGGAATATCATCTATTCCTGGTTATTTGTTTTCCACTATTTCTCTTATTGCATCTAGATAACTTTCCCATTTTAATTGCATTAGCCTCAGTCAAGACAATTTGAATTACTCCATTAGACTGAAGAAGGGGAAGGGGAGAGGGAATGCCATTGTAAAGATAAACACAGGTCATTCTTCCTTATTAGTAACTATATACCTCACTCTTCCAGAATTTGTCAGGAATGCTGTGTGTCTCTGACAGGTGATCAAGTTGAAATATCTCACTCTCTGTAAAGGAACAAGGACAGTAATAAAATTTCCTGCACCCACTCAGGGATGAGAAGAACAAAGACAGAAGTTTACATCACTAGGAGGGAGCAGCCAGTACCAGGAAATACTAATTATTCACTCTCTTACAAATCACTAAGGATAGTACTACAAGACTAATATTTTGTGGCTTTTACACTTAACTTTGCTAGTTCTGGTCCCATATTCTTCTTCTAAATCATTGAAACCATGGTACAATATCTATTTCTATGGCACATGTGGGTTACATTTTTGTTCATAGAATCATAAATTTATAGTTGGAAGAGACCACAAGGGTCATTTAGTCCAACCCCCTGCTATGCAAGTATACAGAATAGAAGCACCCTTGACAGTTGGCCATCCAGATTTTAAAATCTCCAAAGAAGGTGACACCACCGTACTCCCAAGTGTCAGAAAGTTTACTGTCAGAAAGTTCTTCCTAATGTTGAGGTGAAATATATTTTCTTTTAGCTTGCATCCATTGTTCTGGGTCCTATTCTCTGCGAAGCAGGCCCGAGCTCATTCTGAATTTTTGCTTTTCTGACTTTACCCCACAAGGCTATTTGTTTGAATTCCTCTTTAGTTATTTCCCCCTTTTCCCATTTCTTTTATATGACCAGTTTAAAACAACTCAGTTGAAAGTTCTTTAGTCATACATCTTGGTTTCTTGAGACACCTCCTCTTTTTCCTCCTATTGGAAATGTGCTTTTATTACCTTCCCTCCAACAATAATGACAACAGCAACACAAGGTCAGTTTTGGATTGATAAAACACAACTTATATGCAGTAATACCATAACTCTTCAACACCTTCCTGATACAGTGGGCCCACCATATTGGCAGGCTAATGATCAGTAGATTCAAGCACCCATAGATAACCACACTTCATATTATTAAATGATGGCCCATGCATGCAGATGCCCTGATTAGGACACATGCATGTCACCATCTATTGCATAATATGGGGCTTGAATGTCCACATTTTCCCCCATCCTTGAGGGGCCCACTATACATTTGACAATTTTTATTACAAAGGCCCTTTTTAAAATAAAGAAATAAATGAACATATATATGAAACATGGTTAAATCTGCAATAGCCTCAGCTTTATAATAGCCTCAGCTTAACAATATAAAAAGAAAGTTCCAAGTCTGGGAAATCATTGGACCACCACGTTTATGGCAAAAACAGCAATTCTCTGAATATTAATCCAAAGACATTTTATCTCTTTAGAACTTTCATTTCCTGAATATATATTATATTTTCCATAAAGTTGTGGTTTTGATGTGTCTTCTGTAATTTCATGAGCTACAACCTTCCATAAGGAAGAAAGAAGTAACAGAGTCATCAATTCTGCCTAGATTACCTCCAGCTAAGGATTTAATCTCTACTTATTTTATTCCATCATACAAAAATTCATAATTTATAACTTTTTCCTACTGCTGAAAGTTTCTACATTATGTAATTTTAATTATGCTTTGGCAAACTTTTTGTGAAAAATTAATTTGCTCAAATAGCCCCATATTTTGCATTAAAACCTCCAATGCTTTCCCACAACAAATAATGCATTGTATGCAAATTAAGTTTTGTGCAAAAATGAGAATTTTTTTTCCATCTGAATGGAGCCCTGATGGCACAGTGGTTCAATGCCAGTACTTCAGCCACAACTCTGTGAGTTCGGTCCTAGGCCTCTAAGGGCGACTCAGCCTTCCATCCTTTCCTAGGTCTGTAAAATTAGTACCCAGTGTGTTGGGGCAATTAGCTTACAGATTGTAAACCACTTAGAGAGTGCTGAGTTCACTATTAATTGGTATAGAAATGTAAATGCTATTGCTATTGCTAAAAAAAACCCCAAATGTTAAAAAAAATCTCATAGCAGTTGATGGTCTTCTCAGCTGAATATCTCATTGCACTGAAACACTATTTCGCATTGAGCATGAAAAAACTTTTTCTTTGTTTGTTAACTGCCTTCATGTCAATCTCAACCCATGGTGATCCTATGAATGAGACGTCTCCAGCCCCCCCCCCATACACATCCTCTATTGCTCTGCCCAACTCCTGAAAACTCATATTTGTGGTCTCTTTAATAAAGTAAATCCATCTAGAGTGTGGCCTTCCTCTCTATTTCCCTCCACCTTTCCTAGCATTATTGTCTTTTGCAATTATTCATGGCTTCTCATGATGTGTCCAAAGTGCAACAGTCTAAGGGCCTTTGCAGACTGCTAGAAATAGTGCAAATTGAGTCCACTTTAACTGCCCTGGCTCAGTGCTAAGGAATCATGGGAATTGTATTTTTTCTGAGACATTGAGCCTTCTCTGTCAGAGAGCTCTGTTGCCACAATAAACTACAGTTCCCATGATTCCCTAGCACTGAGTCAGGGCAGTTAAAGTGGACTCAATTTGCACTATTTCTGGCAGTCTGCAAAGGCCCTAAGTCTTGTCATCTTAACTTCTAGGAATATCTCTGCTTTGATCTGCTCTAGGACCCATTTGTTTGTCCTTTTGGCTGTCCATGGGATCCTCAGCATTCTTCTCCAGCACCATATCTCAAATGAATTGATTTTCCTCCTACCTTCTTTCTTGACTGTCCATCTATCACATCCATACATGATAATAAGGAATATGATGGCTTGTATGATTCTGACTTGGGCGGCGGTGGCAAGCAAGAGGCCGCACTCCAGGGCCCCACCTGCTCCTTCTCCTCCCGGCAAGCGGCGCTGGCGGTGGCGGCCTAGCGGCTGGAAGAACCGGGCCTATAAAAGGCCCCAACAAGCCCCCAGGCGGTGGCGGCAAGCAAGAGGCTGCCAGGGCCCCACCTGCTCCTTCTCCCCCCGCAAGCGGTGCTGGCGGCGGCGGCGGCCTAGCGACCGGAAGAACCGGGCCTATAAAAGGCCCCAACAAGCCCCCAGTCGGCGGCGGTGGCAGCAAGCAAGAGGCCGTGCTCCAGGGCCTCACCTGCTCCTTCTCCCTCCGGCAAGCGGTGTTTTGGCAGCGGCGGTGGCGCAAGCGGCCTTCAAAGGGCCGGAAGACCCGGGCCTACAAAAGGCCCAAACAAACCCTTCATAGTCAGTGGAGGTGACAGTAAGAAAAACCCAGTTTTCCTGGATTCTTAGGAAACAGTTGTTTTTATTAACTATTTGATTAGCGAGTTTATTTGGTACTTTTGTTCTTCTTATTCCTTAATACTACAGTTGGGGTGCTTCAGCTAAAGTTTTGCTGGGGTAGATATTTGAACAATCTTTGAAAGCATGGCTGCCAAGAAGAGTGTTAAGCGGAAAACTAGGTTAACCAAAAAAGAAGTCTGTATAAATGTTAAAAGGACTAAGAAACCTGTTAAGAATTCAATAGTGAGTTCACTGAACCCAGAATTATTGGAGGCAGCCACCACTTTGAAACAACTAAAAATGGAGGAGCTATTCCCATCTAAAGATAATGATAAGTCCATTTCTGAAACATCTTCTCTCTCCTTGCATGAAGAACAAGCTTCAAATCCTGGCACAGATATTGGTACCAATCATATGTCTGATTTAGACATCGTAGCGAGG
>CM034705.1:24035480-24058128 GCA_020142125.1 Phrynosoma platyrhinos | reverse complement strand
ATTGGTTTCCGGGCCCAGTACAAGGTGTTGGTTATCACCTTTAAAGCTAAATGGCTTGGGTGATATCCTCCCATATAATCCTCCCCGTGCTTTCCGTTCCTCTGGGAGGAATCTTCTGCAGCTTCCGAAATCTAGGCTGGCGGTGACCTCCCAGAGAGCCTTCTCAGTTGTCGCCCTAGGCTCTGGAATGGCCTGCTGGATGAGATCCGTCAGTTGACGTCTTTAGACAGTTTTAAGAGAGCTGTCAAGACGGATCTCTTCCGGCAGGCCTTTCCTGATTAAAAATACCCGGCCTCGGATACTGGGATATAGGGACTCTGGATTTTTCCCCTCTGATTGTTCTTTTAGCTTTGCTAGAATGAAAGTCACACGGGAGCTAGTTGTTCTATTTCTAATTGTTTTATTGTTTATTATTATTTCAACATACTGTTTTAATTGATATGTAGTTTAATTGTTTTTTAAGGGGGAGGGAGTTATTTTACTTGTATATATTGTATTTTAAATTGTAGGCTATTTTTACTGTAAACCGCCTATATTGGTTCGCCACCAGGTGGTATATAAATAAATATTATTATTATTATTATTATTATTATTATTATTATTATTATTATCATCATTATTATATTAGAACTGAAGGCTTTATGATAGTGTGCCTCATGAACAATGACCACTCTAAACAATAGCTTAGAAGGCAGCAATAAAGCATTAGTAGCGACTTATTACTTAGTATTTTATTAATATCTCTAAAATGATTTTACAGCTACATTCTGAAAGTTTATATTGCCAAAAATGTCTACTATTTCAGAAAGTGGAATCAGCTAAGTGTGAAATAGATTTGTATTCTTATAGATCTAATAATGACAGATACAATATAACTTTGTCCAGCTTGGCACATTGGTCACTGAAAAACTCAATTCTGATGTCATTGATGGATGGAAAAAGGGCACCAGTAAGAATTCAAAGCCTAATTGTTGACAGTTGGTTAAATGCTGGATTTTATGTGAGATACACATCAAGTGAAATGAAATACAGGTCACTTGTTGCACCATTTAAAACTGATTGAGATCTTTTATTTGGGCTCTAGTTTTGTGACCTTCCCAAAAAAGGTTGCAAGAATCAATAGTCTTCTGTACTGTTCTCTCCCCCTGTTCAATATTTCTCAATATTGCCCCACATAAAGAGTATGTGATATGGAAATGTATAACAGAGATAGTGACTAATGAATGGAAACATAACACCAGTGTCTTTGATACAGAAGAAAATGGAGCTAGCCAAGTGTGTGTGTGTGTGTGTGTGTGTGTGCATAAAAGACAATTGACTTGCAATTTTTTCCCCAAAATCAAATATAGATTTTTAGCAATGGTTTCTTGATTTTGCTTTCAGTGGACCTAACAAAATGTAAGAGCCCAAGATGAAATACTCTTTGAAGTAAAGGCAAAGGAAAAACAAGCCAACTTCCTTATAGGTTTTTTTTTTTAAACTTTGTCCTTTTTCCACACTCCAGTCACTATTAAATTTTTGAAAAGCTTATCCTTAGTGGTGGAAGTATACTATTCACAGTAGGTCACGTGAAGGACCCAACTCTTCTACCAGTCAAGGCATTCAGTCATGTTTATTGACCACCAATAATTGTAGCTAAGGCTGTTGAGTGCATCCCCACACTCTCCTTTATTTCAAGATAAGGATTCATTATTTTGTCCAGTGACTTTGAACCACTGGTCTGCAACCCCCATCTCCTGTAATATCACCACATTATGTGAGGTGGACATATATCTCTTCAGTCATATTTAGTCCCATCAATCCTATTTACACACTATGTGCACTGAGGATGACTGATCGGCAGAGCTCTGGAAACCAAGCTCTTTCAGGAATGATATACTTTGAGAAGATTGAGAGTTCCTCCACTTGCTGTCCAGAAAATGAATTTAAAATTACCTTGACACATTGGAAAGCTGGGCCCAAATGAAGACAATGAATTTGAATGGGGATAAATGTAAAATATTACATTTAGGCAAGAAAAAGTTAAAACACATTTACAGGCTGATTGACACCTGGCTATACTAGAGGAGTAATCTACAGCCTCTAGTTGGTTGCTCACTCAATTACTTCCTTTCACTAAGTTGGCTTATCAGAACAATTTGATGGGTGTCATCAGGCCTTTACCCAATGCCTGACTACATATTCCCTGCTCCATCCTTTTGGCAGGGTGTCAGTGACATATTGTTTAGTGATCAGTAATCAATGTAGTACTATCATGGTGCTGTCACAACCCAGTGTCCTGCCACAAACTGACCTACAGCCAGAAGACAGAAACAGAAACAGCAATTTGTGGAACCTGAAGATCCACTGATACTTCTGCTCCTCTGTTCTTTCTCCCATAGAATCTAAGTTCACCAGTTTTATTTATTAAAAATAAAAAGAGAGCAAGAAAGGTTGCTTATGCAAAGCCCTGTTTAACAGAAAAGTATTCTTCAATAAGCATCTAAGTGCAATGTAAGGTAAGTATTTATAAGATTGCAACTGTTTAACACATAAACCAACAAATTAGGAAAATAGGGTGTTGATTATTTCATCATATAGATAAATCTGAGACAATAATACAACATTTTTACATCTCCTCTAAGGTTTCATTTCCTTTCTTAGGGCCTCAGCAGATGGCTTATTGAGCCGTCTCCGAGCCCCTCTGCACAGCCGGCGCTCCAGGGATGACCTCCCGCCGCACCGACCAGACGCGCTGCGGCGAAAAAGACAGGGAAAGTCCGCCTGACGCTTTTAGGGCACACTTTCCCTGTCTTGAGGAATCAGCGCTCCTTCCAGGGATGCCACAGGAGCGCCGGGGTGTGGAGGCTGTGGTCCCGCGGCGCTCCGTCTAGCAGCGTCTCTGGGGCCTCCGTCTGCCGAGGCCCTTAGTTATTTTTAAAATTCAAGATTGGATTTTCTTCTATCAAATTTACTATTTAAACCAAAGCAACAACAAAAAAATAAAACTAAACTTCCCACAGCTCTTGCTTCCTATAGGTACTGACTGTTTTTGTATGGTAGACATCTCTGGACCAGATATAATCCCACAACAGGGAACATAATTCAGCTTGATGAGTTTTCAAGTATGAAACATCAAATGTTTCTGAGCATTGATTTGAGCATATCTTAACACAATCTTTCCAAGTTCTCTTGATTGACCCTGTTACCATGAGTCAAGTGATTTTCATGCTCTGTGTGTGTATATATATTTCTGACATGACCCTAAAACAGAAATATGGTTTCAGTCATGTACTCAAGAGTGAGTTTGTCATGTAGATCCAAGAAAACAGATGGTCACATTGTGAGGAGTGAATGGATTTGGTTTTAGTGGCACTAATGGACTAAATAAGAATATGAGCAAAAGAAGATGGAGAACTGCAATGCATGATATGGGAGGTTCCTGGCAAGCAAAACAAGAATTCTAAAACTGTTGATGTGGTGTAGTTAGCATAGCCTAGCAAGAATGCAGCTGCCTGTGTTATCTATGAAGAAACAGGTCATTCAGAAGGTTTGGGTAGCAAGCAAGAAGATAAGATTTTTGGACTAAGACTGATAAGACCTTGGTATGTTTTGGAACTATGGAAAACATGTTTTTCCCAAGAGCTGGCAAGACATGAGTATAAAGAAAGGGGATTTTCAGCCTCTCCTTTGTTGGCATTGAACTGGCAAGATGTCATCCCAACCCTTCGGGAATGAACTGATCCATTATCCAGCAAAGGGGACCTTTTGTGAGTCTGTTGTATGAATGGTGTGTGAATGAGAGCTCTTGATACTTAAAATTGTCTTATTTCTTATTTCTTATTGTCTTATTTGTTATGTTTTAATAAATGTTACATGCATAGTGTCTAAACCCAGATCTGGTTTCCCACGTGTCTTTGTTGAAAATCCTATAGTCTAGGGTAGTTAAATTTCTCTCTGGATCAAAAGAACAACAGACAACCTCAGTTCATGACTCCAGTATTCATTAGTAGATCAAACACTTAATTTTAGGAGTTGCAAACAGAAAGATTCATACCTCAGGAGACAAGGAAGCTAGAGGACCAATGGCTCAAATTATTATTATTATTATTATTATTATTATTATTATTATTATTATTATTATTATTATTATTATTATTTCTAGCCCAACTATTTCCAAAGGCAATTAAAGTGGGTTAGAAGCATAAAAAAAATACAATAAGAAAACAATATGAGTTTTGGCCAAAAGAAAGATAAGATTCATTACCCCACTTTAGAAGCCATCTACTTCAAGGAAACCTTTACAATGTTAATTTGGCTCTTTGATACACAGCAATCAACCTTTACCCTAGGGTATTTTTAGCCTATAAAAGGTCTAGCAAAATTCTGGTTAGGTGTGTCTGGTCAGAATTCATGGTGACACTGTGTCACTCTGATCCAACTCTGACTTGTTCTGTGCTCCCATCCTTTCATCCAATCAAGTCCAACTACACATCAGTATACCTAGAGCACCCCGGACAGGTAATATCGCCATTAGAAGGAATGTCTATTCCATTCTAACTTGCTTTATTCCTGAGTTCTTATGAGAATGCACGAGTGAATGGTTGTCTTTGTATGCTATGCCCACAGCTACCTCCATATAAATTGGATTTGCCTCTTGCTAACTATTTGAGCTAATATTAAAATTCCCCAAGGTCAAGGTCATTTTACAACCTTTGGAACATGCATTTATCTGAATGAAGTACTCATGCCATCAAATCAATATATTGTTGTTTTCTTGCATTAAATACTTTATTTATAAAAAGAAAGAGAGGATAATTTAAAACCCTTAGAAAATGTACATCTCATTTGAAATTATACATAAAATGCAATTTCAAGGATAAAAACCTTGCTTTGTTATATGATTGGTATCAGAACTGAGATACTGACAACTGAATAGGTGGAATTTCAAAGGATAGCAACTAGAAGAAGGCTTTATCACTTGATTCATTCAACCAGATAGTGAATCTCTTCATATCGTGGAGGAGAAGGTTTGTATCTCTCAACTGATCACATGTTCTTTGTTTCTGCAAACTTTCAGATTGTAAAGGGTTGAAATTAGATATAGACGAACTTGTTCATTTCAACAGTATCAGTTTCACAGTTTCCTAATACGGTTTTCCCATTCAGTTTCTGTTATTTATTTTCTCCTCTTCCCTCCATTTTTAAAAATCTATAGTAGAGTAGACTAAAGATGTCAACCCCCTCTGCTCTGGTGGATTGCAGTGGGAATTCCTGGAATCAACATTGCAGCTGGGAGTTGCATTTGCAGTGACACACTGACAAGTGGTGGGGAGAAAGGTAAAGACTGAGATAAAAATGATCACTCTGGGAAGGAAGAAGATGTCTAACAGATGGAGTAGAGATGACAGGATTGTGGCTTCTCCCTCACTGTGCAAAGCTGTGAGCCCAGTGGCATCACTGGGGTTGGTGTCACATGGTGTGGTACCTCATGCCACCATCCCCTGCATTGATCTCCTCCCACACAACACCATACATAATCCTTATGTTTTCTGTAGTAATTTTACTCATAAATTGTGATACCTGTATATTACTGAATGTAATGGTGACATAAAACATTTAGCAAAATTAAAATTAGACCTTTAAAATACAATATCATATGCATAGCCTAGATGGATTTACATGTACATAGTTTTATGTGGTTAAAAATGAACATTTGGTAAAATTTGATGGTTTTAAAGTAAATTTTCAAGGGATTTTAAAAAATGGTTTTTAAAAATATTTTTTAAAAATAAAAAAAACTGAAAAAAAACACCTGGGACTTCTTTTTCATCCCACTGACATTGGCCCCACTCACACTGTCTCTTTAGCATATCAAAGGGATGCAGGTGAACACCGCAGCCCATTTCAGCAAAAGGACAGGTGTTTGGGGAGCAATGGTGTCAATCCCCTTCGAGTGTCACCTGCTGCAGTCGGTTTTCCCCACATGGCCCTAATGATGTCCATGTCTGAGTTTGGTAACCAAATGGACTGTCATAAGAGGATGAGACTGGACTGAATGGTAAGTAACATTAGGGCAAGTGCAGACAATGGCAGAAGAGGACACTGAGAGAGTAGCACAAGGGGAAAGCTTTACTAAGCTCCACATCAGAAAGAGTTTCAAGAGCTGGCAAGTGAAGACTTATTCCATTCCCCTTTCTATGGTAACTTTGAGGGATTTGGGGAAGAGATGTAGATTCCATGAGGAAAGAGCAAATGTCCTTCTTAGAACATGCAGGAATCAGCTCCTCAAACTAAGAGTCTCTTGCAGCTTAGGAAAAGTAAGTTTCCTGAAAGCCTACTGTCACTCTAGCACCCTAATATGAGCTAGCCCACTTGGACCAGGGCTATCTACTCTAGCTACTGGCCAGTAGGAGCTACCTGAAACAATCCCTCTGCTTGCTGCCTACCAAGTGAGGCTCCAGAGAGACCATACCTACCAACCTGTCAGTCCTGTTGCTGTTATGAGGCCAAGAAGGCTCCAATTGTATGCATGTTTACCAATCAATGATTACAGCCAGACACACCATGCCAGCCTTATCACCTATTTTTCTGTGCCAGATTTGATGGAGATACACAAGGATCATACCACTCCCTTATCCACAAACATTTTTTCCATGCCTAGCTCCATCTCTAATAGGGAACAGGTCTAGTAGGCTCTACTGTGAGCAATGCCCATCTAAGATGAAAGGAACTCAAGCATGGGGATAACAGCATGACCTGAAAGCACCAAATATTTACATCTAGTGAATAAATCACTCTAAGATTAATAGTAATGTGTGATTTTGCATCATTTTATTATGGAGGCAGGGAGTTATCTATCTCTTACAATGGAGATGGTGAGGCAATCCATAATGCTGCCAAAATTGTACATGATTACAAGTGCATTTCTCTCAATATGTGCAATTTTGTATGCAGTTCTGCCTAGTATATACATATTTAAAACTAATTTTCATTAACATTACACACACACATTAATTTCCCTAATGTTTACATTTTTCTGTGCACTTTCCCCTCATATGATGATTTCATATATTTTCTGACTAAAGAACTTCATCTCAAAATTTGGAGAAGCTCAAATAGAGGAACATTTCATTTAGGAATTGCAGACTACAAAGGTTGGTATTAAATTTTGAACAGAATTGATTTCTCCCTCCTCCATAGTACAGATGTGATTTTTTAGAAACCTTGTGCACTAGAACAGGGCATTTTAATCCTCAAAATTCATATTTTACTTCAGAAGCCATGTAGAACTAGGCCTAGAGTTGAGCATTCTATGACATTTTCACCTGCACTATTGCAAACATTGGCTGAGGTCTTTTTTATGACATATGCATGAGTAACTTGAGCTTACAGGTGCATATGCTTTCCTTTGAAAATGACACATGAGGCTATTCACAAGACTCATACTCGCTTAGACAGCTGTCATGCCCTAGGGGTGGTGAAGCAGTAGGGATTGTTTCCCATCCTTCAAGGCAATTGTTCCTTTCTCCTCTCCCTGGAGAACATGAGCCAGGAAGTGATGCAAGCCACACAGTACTTAGGTTTTCTCCCTCCCTCTCCCCAAGCCATTTAACAGGCATAGCAACACCTTGACCTTGGCAGCTTCTGGAGGACAAAGGGATGTGCTAAATTGTATACATGAAACATTATGCTCTGCATACACAATGCAGAATCTTAATCAATGTCCCTAAATTCCAGACACTTGTCACATATAGGTTTTTCTTCTACAAAAACAAAAAGGACAAAAAACGACAAAACTATCAAAGCTGGTATTTCATTTCATAAAAAGGAGGAAAGAAAGAGGAGGGAAAATATATATATATATATGGTAATACCCTTTAAGTTTAACTTGTTTTTATTTTTGCATGTGCTTTCATTGGATATAGTTCAGAGTGATAATAAATGCTCAGGTATAAAAGGTGGAATAGAATGTAATAAGATCCAGAAAAATACAAGGGTTGAGTAAGGTAATACAGGCCTTTCAGATCTTTACAATGGTCAGTTAGTGTTGATAAAAGCAATAAATCAGCTTACCAAAAGTCAGTTTCCCAGGGTTCAAAATTCTCTCTGAGAAGATTCATTTCATAATATGTGCAGTAAGGAGGATTCATTTCGTAATATGTGCAGTGTAGTGTCTTTGGAGCTTATCACAGTACAAAATAAATTGTCTTACCCCTGCCATTTTGAATTCTATTACAGGATGTAGCCAAGTACTATCATATGCAAAATGCTGCCAATACTGCCACTTTAAGCTGTATCCCACTTAAAACCTGGCTAAACATAGTAACATAGTAAACATAGTAACTTAGTAAAAAAACCAAAAACCAAAATGTTTGATGGTGATATATTATTATTAAATAACATTTTAAATGTATTTTAAAATAAGCTGCCAAAAGAGAACAAGCAATCTTTGATTTGAATTCATAGACTTTGTGAAGTTGTAGGTTTTCATGGCTGGCATCCCTAGTTTTTTGTGGGTTTTTTGGGCTGTGTGGCCATGTTCTAGAAGAGTTTCTTTCTAATGTTCAAATAGCTAAATTCCTAAAACAAGGAAATTCAGACAAGTGATGATAGAATCATAGAATCATAAGGCTAGAAGAGACCTCAAGGGGCATGAAAACCAACCCACTGACATACAGGAATACACAATCAAAGCACCCCTGAGAGATGGCCAACCAGCCTCTGTTTAAAAACTTCCAAAGAAGGAGACTCCCTCACACTCCAAGGGAGTGTGTTCCACTGTCGAATAGCTCTTACTGTCAGGACGTTCCTCCTAATGTTTAAGTAAAATCCCTTTTCCTGTAGTTTCAATCCATTGCTCCATGTCCTAGTCTCTGGAGCAGCAGAAAACAAGCTTGCCCCTTCCTCAAACATGACATCTCTTCAAATGTTTAAACAGGGCTCTCACATCACCTCTTAACTTTCTCTCTTCTCCTGGCTAAGCATACCCAGCTCCCCAAGTTGCTCCTCATAGGGCATGTTTCCAGTCCATTCACCATTTTAGTCTGTTTCCTTTGGACACACTCCAGCCTGTCAACCTCCTTTTTGAATGGTGGTGCCCAGAACTGGACACAGTATTCCAGGTAAAGCCTGATAGAGTGGCACTATTACTTCCCTCAGTCTAGACACTATATTTCTATTGATGTAGCCAAGAGCTGCATTGCCTTTTTTAGCGGCCCCATTACATGTCCCACTGTTGACTCATAGAATCATAGAGTTGAAAGAGACCACAAGGGCCATCCAGTCCAACCCCCTGCTATGCAGGAACTCCCAATCAAAACATCCCCGACAGATGGCCATGTTCATGTTCAACTTGTGGTCTACTAGGACTCTTAGATCCCTTTCATGTATTGTAAAGCCAGATATCCCCCATCCTATATCTGTGCATTTCATTTTTTTCAACTCATTTCCATGATAATAAAGACTGTGGGCACATAATTAATTGAACCTTGCTTTTATACTCCAAGTTAACACTATAGAATACTTGCACTAACCATTTCACTCCATATATAGTGCACCTCTAGTGATGTGGAATAAATGAAATGAAACCTCACAGATCACTACAGATACGGTTGGCCCTCCATATCCACAGGGTTGTTTTTTTTTTAAAAAAAAATCATGGATTCAAGCATCCCCTGATTGAAAATATTCCAAAAATATATACATTTCAAAAAGCAAACCTTGATTTTGCCATTTTATACAAGGAATATCATTTTACTGTGCCATTGTATTTAATGGGACTAGAGCATCCATGGATTTTGGTATTCATGGGGCATCTTGGAACCAAACCCCAGTGGATACTGAGGGTCTATTGTACTTATATCCCTCTGATTTCCACTCCAAACACACAACCAAATCTATTCTATTGTCATAACTCACCTTTGAATGATTCAAAGAATAGGGGGAAGAGAACATGCTGCTCCTGCTAATGAACATCTCTCAGTCCCAGGAGGTGGCTTCTGAGGAAGCAGGAGTCCCTGCTCCTCAGCAAGACATTGAAGAGGCTACTGGTGACAAACCCTTACCTTTTGCTAAGCCATGAAGAAATAAACATCAGTCCCAGCACCTGTTAAGTAAACACTGAGCAATTAGGCACCTGGTATTGTTGACGGAGCTGCCTATAAATCTTCCAGCAACCCTCACTGTATTCATTGTATGCAACCATCGTATCTGGGTGATTGACTATATGCTGACATTCATGTTTCCTTGAACTTCTACTAGCTTCACTTTGGCAGCTCTGTTTAATCCTTGCTGTCTTCTGGTAACTGACTTGTTGTAATGGCCTCTTGACCAGCTGACAACCATTCTACTGTTTCACCCTCCATTTTGTTGGATAATATGTGACTGTCCTAGATTTTGACAATTCTTGCGGTATAGCCTCTTACTTCCCAGACACTTGCTGACTGAACATATTAGACTTGACATTTATAGCCAAATCTTCCAATATAACTGTATCTGCTCAGTGCCACAAGAAAGAGACTCAAAACTATTTGATTTACAACAGACATTTATCAAACTACAGTACTCACCTAAGGAGGCAAAGAAACAAATCAACAAGGCAAGATTAATACTTAGAAACCATTTACTTCAAGACAGACTAAAAACACAAAATGACAGAACACCCCTCCTAGTCACCTACAGTCCCTACGTGAGACCATGCACACACACAATCAACAAACTCCAGTTAGTTCTGGAGAATAACACAGTCCTCTTCTAAACTTTGCAAGTGAGACTTTCATTGTCTACAGACAGCTTCAAAATCTTAAAGAGCTACTCACTTACAAGAGGTTACATAGATGATAATATAGGAACAGTATCTGTAACATGGGTTTCAGAGAAACAAGTCATGCCAGATAAATCTGATCTCCTTTTTTTTATATATATATAAAATTACTAGCTTGGTAGATGAAGGGAATTCTATGGATATAGCATATCTTGATTTCAGTAAGGTTCCCCATGACATTCTTGCAGAAAAACTGATAAAATGTGGGCTAGACAAAATAACTGTTACATGGATTTGTAACTGCTTGACTGGCTGAAAACAAAGGGTGCTCAGCAATGGCTCCTTTTCAACCTAGAAAGAAGTGACCAGTGGGGTGCCACAGGGCTCTGTCCTGGACCCAGTGCTATACAACATCTTTATCAATGACTTGGATGACAGTATTGGGGGTGTAGTTATCAAATTTGCAGATGACACCAATTAGGAGGAGTAGCTAATACTCCAGAAGACAGGATCAAAATTCAAAATGACTTGAACAGACTAGAAAGCTGGGCCAAAGCTAACAAAATGAAATTCAACACAGAGAAATGTAAGGTACTGCACTTAGGGCAGAATAACAAAAAGCAAAGATATACAATGGGGGACACCTGGCTGAATGAGACTATGTGTGAAAGGGATCTAGGAGTCCAGGTAGACTATAAGTTGAATATGCGTCAACAGTGTGATGCAGCAGCTGAAAAGGCCAATACAATTTTAGGCTGCATCAATAGAAGTATAGTGTCGAGATCAAGAGAAGTAGTAGTGCCACTCTATTCTTTTTTGGTCAGGCCTCACCTGGAATACTGTGTCCAGTTCTGGGCACCACAATTCAAAAAGGATGTGGAAAAACTGGAGCGTGTCCAAAGAAGGGCAAGAAAAATGGTGAACAGTCTAGGAACCAAGCCCTATGAAGAACGACTTAGGGAGCTGAGGATGTTTAGCCTGGATAAGAGAAGGTTAAGAGGTGATATGATAGTCGTGTTTAAATATTTGAAGGAATTTCATATTGTGGAGGGAACAAGCTTGTTTTCTGCTGCTCCAGAGACTAGGACCTGGAACAATGGATGCAAGCTCCAGGAAAAGAGATACCACCTCAACATTAGGAGGAACTTCCTGACAGTAAGGGCTGTTCACCAGTGGAACACACTCCCTTGGAGTGTAGTGGAGTCTCATTCCTTGGAGGTCTTTAAGCAGAGGTTGGATGGCCATCTGTCTGGGATACTTCAATTGGGAGTTCCTGAATGGCAGGGGGTCGGACTGGATGGCCCTTGTGGTCTCTTCCAACTCTATGATTCTATGATTCTACCTTTTCAGAAACTGAGATACCAACTCTGTTCCCACCTCTACTCTGTGAGCAATGTTACAGGGATAAATGACATTATCCATAACATCAGAGGTGCATTTACTTGTTCTTCCTTCAATGTGATGCATGCCATCATATGTCAACAATTCCCCTCTACCCCCTATATGGCAGTCCCTATGAAAAACTAGTTGCAAAACATTTCAGCCTTCAAGAACACACAGTACGAGTGGTCTTTGAACAAGGAAATTACAAAGGAAAACTAGAAAGAGAAACCATCATATTCACAAATTCCAATCCATTAACAGAGGCATGAAATGTAGGAGCTTATTACATTACAAAATAAATCATCTTCCTCCTGCCTTTTGAATTCTATTATGGGATGCAGTCGGGTATGATCACACACAAAATGCTGCTGATGCCACTGGCTGCCAATGAGCAAAAACAGTGATGATACCACAAAATCCATTTATCAAGGGGCTTTTTGAACTATGTTCTATGGGCTAACATCAAAACAGTCAGCAAAATCTGTGACAGCTATTACTGAATATCTGCCTGTTGGAACCATTAATGGCATATGCAAAATAGAGATGCTCATTCATTTTGGTGGAAGCATAGATCCAAAGTGAACCAGCATAATGGAAGTACTCATACTAGTTATAAACTGAGGTGGCTCAGTCCTGAATTGATAACTCTACATTTACAAAGACAACATTAAGAAAATCAAAAGAAGTGTGATCATTTATGGACAACACTATTTCAATCTTCACTTTATTTTGGGAGCTGTGGATCTCACCAGTTTACTACCAATACAAACTGATCAAATTCTTCAAAAATCCCAGCATCTAATTATTTTGGTTAAGCAACTTGGCAACTTGATGCTGTTAGTCTAAATCTAATTGCTAGACCCAGCTAGAGATGACCCAATGAATCAATGGGTATTACATAAGAGCTCAGTGTGTATTCAACAATTGATTCATGTCTGCTCTCATTGAGAATAGAAATTATTTAAATCCTTGATGTAGTCTATCCTTTACTGTTTCCCTTTCTTCCGTCAATTTCAACTTTTATGAACTCCTGCTATTCTGAAGATCTTTGGCTCACTTAGGATGGAATCATATTCTCTTCATGATTTCTTTCCTCTTCCTCAGAACTAACAAGAGTGCTTTGAGGACTAGAGTGAAAGAGACTAGTTTGAAATACAAAGGCCTTGGCATAGCACGTTTGCGGAGCACCCATCTCTGCAATAACACATACCTCATTTAACAAAGTATCTCACAAAGAAACTCTCCTTTACAAAATCTGTTTACTCCTGCCCCATGTTGCTTTTCTCCACATCCTCTATCTAGCTGGAGGTTTTTTGGCAGCATCAACAATGGGAGCATGGTGAAAGAAAAATGGAGAAAAAATTATTTTCAGTGTTAAGTTGCACCAGTGTGTCTGTGGTAAACAGAGCAATAAAGCTTCGGCTGTAACAGAATGGGATTCTCTGGCTGATAATAATATAGCTTTTTGTGCCTGGTTACAAAAAGCAAGGAAAACAAGCTTCAGAATTCCTTCCAAGCATGCATGAACAGAAAAACAGAGAGCAAAGGGGGAACAGATAAATATATCCTCAACAGCTTCTTCTCCACATTAAAAAACAAACAAACACAGAGATCAGTATGTTTGCCCACCAAATTGGAAATGAGAAGAAAAGAACAGATGAAGATGAATCTGTAAAATAGTATATGTACATAAAAGTTTGGATATAATGTACAACTGGATGTCTGGGAAACAAATATGGACCAATGTTTAAACTGAGAAGTAATTTAAAAAAAATATGTATAAAATGATGTATAGATAGTATCTAATGCCAAAGAAGTTGTCAAAATATCTAAGAATGATTCTAACTGATGCTGTGGTTTTCAAAATAAGGAGTTTTTTTCCATAAGTGGTGGATTTGTAAGAAACCGAACATTAGTGGTCTAAGATTTACATGTTAAATAATAAAAAAATAGTAGATTTTGCAATGTCACCACAAATGTTTAGCTGGGCATTGCTGTTCAACTTCAAATAATGTGACCAAACACATACATAGGTTGAAAATGGGCCACTTTATTTAAATTAACCTATTTAACTGTCTTGAAATCTGCAAAATGAAAGGGAGCAACCTGGTGCAGGAGCAGCTGTGGCAGATGGTACATTTGTCAGACTGCCTTCTCAGCTTCCCCTGGGTGAAACACCTGAGCCCCATGGAAAAACCCATTACTGGGTTGCTCCTTGGCCAGCTTGCATCTGGATAGCCAACCTGAGATTTTCTCATTCAACTCACATGACTTGAGTGAGGGTTAAATCCCAGGTCAGCCCTAAGGCAGGTCTTTTCCCCTCTCCCTTTAGTCACAAGACCTAAAGAAAAGGTTTCAGAGGCCTAACCTTCACCCCAACAGGGTACCATAGGTGTTCAGCTGACAACTAATTCTCCCCCCATCAACAACCACAGATATGGGTCAAGCATCTGCTTAGCCCCTATCCCCCACCAGGCTGGCTAAACAAGCCTGTAACCCCTTTTGCAGATCTCAAAGAAAAAAAAAATAATTACCTGCTTCACTCAGGTGAATTTCATCTGACCTGGATAATTCAGGCCACTGTAAAACAATGGCTGGATGAGATATGTATTGGCCCAACCCATGATGCAAAGCATTATGAATTTCATTATTGGCTCAATGATAAGCCCTGTTAAGTAAATGGGGGTCACCCCCACAACTCCAAACTTTGTGGGGCAACATTGTTGATCAGATTATCAGAACAGAAGGCCAATGATCCAAAATGGATCGAAGCTCCAAGATAATTTGTAAAATCGGGGTCTTGCCCTTCAACAATCTGAAATCATTACCACCAAGGTGAATCACCAGAGGTCCTGGATAAGAACTCCTAACCTTGGTGAAATGTTTAAGGGCCAAAACAGGGCAGGTGGAATGGTCACTGCAATGTCCCAGCTGTATCTGTGACCCCCTACCTGCTGGTCAGTCTTAGAAAAGTGGATGGTAAGTAAGATACCCTTCCAAGTAAAATTGAAATCAGTTAGTTGCAATGCCCTGTCTGACTTATCATGTCCCAGCTCTGAAAATATAAGTTCTCAAACAAACAAAAATGCAGTCAAGACTGCGGCTTGAAAAAGCAAAACTTGATAGGAAGAATTAAAAGGGAGGGCTACCTTTGGTCTGGCTTTCTCTAGACCATCCATACAACACCTTATGTATGCAAAAATCATTGGTGTAATCAGCAAGGCCATGACCCTTGGACCAAAAGGATAGTGTAGATAACTTAGCCTGAATTGACTGTGATCAAAGTCCCTTGTGATGTAAAGCTACACAGAACTGAAGAATGTGTGAAATCGATACTGGTAATTCCTTGCCTAGGTTTTCATGCCTTCAAAACAACAAAAACTCCTCAAAGGCCTTAACATAGCTTTTTTTTTTTGTCTTTATTGCAAGGGACATGCCAATCATGCATATTACTTCTTGATGTCAATACTCCAAAGGTCTGGTGGCACTGGATCTGGTGACACAGAAGTGCCTGGAGCCAGATGTCTGAACCGCTCCATGTGTGCATGGGAAAGAGAATCAGCTATCTTGTTAAGAATGCCAGACACATATCAAGCTGAAAACAAAATGTTATAAAGCAAACATTGTAATGTAAATGCCCAGACCAACTTCATCACCCAGGGATTTGGATGTTAATGAATTAATAACATGAACTGTACCCAAATTATCACACCAAAAGTGCATGAAGAAATTTGCTAATTCGTTCACCCAAATCATGACTGCGACAAGAATAGGAAAGAATTCCAAAAAAGTTAAATAAGTTGTAAACCCTAAGGAAACCCATTCGTCTGGCCAAGCCTGTGCACACCAGTGGCCCTAAAAATAGACATCAAACCCACAGGCTCCTGTGGTGTCAGATAACACCTAAGTGCATCTTGGAACTTTATTTCTTCCCTCCAAAAAGAGACCCATTGAAGTTTCATAGAAATGACATCCATACATCTAAATCATCCCTAATGGCCTTAGACCCTTGTAACCTGTGATGGGGTAACTGTAAGCCATTAGTCATGTCACAAAGGTGATGCAAAAAGGCTTGATCTGGTGCTATCACCTCACAGGCAAAATTTAGTGGCTAATAAGCTTCTGCATTTCCTTGAGTGTGGCTTTTTTGAGCAAAGGAAACTGGAACAGCAGGACTCTCAAGTTTTGTAGCTTGTCATCTGGAAGTCTACAAAATTGGTTCATTGCATCAATTTTGATACCCAAAAAGGTTAATAAGTGAGAAGGGCCCTCTTTTTTTCTGAAGCTAAGGGACACCATGTTCTTCAGTCAAGGAAGCAAGATCAGACAGCAGGGCAGCACATTGACCAAAACCATAAGGCCCTATAAATAAGAAGTCATCATGGTAGTGCACCATGCCTTGCTGACCAGATTTGACCCTAATGGCCCAATCCAAAAAATGTGCTAAAGGTTTTGAATGCAGCACATGAAACTGAACAGCCCACTGACAAAGCCTTGTCCACATAATAACCACCTTTGAAACAGAAACCTAACAGTTCAAAATCACTAGGGTGTACTGGTAGTAAGTGAAATGAAGAATTAATGTCACATTTTGCCAATTCAGCCCCTATACCAAATTTGTGTATCTGCTTCACTGCCTGATCAAAGGAAGTATACATAACTGAGCAAAGGTCCTCAGGAACAGCATCATTTACCGAATTACCCCTAGAGTATGAGAAGTGGTGAATTAAATCTATATTTGCCAGGTGCCCTTTTGGGTACTATACCTAAAGGGGAGATCTGTAAATTGGTAGACGAGGCTCATGAAAAGGGACTACATCTCTGCCTTCAGCAACTTCCTTGGCAATTTTCTGTTTAATAACCAGCTCTAAACCATTAACAGACTGTAATTTCTTAGCCATAAATGGATGCCAAACTTCACAAAAAGGAATATGAAAACCATTGGTAAAACCTTGTTTCAAATATAGAACTGTTTGATTATTGGGATAAGCACCCAGCCATCGAAACAAGTTGTCAAGGTTTATAGGGCTAGGTCCCTTTTGAAGAAGAAGGAGATCCGATGGCTGACTCTTCCTATTGGACCCTTGGTTTCCTTGGGAACTCTTTCCCCTAGATCAGGGGTAGGCAACCTTTGCCCTTCAACTCCCAGAAGCCTCAACCATGTTGGCCAATAGTCCCATGTTGGCCAATAGCTCCTGAGGGGCAATAAAAACACTTGCTCCTGCTGCTAATCTCAGGCCCACAAACCAGGTCCTAACCATGCCCAGGCCTTCTAAGTAAGGACCAACACTGAGGCCCTATTAGCAGAGCCACTTGAAGAACAGGCTGATCTTCACCCAAGTGGGGGTTCACCTGCTCAAACACAGCCAGGGATAGGAGGGTTAGCTAAGGTGCACCTCCACCCAAGGCGAGATCTAACCCCTTCCTGGACGCAACTCAGTCTTCCCAAACCACCTCCAGGGTCGAGCTCCCCACTGTAAACAGCCCAGGAGAGGTTCGACCACTGCATGGGTGGGGGAAAGTCCTCCCCCGCTGCACTTATACAACCCTTCCCAAGAACAAAAATACTTATTCTGATCCCAGGCCAATCACCAATTCCAAAGATGGTCACCTGATGCAGGGAAGTCTCCATCCTTCATTGTTCCTTCTTGGAACAACAAAATTGAAAGAGGGAGAAGGGAGGGTGGCGCCAGCTTAAATAGCCTTGGCTCCACCCCCACATGGTGCAAAAGCACCACATCCAATTGGCCTCCATTCAAGAGATCAGCAAATGTCTGTCCCCAGCCAGGATGTGGTCCAGGGTATATGAATTTTGGATAGAGAAGTAGACAGTTCATATGAACAAATTTTCCAATGTATGACAGCAGCTACAAGAACTCTGATAAAACCTGAAAACACAAGGAAGGAAGAGTGAATTCTTAAGGTTGCTGAGTTAGCCCAAGGTGCCAAATCGATGTGGGCTTTAAAAGACAAACTAATTGTTTGAAAGACTGGAAACCATTTATGGACTTTTTGAACAGTAACATATCTAACGATGCAATAATTTGTAGCTATGGCTACTAGTAATTTTATCAGTAGATTTATCTAAGTGGAACTGTAATGGTAGAACAACATATTTCATCTTTTTCTTTGCTTCCCCCCATTACAGTGTGGATAAGGGGGAGAATCAGAGGCCTTGTGTATTAGTCAATCAATGCTTAGGAGTTTAGTATTATGTATTAATTTTAAGTTAGTTTTAGTTATGTATGTATTTTTCTACACTTGTCTTTCTTCATCATCTGTTTCTTTTTATATTTTTCTTTGGGAATGTTTATGGTTTGGGTTGTGACTTAGGTCACTTGTGTTAAAATTAATAAATATATAATAGAGAAGAGAGAAGACTGGTGAAAGAACAAACTATCCCTTGATGCATTTTGGAGAAAAATTCTCTGGAAGATTCAAAATGTGTTTTGGAAGACATGTCTGGAAGATTCAAAATGTTTCTGTTTAATTACTCAAGGCTTGATTGACCTGGTTATTTCATTTCATATGTCCATATTGTAAGCTTTGAATTAAAAGTCTTCTCAAAATAATTATTTAGCTGTTCTTTTTGTTGTTGTCCAGGAATATATCACTATTCTTTTTATATTATTTCTGCTTTTGGTAAAATCATAGAATCACAGAATTGGCACAGACCCCATATACCACTGAGTCCAACACTCTAATCAAAGCAGAAAATCTAGCTAGAGCAGTGGTTCCCAAACTTTGGTCCTCCAGGAGTTTTAGACTTCAGTTCCCAGAAGCCTCCACTAGCTTGGCCAATAGTTAGTAATTATAGGAACTGAAGTTCAAAACTTCTGCAGGACCAAAGTTTGGGAACCACTGAGCTAAAGCACCCCTAAGCAAGTAGCTGCCTAGCAGCTTTTTGATGACATCTAGAGATAGAGACCCCACCACTCCTCTAAGCAATTGGTTCCAATGCCAAACTACTCTTACTGTCAAGTTCCTTCTAATGTTCAGTAGAAATCTACCCTCCTATAATTTAAAACCATTAGATCTGGTCCTACCCTTGGGGGCAGCAGAGAGGAAACCTGCCCCCTCCTCTCTGTGAAAGCTTTTTAGTATTTAAAGAATAAAATCATGAGTCTCCCCTTTGCCATGCTAAACATGCTCACCTCTCTCAAACTTTCCTCATACATTTTGTTTACCATACCTCTTATCATCCTTGCTGCCCTTCTCTGAACCTGCTCCAACTTTTCTTTATCCTTTTTAAAATGATGTGTTAAATTTTCTGTTAAAAACTAATGCACAAGAAGATATTACTTCTTTGACCAAGGTATATCTGCACATTTGTCCTTAATTGAAGGTAATTTGATGATGGTATCAAAACAAGGGTTTTGTCTGTCCCGCCCCCCCCCCCCAGATGATAGATGGACAGGTTTTGCTCCACAGAACTATTGCTACTGTTTTTACTCAAGCATTCTGACCTAGATCTCTTTTCTAAGATACATTTGTATACTACAGGGAAGTGACTTAGCATGGAATTATTCAAATTGATACACAGATTCTAGCAAATTAATATGAAGAATTAATATTCTTCATATTAAGGCTGCATCCACACTGCAGAAATAATCCAATTGGACACCACTTTAACTGCCATGGCTTAATGCTATGGAATTCTGGGAACTGTATTTTTTATTTAAAAGTTTATTGGTTAAAAACAAAGTCATACAAAACAACAATTTCAAATACATAAGAACACCACAACAACCAAAGAAAAATAACATACAAAAAAGAAAAACAAAAGACACTAAGACGAAACAAAAGAAAGAAAGAAAGAAAACCTACCTAACTAAATTATAGATATTTGCTAGCGTTTATAGCTAACATATATTGTACACCATTCTTTTTCAAAAAAGAAAAACATTTATAAAACTCATTACATACATACTAATAGCTTACTTTCCCTACAGTCTACTATCTTGATACATATAATCAAACATAGTATCCATTTTGTCTTTCCCTTAGTTGATATACCATAATAACAAAGCAGTAGACACAAAATAACACAGTAGTAAAAACCTCTTACTAAGCAAAAAGAAAGAAATTGTCAGGCTACTATATAACACATAAGTCCCTCGGCCCTTAAAGGGGAAAGGTTGCCTACCCCTGATCTATTATGTCCCTTCAACACTTAATCATTCAGTATAACCTCTTGGCTATTTATCCTTTCCTTTCAAGTTATACCTGATATTGACTATTAATAACAAACATCAAAAATCCCATATAAATCACCCTTTACCACCAGTTGTCTTCCCCTTCCTTTAACTTGAAACTTCCAAGTCAACTCAGATCCCAATACCTATACAAAAGGGTTCCAGGACCCAAGTCCTACTCTTGATTGCAAGATCCTTCCTTCAGAGGTTCTAGTTTTCACTCTAAATTAGGTCGCTTTGAGCTGGAGTGCTGGGGCACAACTCGTTTTTCCTTGCCTCCGTTCCTTTAAATCCGATTGCTCTAGCCGCTCTCCTCTCTCCTCTTTCACTCCTCGATGCTTTCCGGTCTAAATCCTCTGAATTAATCTCTTTCCTGTCGCCGCTCCTGCCTTTTCACTCTGCTATACGCCAACTGGGCTCCTCCTCGCGATGCCTCACGCCACCCACCTCGCATCGTGGGAAGACAAACAATCTCCCAGTCTCTCGCCCCCCCACCAAGGTCACCCACCTCAAGGCTGTCCGAGGATTCTCTCCTCCGCCCGAGAAGGTAAACTTTAACTCTTCACTGACCAGCTCAATTTTTTAGCGTGGTGGCTTCTATCCTTTTACTTGTTTTGTCTAATGATCTAATTGTTATTACAATCCGAGGCCAAAGTTTTCAAATTATTTCTCTCAGTAATTTAGAACAGGCAGGCAAAACAAAACTCCACAATATATATATATATATATATATATAAAAACTCCACTCAAACAGTCCATTCTACAAGCTGGGATTGCTATTATATTGCATCAGTTCAGTAGGTATCGAACAGCAAAAACGACTATTGAAAAGAGGGGGAAAAAAAGAATTCCCTTTACTTTATTTTTGGTCCTCTTTAAAAAAAAAAAACCTTCTATATCTTCTCCCCCTCTTCCACCAGGGGCTTCGATAATTGATAATTAATTACGTTAATCTCCTATACTTTCCAATCCAAGAAAAAGGTCTCTAAATGATGATAGTCATCGAAGTTCTGCAACCAAGACCATATTAACCCCCCAAGTATTACTTCTATATTCACCCACAGTTCTTTTTTCCATAAAAATTAAAAAAGGAGTTGGTGGCTTCCCCGTCTTCCTCAGGAAGATTTTTAGAGGCACGGTTGCGATCTCTAGGGACTAATTGCTCTCAGCCTCCTCACCTCTCATAGAAACAGATCCACCGAGGGTTCCGAGACTGTCCAACAAATAAAGTGTCCCAAATAGAGCCGTCCGGATCCCCCACTCCGAGGGGGATACTTTCGATCCACTTATAGATCAAAAGCCGCACTTCCAGAGAAACCCCCAGAGACTGTTTGGAGTGCTTCTCAAAGGGATGCCATACCACCCGGAAGTCCTGGGAACTGTAGTTTTGTGAGCCACAACAAACCATAGTTACCAACATTCCACAGCATTGAGCCATGGCAGTTAAAGTGGGGGTCAAACTGGATTGTTTCTGCAGTGCGGACACAGCCTAAATTCAAGAGCAGATTCACCTCTCTCACAAGGGTGGATCCACAGAGGCCCTGCTCCCCAGATACCATCAGGCTTTGTCCCTGCAATGTTTTCAAGTTCCCTTTTAAGGAATAGTCTTACTTCCAAGTGATCAGATATTAGTACAGACACACACACCCCAAACTATACTTACATCCCCCAATTAACAGGGCTGTTTCACATGGGACTAGGGATTAGAATATCTTTAAATTTCACTATTCCAAAACTTCAAAATCTTGTCCATTATTTCTTACTTTTCATAGGTCTCTATTTCACTTTATAACTCTTCTATGATGCCTCCTCATTTTTCTTCCAGATTTATCCCTAGTCCCTTTTCCTTTATGTATTTGACCCATCTAAGCCCCAAAGTCTGCTGCCATTAATTGCAGAATTAATGCAGTTAAACAACACATTAACTGTCATGGCTCTGCTTTCTGACAAAGACATCCAAATATCTCACAAAACTACAAATCCCAGAATTCCAGAGCATTGGGTCAAATTGCATTAATTCTGCAGTATAGATGTAGCCAAAGCCTAAATCAGAGTGATCTTTTGTGAAAATCTCTACTTACTGTTCCGTGAAACTCTTCCCTCAGTTACCACCGCCATCATCATTTATTATGATCAATAGATACAATTGAAAACATAAAATTAAAAACAACATCCAAAAGGAGTAAATAGTACAGTAAAATCCATAAAATGATTGCTATCAACTTTATCTAAAACTAACCCTCTTTGCCTCTGAAAGAAATTTACCAACAGCCAGCATTACATTTCATAGAATCATAGAATCATAGAATCATAGAGTTGAAAGAGA
>CM034705.1:23996582-24010999 GCA_020142125.1 Phrynosoma platyrhinos | reverse complement strand
TGAGGAGGGAACAAGCTTGTTTTCTTCTGCTCCAGAGACTAGGACCTGGAATAATGGATGCAAGCTCTAGGAAAAGAGATTCCACCTTAACATTAGGAGGAACATCCTGACAGTAAGGGTGTTTTGACAGTGGAAGACACTCCCTCGGAGAGTAGTGGAGTCTCCTTCCTTGGAGATCTTTAAGCAGAGGCTGGATGGCCATCTGTCGGGGATGCTTTGATTGGGAGTTCCTGCATGGCAGGGGTTGGACTGGATGGCCCTTGTGGTCTCTTCCAACTCTATGATTCTATACTGTTTGGGGTATATTTTTTTCTGTTTGGAAGCATTTCCAATGTCAAACACACTTCTCCCTTTTTAATAATGCCTTAAAAAGGTTTGCACAACATTTGCCAATTTATTTAATTTGTCTCAATCCCCATTTTCCTTTAGTGATGTCACCCTGCAACCACATCAAATTCATTACATAGCATCACAGCAACATCTAGTTACTAGGTGATCCTTCCTCCCTCCTTTCATTCCTTCCATCCATCAGCATTTCTATTGTTTCATGAAATAACACACTAGTTGATTTCCTTCCTTCCATCATCAATTCAAAACTTATTATGGATCTTTATCTTCACTCTTGGCATCTTCAGTGGTTTACTTCAAATAAGACCCACTTTGAAGCTGGCAAGCAACCTCAGATATTCATTGTCTCACTTGTCAAATGATCTAACAAATAGTTCCATAATTATAATTCATCAAAAAACTTTAGAATTCAGTCTGTAGATTCCCATGGATTTCTGTTTCTCTAGGAGTCTTGGTAACTGTCTTATTGCTGATTGTTATAGCAGTAGAGCACAGGCTTTGCATACAAAAAGATGCCAGGCTCAATCTCCTGTGTTTCTAGGTACAAATACAGAAAGCAGTGTCATTCAGTGAAAACAATACAGTACCATCTACTTTGCTATATCATAGACCCTGTGTTACTGTGGTTAATGGGTATTTTGAAGTGACATGGGTATGGCTCTGCTTTGCTTCCTTATAAATTTGTCTACCTACATGTGGATAAATAGAAAAGTATCAGCAAATCATTTAAAAATACAAAAATGATATAAGTTTTAACTTCTTTATAAACTCAGTCATCTGCACACCTTAGTGATGAGGCTTTAAGGCAGCATGGGGGGGGGGATTGAGATGCTTTTTTCTCAGATCATGAATCATATTTTCGAATGATAAATCAATACTTTTTGTGGGAGGGAATGAAAAAAGGAGAACAGGCCCTATAGTATTTTATAAATAATGAGAGGTTAGTGTAAAGTGCAGGCAACAAAAGAACAAATCATATTTCTGCCTGAGGAATTTTTAAGATCATGCTTCAAACATGATAAATGTGGCACATGGGATTTCCACTAAAGTTATTAATATGCTGGGTAGTGTATATAGAGTTCCAAAAACTGGAGCTGTGTGACAAATTCTTTCTGTAACTACAAAACTATGCAAGACAGCATAAGAAGTGTCTTGCTGGAGCAGACCAAGGATTTAGGATTTTCCTAGTCAATGTCAGCTAGCCCAATGCCTTCTTATGAGATTATCACACTGCCTTTCCTCCCACACTAGATGTGGGATATAAACTTAAATAGGTGGATTTTATTGCACACCCCCACACCCAGGCAGTAGGCATCCTGTACCTGATCCAGGCTTCTCCCACACCTTTTAAAGAATGTGAAAATTCTGCTCTTTAAAATATGAAGAAGCCTGGATTGGGTATGGGGTGCCCACTGCCCAGGCACAGGGGTGTGCGCTAAAATCCACCTATTTGATTTACATCCCGTGTCTAGTGAAGGAGAAACAGCTGTGTGATAATCTCCTTAGACACCCAAGAAATCATTAAGAAGACAATGCTATCTCATCATTTGTCACCAGCTTGTGGCATGCAGTGGTACAGTTTCCTCAAGTCCAGAGTTTCATCAGACATCATAATTTCATGTCACTGTCACAGAAATCAGTTTTGATTTCACTGAGTTTCTCGGCATTATTGTCTTGTTTTTGTTTAATAATCAGGTTGTGAGAATTAGTGCATTCTTATCAAATGGATATTCACACACATTTCAGCACATCTTTCATAATCTGTGCATTTGTTTTTGTTATGTACCTAATTTATACAACTTTTTTATTGAGTAAAATGTGTTTCTGCATATGTTTCTTCAGGCATTCATACAATTATGTGCATTTTATTCATTCATATCTTAAAATAAGGACATTGTTTTTTGCACACTGTATTTCTCTGAAATATTGTATAAGCCAGGGGTAGGCAACCTTTCCCCTTTAAGGGCTGAGGGACTTCAGCTCCCAGAATCCCAGGAGCTATCGGCCAACATGGGACTATCGGCCAACATGGCTGAGGCTTCTGGGAGCTGAAGTCCCTCAGCCCTTAAAGGGGAAAGGTTGCCTACCCCTGGTATAAGCCTTTCAGAGGTACAAAGACCTGATGTGAGGTGCACTTTTTTTGCAACAAGCCCTGAGAGATGCAAAAATGCTATTCTTTTCTCAAAACTATTGAGTCTAATGAAATTGCTTTCCCTGCCTACATTGTTTCAGAAAAGAACACTTGGCTAGCAATAGCATTGCTTTTGGGGAGGATTACACAAGAGACCACTTTTTTCATATATAGACATGAAAAGGTTTTCCAGATGTAAACTCTGCACCTGCAGATACCTGATAAATAAACTGCAATATTAAAAAAAAAAAAATCTTGGTCTGGAACAATCAATTGATTCAAAGTATAAATCCCACAGCCAATCAATTTCTTCCATTAAAAGGACTGTACTATAATTTTCAATTAGAATTATCCCACATAATTTCTTTAGAATGCCAACTGCCAAGATACTGTACACCAAGACAACTTACAAAAGGAAATCATATGAGTAACCGTCCCTTTCATTCTTGAATAACCACAACCTAAGGGAGTCAGCCAAAAAGAGACTCCAAGTAAGTTCATTCCAAGATTGCCCAAGGAAGAGTATCTGAAATAGGCTGAGGTTGCCAGTTGTTTGAATGATTCAGGAGATATGGCAAACTCAGTTATAAAAAACCAAATCTAATTTCTGAAAATGGTTTTGCATCCTTTTTTTCAGTTTCTCAGTTTCATTTTTTAAGTTCCTTTTTCAATTTCCTAAACATAAGATAGGATTTTTTTTAAAAAAAGAAAACCTAAAAAATTGTACAAGATACATTAAATAACAGATAATACCCATCATAATATAGTCATCTTAAATAATGTTTATTTGAATGGACTTCATTGGGCTCAAGCAGTTTGGTCACTCCTTAGGATTGTTCAAAAGTAGCTTCCTAAGGAAAAATAAAACAAAACACTGATCCATCTAGAGCTTTTTAAATTTAGTGGTGTGTGTGTATGTGTTTCCCCACAACTAAATAGCAACATGATGAAGTTTATTAATGACATTGAGAATATGAGTAGAGTTTTTATAGTTTTTTGTGGGTTTTTTGGGGTGTGTGACCATCTTCTTCTATTATGGCAAAAAAATATAATGAAATAAAAACTCTATTGTGAAGTCATAGGCTTTCATGGCTGGCATCCATAGTTTTTTGTGGGTTTTTCAGGCTGTGTGGTCATGTTCTAGAAGAGTTTCTTTCTGACCTTTCACCAGCATCTATGGCTGGCATCTTCAGATAAAATACTGGTGAAATGTCAAAAAGAAACTCTTCTAAAACATGGTCACACAGCTCAAAAAACTTACAAAAAACTATGGATGCTAAAGCCTATGACTTCACAATAGAGATTTTATTTCATTATATTTTTGTGCCATAATACAAGAAGCTAAGAAAACTGATCATCGGTTGGCCACCTTTAATCATATTTTGGGAGAAAAGTGGGACATAAATCTCATAAATAAATAAATGGCAGAAATAAACAGAAATAATTACTACTAATTATTAGTAGAAGGATATAAATAAATTACTTCTATTACTACTAGTAGAATTAATTTAATAATAATAATAATAATAATAATAATAATAATAATAATAATAATAATACCCAACAACAATAAAATTTATTTTTATCCCACCCTCTGCATAACGCAACCGGGGCAGCTTACAACATTAAAACATACATTCATATCCCACAATCCCCCCTTAAAATACTATTAAACAGTGACAATTTAAAACACAGATACACAGGATGGTGGCCGGGATATCTATTCAGGAAAGGCCTGCCTGAAGATCCATCTTAACAGCCTTTTTAAAGCTGTTTAAGGTGGTAATAAGACAGATCTCATCTGGCAGGCCATTCCATAATTTGGGATCGGTTGCTGAAAAGGTCCTCTGTGTGGTTGCAGTCAGTCTAGTTTTTATAGACTGTAGCAAATTCCTCCTAGAGGACCTGAGTGCGTGGGGTGGATTATACAGGTGAATGCAGTCCCAAAGATAGGTTGGACCCAAGCCATTTAAGGCTGTAAAGGTGATAACCAACACCTTGTACTGGGCCCGGAAACTAACGGGCAGCCAGTGAAGTGATCTTAAGATCGGTGTTATATGGTCTCTTATGGTTCCTGAGACCAACCTGGCTGCCATATTCTGTACTAGTTGAAGTTTCCAGACCATGTACGAGGGTAGCCCCATGTAGAGTGCATTACAGAAATCAAGATGAGAGGTTACCAGATCATGCACTACAGTTTCTAGGTCCCTAATTTCCAGGAAAGAGTGCAGTTGGCGAATCAGCCGAAGCTGATAGCAGGCACTCCTGACCATCACATTTACCTGATTTATCATCTGAAGGGACACCCCGAGACTACAGACAAAGTCCTTAGAGGAGAGTGTGACCCCATCCAGGACTGGAGGTTGCATCCCAATACCTGGGTTCGGGGCCACTACTGTAAGTACCTCCATTTAGTCTGGATTCAATTTCAATCTTTTTTCCTCATCCCGTCCATTACTGCTTTAAGACAATCATTGAGAGTCAAAGCTAAAGACCGAGACATGGAGAATCATCTGAAGTCAAAGCTGAAGACTGAGACATGGAGAAATATATCTGGGTGTCATCAGCGTACTGATATCATCCCACCCCTTGTCTCCAGATTATCTCTCCCAGCAGCTTCAAGGATGGCGCCTTGTGGGACATCACAATCTTTCTTTGTAGAGCAACTGTCCCCGGGCATCACCCTCTAGAATATGCCTGAGAGAAAGGACCAATGCAGTGCAGTTCCTCCTATTCCTAACCTTCTCAGGAAATCCAAGAGGATGTCATGATCTATTGTATCAAAAACCACTGAGAGGTCCAGTAGCACCAACAGAGTCACACTACCCCTGTCGATGCCCAGACGAAGGTCATCAGCTAAGGCAACCATAGCAGTCTCAGCTCCATATCGTGTCCTAAAGCCAGTTTGAAGTGGATCTAAATAATCAGTTTCCTCCAAGATAGCTTGGAGTTGAAGAGCTGATGATAAACTATCAATCACTTTGCTCAGAAAAGGTAGTAGCAAAACTGGACTATAGATGTTCATGTCCAGAGGGTCCAAGGAAGGTCTTTTCAGAAGTGGATCCTTCTTTTCCCCCAATCTTGCATAGGGCTCAAATAGGAATTTACATAAAGAAGGTACCACAGGAAATAATCCAAACAAAATTCTTGCGGTCAGTTTTGGGTGCATCCAAATGCCCAACTAACCCCCTAAGCAGACCAGGGCGTCCAGGACGCCCTAGGACGGTGCACCACGGGACTGCAGCAGCCGCAACGAGGTGCACCGTCGGCACCTCTGAAAGGAGCGCAAAAATAGCGCTCCTTTCAGAAGTCAGGGAAAGTGCACCCTAAACACGTAGGACGCACTTTCCCTTACTTTTCCGCCGCAGCGTGTGCGGACGCTGTGGCGGGAGGTTGCCCTCAGAGCGCCAGCCATGCGGAGGGCCGGCAGCTCCGAGGGCAACCTCGGGAGGAGGAAGGGGCGCTGCTCGTGCGGCTGCCCCTCCTCTTCCCTGCCTTGGAGACAGCTTTATTAGTCATCTGCCGAGGCCCTAAGACTTGAGACAGGAATGCCATTAATCAAAGTGAGGGCCTGGAAGCTGATGATAAACTACTGGTTAAAAATTCAATTTTCCCCAGTGGGTTTAACCCCATTAGTTCTGATAGATAATTTTGTCTCACCATGAAAAAAAGCAGTAGAACTTAAACTGGCTTCTTATGGACTTTCTCCCTTATTCCTGTTATCACAAAGTAATGATCAAGCTAAACAGTCAGTCAAAGAATAAAGGATATGGAATTTCAGAACGGTAGACTTCCACAATATAACAGACTTTGGATAAATAAAGGAGTATGGGAACCTGCAAGTTATCTACAAAATCTAATGTTTCCCAGGTTGAGAATTGCTTTTTTCAAAGCCAGATTTAATATTCTCCCATCTGCACTACTCCAAGGCAGATTCAGTAAAGTTCCCATAACTGAGCACACTTGTCCATGTGGAGAAGTAGAAGTAGAATCTATTTCACTTGTACTGTTACGCTGTAAATTTTATGAGGATACCAGTTCAATTTATATTGCACCTTTAGTAGAAAAATGGCTGGGGCATCCAGATAATTTCTACATGAAATACCTACTTCAGGATCTAAAACCTTATATTACCTGTAGAGTTGCTAAATTTTGTTTTGCTGCAATGAAAATAAGACAAAAAGTATCTCACTATACTAAATATATTTCTATCTTATTTTAATTTTAAAGTTCTAAAGGAAAATTGTTAGGGGAAATATAAACCCTGTACTCCATTTTAACTTATTTTATTTTATGCTACTCTATTGTACTGTGTCACTTTGAAGTCCACTGTTGTACTTATGTACTGGGCCTAGGAACCTTTCTAAATTTTTCTGGTCATTGACCAAATAAAATATGTCTGTCTCTACCATGCTGCCCATCAGTCAGCATGTTGCTCCTAGACGTTTCTGCAAAAGTACAAGAGATATGGGGATGACACGTCAGAATGGACATAGTAAAGTTGGCATCCCTAAAATACTGCTGTTGCTTCTTTGCTATTTGTACAAAGGATGTTAGCATATTTTACTTTCATGGAACCATGAAATTTATAAAATCACAGAAGAGTGTGTTTTTATATTATTTTACCTTATTTTATTTTATTGTGTGTCACTTGAAGTGCATTGTTGCACTTATGCGTTATGCTTTGTATTCTATGTTAAATCTTGCTGGTCATTGACCAAATAAACGTATATGTAATATAGGGATGCAAGGGTACTAACAACAAATTTAAAATAATACAAATTAAAAACAAAGCAAAACATTAAAGTGTATAAATATAAAGTTTAAAACCATGGTGGCAGCCTGGATCGGGGATGGGCATGTGCAGTTGCTATGGCCCCAACACAAATGCCACTGGTGTAGCCCTGCTGCATTTTTTTTCAGTTTGTTTGTTTCAGGTCCAAGTCATTCAAATAACCTGGATCCAAACTGTAAAGGGCTTTGTAGGTCAAAAGAAGCACTTTGATTTGTGCCTGGAAATGGACTGACAGCTGATGGAACTATTACACCAAGGATCCCAAAGGGAGGCCTGAAACAGATGGGCCAAATGACACAGTTCCAAGGGAGTTTTGTGCTCCCTGTAGCCAGCTCCAGTTAACAGCTACAGCTCTTTAAGCCATCTGAAATTTCTAAGCACTTTTCAAAGGCAACCTTATGTAGAGTGTATTGCAGTAATCCAAATGAAATGTAACCAAGACATGTACCATGACCAGATCTAACTTTTCCAGGAATGCGTGCAGTTGACACATTAGCTTTAACTGTGCAAAAAACACTCAAAAAACACTTGGTCACTACTGTAACCTGAGTCTCTAGGCTCAGAGCTGAATCCAGGATTATCCCCAAATTGTGAATATGTTTTCAGAGAGAGTATAACCCCATCTAACACAAGATGAACCCCTCTTTCCAGATCTGTCATTCAATTGACAAGGAGCACCTGTCTTGTCTGGATTAAGTTTCAATGTGTTTGCCTTCATCCAGTCCAAGCACTGGTTTAGCACAGGAACAGCTTCCTTGGAATGAGATGAAAAGGGGTAATAGAGCTGAGTATCATCATCATACTTGTGATACCTGACTCTAAACTGCCAGACAACCTCTCCCATTAGTTTCACATAGATGTTTAAAAGCACAGGGGACAAGACCAAACCCTAGGGGACCCCAAAGGCCAATGGCCAAGGAGTTGAGCAGGGAATCCCCATCAATAGGTTCTGAAAGCACCCCTCCAAGAAAGAACGAAGCCCCTGTGTAATAGTACCTCCAAGCCCCATCCCAGAGAAGTGATTCAGAAAAGTATCATGGTTGATGGTATTAAAATACTTCAGACAATAGAGTGGAATTGTTACAACTTGCATGACTTTGAAAAATATCAGACGTGTTCCTGAAATATAAATCCGTAATATTGGTAATTTCCCCCTATAGTTCAGTACAAACAATATAGCTATAGAAACTGTATTTTCAGTGCTAACTGTCAGCCACATATACCTATGGATGGATGAATTCAGCAACTTCAGTTTTCCTTAGTTTATATTTTTTGCATCCAGTTCATTTTGTCCCTTTACTGCAACAGTTTTCTATTTTTAAAAAAATACATGAACTCCCTTATATATGTTGGTGCATATTCCTCCAAATACAGAGTTATTTACAGTTTTGCTTAATAAGTGTTTTGAAAAGCAATTTCTTATAAAAATGAAAAAAAAATGTTTCCCATTAAAATGCACATTTTGTGCATGTCTTCCTATACATTCTTTTAGGATTGTGGAACTATACCACAGGGTACCACATTTTGGAGGACCTGGAAATGCAAATTAAGTGTGTTCATATCAAAATGATTATCAAATCAATTTCTCTCTATCACTACATATTATGTAAAGAGTTGTTGTTGCTTTCATACTTTGTAAATTCCACACTCAGAGGCACCACTATTAGATACACAATGCTACACTAGATGGACTCTCAGATGGACCCAGCAATGCTTTCATTTTAGTTCTCATCACTTTAACCAATCTAGGCTATGTCTAAAAATCATAAATGACCTTTAAATTTATTGCTTTTTATTGCAAGCTCAGATGAGACTAAGTGCTTACAGGTATATATCAAAATAAATAGACACTCTCTTAGGTAAATTAACTGCAGTCATGAGCAATAACTTTAAAACTAACCACATGGGTTTGGGGAATGGTCATTTCTGTTTGTCTTCTGAGGTATAAAAATCACTAAATGAGAAACATAAATAAGAACTTGTTCAAACTGTAGTAGAAGCTAAATGGATGACATAACAAGAAGCATAAGTGAGTTTCACTTATGTCACCCACTCTGTTGGCCATAAAATATTATGGCAAATTCCATAGGAAGGGCTGTATTGGGTTACTGTAAATTGAAAGAAAGAGAAGGAAGAGGGTGGAATAAGAGAGAATACTTTGCACCTTAAAGTCTAATTGTTTTATTCAAGTAAGAGGTCTATTATAACATAAACATCTATGAATTACACTCCACTTTAGAAGAAGGTTGTGTGTGGAGAGAGACAGTTTACAGTAATGCAAAATGTCCAACATATGCATTATTTAAAGCACATGCTATATCTGAGGCACATCTTAGTCACTTGGTTCCATTTTATTTCTATGCAAAGCTTAAATTCCAGTCTCAGAAATTCTGCAGGTCCAAGGCCTGCATTCTGACAGTCAGGAAAACTACAAACAGTAGCACAACTGACCCTAGAGACATATTCTACCCTATCTCTACCTTCTACTGTTGTTCTTCTGCCTTAAGTGATTTGTTTTAAAAAATGAGACAGAACCTCTAAGGTCCACCATAATGTTTTAAATTTGGAAAACAAGTGTAGGTACTCAGAAACACTTAGAAGCAGCTTTTTTTTTTTTTAAATATCCCAGCAAACAGCAGATACTTGTCAAACACCAGAAATTGATCAATGGTCAAATCATTAGACCCACCATGGAAATAATCTTGTGTACATTTGTCATTATCCCTTGGAGCATAAATAGAATACCTTACCCTAGTTTGCCCAAAATGATTAAATATAGATTAGAAATTTCTCAGCTTTGGAAATATTTTACCCAGGGAAGAATTTGTCTTTCATACATAAAAGGCTTTCTCTGTCTACTGATACTGATGGCATTGTCATTGTTCTTACCTTGAATTATATTAACTAGATTATTTTTAAAATGAATCTTGTTACTTATTGCATTTCATATCTGATTGCATTCTGTTGACAGTTACTATTAGTAATTTCCCTGTCTTTTCTTTAGGTTAGTCTGAGGTTAGTGTTTAGACATTCAGCTAATCAGTACTATTGGCCAGTATATCTGTTCTACTCTGCTTAACAACAGCTCTGCAAAGCCTTCTAAAACTCAGAGAAGAGGCTTAGAATTGAATCTGGGACCTTATACATAGCAGGCATGGTCTAGCATTAGGGTGTACTAAATTTTCAGATAGATAGATAGATAGATAGATAGATAGATAGATAGAATTAATCCATCTAGAGAGATGGACAATGACTGGGTTCACTACAACCTGGTATGCTTTGTCACCTCAAAGAACTATTCACAGTAATTGTAGAAAGCTTAGACTTACTTATTTGATGTGATCAACTTCTCACCATTTAAATGTTTGAACACATTAAGCAAAGTGCATTTGTTCTACAGTCAACTGCAGCAGAAATATTATTTGTTTTGTTTGAAAGATGTCATCTTTATATATGCACTTGGGTTTTTTTTAGTGTTTTTTTTTTTTTGCATTCTCGATACATTTACATAAAATCCATTCATCTGAAGATTTTGGGCACCCTTCTAAGTTGACAAAAACAGGGAGAGAAATGGAGGAAGGACTCATACCCATGTAGCAGAGTGTTGTTGTTTTTTTTAAATATTGGTAGGTTTCTGTAAAACCACAATTTCAACTCAATCTGAATCTCAATGTATATTACCCATGAAAATTGCATACTCCATAAACAACCACTTCAGCTTCAATATATCTTCTGCTGATGTCCAAGCAAAAATGTGTGGTGTCCAGCATGATCTAAAAGTCAACAGGCCATTACTGCTTGCTTTGACAGAAATGTACCATATGGTTAAAGCTCTTTCACAGAAAATACTGCTGCCATTTACTGTTTATTAAATGAAGGTAACTTCAGTATCAAGTGCCTCTTTTCACTGAAAGTGCAACAGGGGAGGGAGACAATCCATTAAGCCAAGACATTTTGAATTTGAATCATTGCTAAAATGAATATGAACTAACAATTTGTTTGTGATGTCCACTGATCTCAGTATATACTAGTTTTTACATTTGGATATATATTTTAAAATGGAAGGTGATGGATTGAAAGACAGAGAGGAGAGAGAGAGATTATATAGAAATCTAAGTACAATAGTTGTTCTTCAGTTAGATTTTTTCAAGTATAAATTCATGTCAGAATTTTGTTGTGATGCTACACTAGCATAAAAATAATTGTGCAAGCAGTTGGCTTTCTCAGAGGTTGCACAAAGTGCAGTCATACTAAACATTCAGTGAATAATTTGGCAAGAACATTCACAGTTTTCTGTCAAACATTTTTGACTTAATATGCAATGGGTGAGATTAAGGCTTTGGGGTCCATTGCACAATTTAATCAAGCACAATCAAATATACATTTACAAAGTGCATAGGATTCTGGACACAGCCACATTGACTAAGAACATCTCCATGTACCAGCTGACTAACATCTTTATTGTCATCTATGAAGTTGCTGGTGATATAAGACACATAAGTGAGAGTACTGGAGTATCTCAATCCTGGTAGTACAGAGGACAGGCAAACATTAAATGTAGGCTGTTGTTTGTTTGTTTCATTTGCATGCTGCCTTTCTCGCACAGTGGGACCCAAGGCAGCTTCCAGACACACTCTCCCTGTCCAGTTCCCTGTGTAGATCATCCACCAGGGCAACCAAAGTTATCTCCATCCCATAGCCAGACCTGAACCCAGATTGGAAAGGATCTAGATAATCTGTCTCATACAGAAACCTCTGGAGCTGGGATACCAGTACAAACTCTTAAATCTTGCTCAAAAGTGAAATGTTTGATAGTGGCCAATCAATATTCCAATATTCACCACTTCCCTTCACACACAGCCAGTTCTTCCTCTAGTTGGTTTCAGAAGTCAGGAAGGGTAAGGGTCACTTGGTACATGTGATGGCTCTCACCTCTCTAAAGGTCCAGTCCACATCCTCAGGCTGCACAAAATGGTATGTCTCCAATAATATAGGACAAGAAGACACCAATATTACATCCACCAAACCTGTCTCAACTACAGCATCCAAGTCAGAGCAAATATGAGCAATTTTGTCTTGTAGATTTATCACAGCAGACTTTTGAGAGGTCTTTGTTTTCTTCCTGTGGGCCAGAGTGTAAAAGACCCCTGACCACTCAAGACCTCTCTGATGGATGACCCTGTGCAAATGCAATAGTGGCACAGTATAATTTCTTTCCTGCCACCATCACCACAGCATAGGCTTGCAGTGAGCTCTATCCCATGTTTGGATGGACTCGCTCTACGCCTTCCTCTATTGTCATTCTCCATCCCACTCGCTTATTCACCACCAGCTCCCAGGAGGCTTGCTTTGCTCCACTTTGTGCAATGGGACACGTAAGGGCAATAATGTCCACTCACCTGGCCATTATCCTGTTCCAGAGATCAGCCAGGACTTCAACAGGATCACATGCCAAGGGAACAGGAAACTTCCCAAGAAGCATCAGGCATTCATCTGGATCCAAATGTCTCCTGGAGTGGGCCATTTAATCAGCTCCCCACCTCTTCAGAGGTTCCAGATTCTAGTGAATCTAAACCCCACTAGGTAATGATCATCCCATGACAATGTAACTACAGAAGGTTCCTCCACATTCAGATCACTGTCATCCCTCCCAGAACAACAACAACAACAACAACAACAACAACAAAAAATTGGCCTACAGTATGTTCTGCACTGTGGTTGAAACCAGACATTACTTGTCATGGCAGAAATAAAGTTCTGACCTGTTCCTAACAGAGTAGTCTCTACATAGATATTGGCATTTCCCTGTACAACAAATTGAGGATATTCTAACACTACCACCAAGACCAGCTCAGCCAGCTCAAAAGGGAGATGATAACATAGCAGGATGGGCAGTACACCAACAGAATTCCTTAGGCCCCTTACCTTCAAAAACATACACTTGAATCCAGGAAATTCTGGGACAGGGCACCTGGTAAGGGAGATGTAATCCTGATAGATCACTGCCACTCCACTTTTCCATCCCTCATGTCTTGCTTGTTGCTGTACAAATAAGCCAGGTGGACAAAGCTGGAAGATGAAGACCCTCTCCAGATTCATCCAGACAGGTCTCTGTAATACATATCAACATGGCATGCTCATCTACGATCAAGTCCTGGATCAAGGATATTTTTCCATTCACCAACCTGGCAGCAGCAGCAGCTTTTTCAGCCCAGGGGTCTTGTTGCCAAAACTATCAAGATTATTTGAAGTTGGGGACAGCTTAGAGGTAACCAACAGCCTGTGGCTCCCTCTTCTACCAGGATAATAGGACTCCCTTCCAACACCATATCTCCTCCTGCTTATCATATGAATCTAGACTAACAAGTAAGTTCTAGTGATGAAAGATCCTCATGCCCAGGATCATAATCAATACTGCTCTTGAGATACTGCTTCACAGGGCTTCACTCTGAAGGCACAGAGTTTAGTTCTGATGGTGTGGGGGTGATCCAGACCCCAAGATTTTGTCTGGTTCTTCATGAAGCTTCCTGTGTGATCACAGCCTGCTCTGTTCCCCTACACATCCTCATAAGATATCTTGCTTACAAAATCAACCTACTGTAAAAAGTTATACCCTTGGTGATCAAGTACCATTTTGGATTCATTTCTTTCATTTTGTTTATAGTTCTTCTTAGGAAAACAATCTAAATGATAAAATGGAATGGCTGTGGATACTCTAAAGAACCAAAAAAAAAAAAAATAACATAGAAGACATTAAATTGGAACTTTTTATCATTCTTGTTAAATCTTTTGCAGGAGAAACTGTCTTTCATTATTCATTTCATCAACTTGAAGAATCTTTAGGCTAGAATAAGAACTATCAAAAAGGCAGAGAGGAAATTAAACAAATTGGTTATAATGTTTGGGAAGGCAGGAGAACTGAAATTCCATTATTCTTCTGGGAGTGGGGGGATAATGCTGTGTTTGCAAAGCCTTTGAGTTCTCATGGGAAAAAACTTGGTAACTGATCATATGTTTCCAAAATCTATTTTACTATGCATTGCCAGCATTTGTTGTAGCTGAATCCAGGGTGAGCCCTTGTTCATTCAACTAATTGGCCAGTTTTGGCCAGGACAGGGAAGGAGGAGGAGGAGGCTCTCCAGG
>CM034705.1:23968770-23983871 GCA_020142125.1 Phrynosoma platyrhinos | reverse complement strand
ACAGAAGTGTTCTCTGTGAAGGATATATGTCTAACCTTTCAATTTTCTTTTTTTTATCAATTCTTTATTAAATTAAAAACACAAAAAAACACAAACATTATACTACATTCATAACCTCTTCGAACAAACATAAAAAGAACTATTAAAAACAAACAAAATCACAATCAAACAAAAATCATATAAAACTTCCTAGACTTGACCTAACTTGCAATTTAGCCCGATTTAATATTACTTCCGGAAAAAAAACCATACTTCATATTTAACATGTCATGCATTATGTATACGTGTAAACTTTTTACAGATCATTTTCCCCTCTATTTAACCTACTCACAATATCTTTCAATCATATTTAAACAATGCTTCTCTTATTTTATTTTCCACTACCCTACTCAATTTACTCTATACCTGTCATAATTACCAGCTTCCCCATTCATTTCCAATATTCCACCAATACCTTCCAATCTTTCATGAACGCCTCTTCATTCTCGCCTCTAATTAATTTAGTTAATTAATTTAGTTGATAAATTCAGAAAAATGCACTTTGGCTAACAGTATGGTGTTGTTGATTGTTTTTTTTTTAAATGAACTGTTAATCTGTCAACTTCAATGTTACTCATACCCTCTCTCTTTCTCTCATATTTCTCTTTCCTTAATATTGTATATATTCATTCACACACACACGCACACGCACACACACACACAATTTGTGCAACATCAAAGCTACACTTTACAGAAATTTTCAACATTCACAGAAGTGTTCTCTGTGAAGGATATATGTCTAACCTTTCAATTTTCTAAGTGAATAGTATTCCATTCTGCAGAGGGCAGCCTTGTTTCAGAGAGAGAGAGAGAGAGATGGGGAGGGGGAGACAGAGGACTCCCCTCCCCTTTTATCATGTGTGCGGTAACTCTAATGGCATTTTGTCATGTTAGACATTGTCAGATTCGTGCAATAGCAAATGATTTCCTCTGATGGTGATATTACAATGCATGGTGCAGACCTGGGAAACAGAACAAAGCACAGATAGCAAGATAAATCTCAGTCACTTTCCTTTTCAAATGACATTAATGCCTCCCCTCACTTAACAAGTTATCATGAATTTAATTTGATGCCAAGTACTACATACTCATCCATTAGTATAGTATCTCTCTAAGCTACCTACCTACCTACCTTTCTTTCTGATTATAATTATTAACTCTTTTTGAGGGCTCCTGCATGAAAGAATATTCTATAGTATTATACAGAAAGCTTGATAGACAGTAGGAATGCATTACCTCTTCATTTTTGCTTAAAGACCATAGTCTTAAATATAAAGGGTTCAAAAATGCTGAAAGACTGGGCTATTATCAGAGAGAATCAGACAACTGCTGCAGATGGAAGATGCTGGGCAGAAGTATGTGTCAACTCTTCCTACTGAGCCCTTTGGCCACTTCAACAACAACAACAACAACAACAACTATTATTATTATTATTACTCCCACCCCTCTGTGGACACAACCAGAACTTCCATCTGTTGGAAGGTACAACTGAATATCCTATTTACCCTGTTTTGGCTATCCTTATCCTGTTTGCTCCTTCAAGTGCAGTGGAAGATAACTTCATGGTTTTTTAGTGTTTTTTGTGTGTGTGTTTTGTTTGTTTGTTTGTTTGTTTGTTTGTTTGCATGAAAAATGGGGAGTAGTGCCATCTTGTCCTTCACTTCAGAAAGCAAATTGTCTTGGGTGGCCCCTAGTTAAATATTTCATGGATTCAATCTATTATATATTTTTCTACATAATACCTGGAAAATGTAAACTACACCAACTGCAATAAATTTAGGTTAGAGGCCTGCCTTCTGCAGTGTTGGTTGACCTTCACATGTGTTCCATGTGAAGGAGGAGAATTAACTGCATCCCCTTCAAGAATAAAGAGGCATGGCTTTTGGCATCAGATCAACTATGTCTAAAAATAATTAATTCCTGGCACAGCTGCAGTTATTCAGAAACTTTATGGAAAGGAACACTGTCTAAGGCCACCTTATGATGGCTGCCCCAACTCAAAGTGGAGGGCGGAGAGCCTGGAAAAGTTAATATTTAGACTACACCTTCCAGAATCCCACACCTCTCATAGTCTTTGCTCAGGATGGCTGGGAGATTCTGGAATTATTATTTTTTTTTTTTAACAGAGAGGAGTTTTTGTTTTTGTTTTTCAGTCTCTGGGAATGATCCTGACCTAGGGTTGGCATATTCCAGTTGTCCAAATATTAGAATTTTATTTTACATAATATGCAAATTATGCACATTGTGGCATTGGTTGCCTATTTTGTAGATTCTACATATATGAAGAGGAACCAATGTGGTGTAGTGATTTGAGTGTTGTACTATGACACTGAAGATCAGGTTCCAAATCCTCACTCATCCATGGATGACCTTGGACAATTCACACAGTCTCAGGCTCAGATGAAGGCAAAGGTTACCCTCCTCTGAACAAGTCTTGTCAATAAATCCCCCCGATAGGCTCATCTTAGGTTTGTCATAAGTTGGAAATTAACTGAAAGCACACAACTACAACATACCAAACAATGATTTGAGAAAACGTGAGTAAAGTAATGGTTATAGTGCTGGGCCTGGAATAGGGGAACCACAGTTGAAATTCTTTTAAGTACCTTTGGCCTGTCACTACCTCTCAAGTAAAATAAGTGGAGAGAAGAGACCCATATAAAATGACCATATACATTCCTGGTGGAATATATGATTATCCTGATTTTGAATAAGACAGTTCATATTACACCTGCAATGGTACTCTTGAAATTTTTGATTGTATTGCAAATTAATGTGAAAATGTGACATACTATATATTATACAACTACATCTGAAACATGTTCCTTTGTGTTAGGAAAAAAAAAATCATAATTTTAAAAAAGTACCAAGACAACATGACAGACATGACTTTACTCTCCTAACACAACTTGCACATATTTTTCTTCCATTTGAATGAAGTGGAGGAAGTGGGAGAAGAAGCACAACAGATCCATGTAATTCACATACATGTATACATTCTCTCATACACCCTTTCACACAAAACATTATCCAGTCCAGTACTTACTTGATCAGCCAACCTCAGCTTCCAGTCACCTTCAAAGTTGCTACAATTACTCAAGAAGAATGTTCTCTGGTAATATTGACCCTATCTTGGGGAAATAGAGGAGGAATCTGAACCCATTAATGGGAAAAATCTGTGTTTCTGAAAGAGACAAATTGTGAGAGAGCCTGAGATGAACAATTCTTGGGGTAATGAATTCATGAAAAACCCCTCTTTGCTTGCCCCAAAAAAGGACTGAAGTTGAAGTAGGCTGTTGAAGGAGGGCAAACCTCATACAGACAGTGCTTTCTGTTTTTGGCCTGCTGGGAAATGCAAGTAAGGCAAGATTGATCTCCACTTAGTTCTATTATTTGCAAATAGACTAGGCTTTCTCACCTAAACTACAACTTTCACCCAGGAAAAGATCAACTTTCTGAGGCTGTGATATTTCACCCATTAGCTGAAGCACTAAAAAGTAAGTACAGGGTCATTTCATGCAACACAATAGGATTGTGTTTTTTGTCTTCTGTCTGTGCTCATGGAAGAGCTACAGAGACTTTTTTTTTTAAAAGGAAGCTTAGAGCCATTGCAGACCAGCCCAAAGGGCCGGCCTGTGGATGCAGTTGGGGTGGGGCATCCGCACACCGACTGCCCAACCCCCACCCCAATACTGTCCTGACACCGCATGGGTGTACGCATGGTGTGCAGTGTCAGGACGCCCTCCTGGCACAGCGTTTAAACACGCTGCACCGAAAGGGTGCTCTTAGGGAGGCCTTTTGCCACCCCTAAAAGGAGCAACATTTTGCCACTCTTTTTGGGGTGGCAAAAGGGAGGATCAGGGCTGCAGCATCGGGTTGCCACATCCCTGATCCGCTGCTTCCTGGGCAGCTCTGTGTTGTGTCAGTGTCTCCTTTCTCCAAACGGCCAGTCTGCATCCGCCCTTAGAATCCAGGCCAGCTAATAATCCAAACAGCTACTACACAGAATGCTTAGCATCCAGATATGACAGCCCTTTCCTGATCCAACCAGGAGTAGGAACTGGTGTAGTTCTATATTCCTACATGTCATGTTGCAAATGTCTTCATATCTGACAAATGTACTCCATCAAATCCATAAAGGTTTTCAAGGAAGCAATTAATTCAAGGATGTATTAAGACTTTATCACACAAGCCTTGGTCTTTCCATAATCATGTTATGATAAAAGAATGAAAACATACCAGTTTTGAAGCTTTTAATACTACCTCTCTCTTCAATAGCACAATGGGGACTTTTTGCACCATCAACAGTCCCTGTGCTCTTCCTCATTCCTCCTTAACACTGCATCCCTGCTCTATGCCCTATCCAGCATGACTTTCTTTTTTATTATTTTTTATTTGTATTTGTAATGCAATTCCAGAATCATGTCTTATTTGGTGGGCAAGGGGCTGCCAGTTGCCCCCTTCTGAGGCTGCCAAATTAAAAATATGAGTATTTCCCTCATGAGGAGAAGACTGTCATTTGTTCTTTGGTGATGGGAGTGGGAGAGAAAATAAAATAAAGGTTGAAAAAACATACTTTTCTGGAATAGTGAGAAGGGATGGAAGGGTGGGGATGGGGAGAAGGAGACACTGACACAACATGACTGCCCAATAACAGAACTGCCATGTGTTATCTCACTTGATGTCAAATGCTACATCAGTGTGTTTGGGAGCTTCTTAATGGGTGTTCCCTGTCAATGAAAAGGGATCCTCTAAAAGCAATGCAGCAATGAAATAGTGACAACATTGTGTGATAAGTATTGCCAATGGTGTTGGTCTCTAGCATTAATAGCAGATTTAAAGCATTGTGTGATAATCTCCTTAGCTAACAACAGCTAACATGTAGCTGTTTGGAATGAAGGCATACATATGATGGGAAAGCCTCCATCCTTCATGCATACACATTACATATGGTAGGTTCCACAAAATGGCAAGACCTCTGGTCACCTATGTAATTCATATATATCACATGAATCAGCTATGATCAAACATGCTACTAAAAGTATAGGTCAGAATGGGGGCAGCAGAGACAATCCTTCTTGAGGCTAACCGCTCCCATTCCACTTCAAGTTCAGGGAATACATGGAGGTCATATAAAGAGGGTTAATGCCTTTAGTGAGATTAATAGCAAGCCTGCTCCTCCCCACCATCTTACAGCTTCTCAGAATGATAGTGATTATTTCTAGGCCCTAACGTGTTAGATCCTGGGGAGCTCTGGGGCCATTCAGTAAACAGATGTGGCAGGTCTTCTGCTTTTGGTACCCACAGTCCTTCCATGTCCTTCTAGCTTCACAGCAGCACATTGGGGGTGGAAAACAGACTTTCATGAGCTGACTCTGAATTCTCCATGCCTTCAGCATATACCAGCTCCAGTATCTCTGGACCAGGGATCTCTGCAGGTGTTGGTTATGCCTACAGCAATGTTGCTAAAGGCACAGCCATTGCAGCACCATTCCAATTGTAGGTCTCCAGCTGCATTATTCAGGATTTGACTAAATCATTTGTACAGCCCTAGTAATTGTGCATAGACTTGCACATTTCCCAAGTAGAAATACATGTTTAAAACACATTTGAAGAAAAAGTGATTTAGAAACATATTTTCTAAATATATTTTTGAGTCTATATTTAAATATGCACATTTATTTATTTATTTATTTTGCAATTTCCTTTTTAAGAATTTGCAGATTTATGCAATAATGGGCCAGACAATATTTAATAATGAGCACATGAGGTGATGACATGAACTCTAAGGAGTATGAGTTTCCCATCTCTTTTTTCTCTCTTGCAGAACAAAGATAACCCAAACTTTTGAAAAGATGTAAAGGTAGGGGAAATTGGTCAGGAAGTAAAGAAACTATGACCAAAAAGCATTTATTTTCTATCTCTACCCCATTCAGGTCACAAAAGACTCTTGTAAGGTCAGATACAGATATAGCATTCTGCTTCAAACACTGAAATGATGTTTGCAATCCTATCAGGTCAGATTAACCTCAGCTCAAACAACAAGGCTGAATAAGGCCTAAAAATATTATGGGGGGGAGGGTTCTCATCTTTTTTGCATTCTGCTCCCTTTCCCAGATGCAAAATCTTGATGAAAGATTAACCCTGGAGCTTTCTATAAGTTGATAAATTGCCATATAGTATGCAGATTTAAGTTTGTGATAATATAATTGTTTATTGGTAGAAGCTTGTCTGTAGTTCCTTTGCTCTGTGAAGAAATGTAAGTATTGTGATGTGAAACTGCACTTCCCAAACTAGCATGCAGACAAAAAAAAAAAAAAAAAAACCAGTAATCAGACATTACGCATATTTCTTTCCCCCCTCCTCAAAAAGAGAAGAGGGCAAGAAAACTAATAATATACACAGCAGGCTTAGTGGAGAAAGATGAAAATTTCAGAATAAACATATGAATTGTGGAATGGCTCATGAGATTTCACTAAATGTATCTCAGTTCTGCAAACCTAGGGCAAGAATTGTTCTGTCCCCCTTTCCTTGTGTTGCATCCATTTTCAAAGAGAGGTGAGTGATTTACAGAAAGACCTCTTTATCCTTCAAGTGTAAGATGAGGAATATCCCTAAATGAATCATGTTCCCAGGAGGACATCTACTGGGTTTGCATTTTTTTGGTTTCATTTTATGTCAATGCCTTTTGAAGAGCAAGCCTTTCACATCTCACAATTAATGTTAGTGTTTCTTTTGTTTTCATGTGGCTTTGCATGAAATCACTCAGGGAGATTGCTGACTGGAACAGTGATTGATGCTTCAAAATGCTTCATGCATGGGGATTGAGACCCTGCTGGCTTGAATAAGGACGAATCATTTCAAATTCGTCAAAATATGCATTAAAAAGTGCATGCTAATATCTCTAAATCCTCAGTACTCAGTGTTCTGACTTAATGTTAAACTTGAATAGATCAACGTGACACATAAGCTCTCACTATGGCAACCTCAACAGCAATGTACTTATCTAGTGTTGATTAGTCCAACTTTTTAATTCACAGTGGTTTTTATATTTAAATACATAGTTAATTCTACATAAAAGAAGGGTATGATTAGTTCTTTAGGGGGAAACAAAGTATCATTTTATATGTGATTTATGGCTTCCTTTAGGGATGGAATTTAAATTAGAGAAAGGGAAGTAAATTGATAATAAATCTATTTAGGGATAGATGTTGATCTATACATCAATGAAAGAGAGCACATGTTACATACAAACGGTACTAGTTTAATCCTTGGAATCTCCAGGAAACAAGAAACATGCCCATCTGAAACCCTGAAGAAATACAACCAGTCAATGTAGACAGTACAGAGCTAGGTAGACCAATTGCAGGCACTTGTACATGTCAGCAACTTACAGATTCAAAGAATCACAGAGTTCAATGGAGCACTATGGGCCATTAGGTCCAACTCCCCAGTCAATGCAATATTTCTATCTAAAATATCCCAGCAGGTACCTATCCAATCTCTTTTTGAAGACATCCAAAGAAGGAGACCCCACCACTTCTCTAGGCAATGGATTTCATTGCTGAACTGCTTTCAGTAATTTCTCATTAAAGAAATCTTCCCTCCTGTAACTTGAAACCATTAGACTTAGGGCCAATGCAGACCAGCAGTTTAGTCCAGCCTGGGGATGGAGTTGGTAGGGCAACCACACGTCAGCTGCCCTGACTCTGCCCCAACTCCGCCCCGATGTTGTGTGCCTGTGTGCATGGTGCATGGTGCCAGGACACACGCTGCACCAAAGGGGCACAAAAGAGCCAGCACCGCAGCTCTTCATGGGAACTGTATTTTTTTCTGAAACATTGAGCCTTCTCTGTCTGAGAGCTCTGGTACCACAATAAAATACAGTTCCCATGATTCCCTAACCCTAACCTTAAAGTCCCTAGCAAAATAGAAAAAAAATCCAAAATCAACAAAACAGTGAAGAACTAAAATGTGCAAAATGCAACATGTAAGCTTTCTCAGGCTACATCCACACTGCAGAGATGATCCCATTTGACATCACTTGAACTGTCATGACCAATGCTGTGGAATCCTGGGAAATGAAGTTTGTTGTGGCACCAGAGCTTTCTACCTGTAAAGGCTAGGTATCTCACAAAAATACACTTCCCAAAATTCCATCGCATTGAGCTATGGCAGTTCAAGTGGTGACAAACTGGATCATTTCTGCAGTGCAGATGCAGCCTTAGGACCTTTGCACACTGCCAGAAATAGTGCAAATTGAGTTCACTTGAACTGCCCTGGCTCAGTGCTATGGAATCATGGGAATTGTATTTTTTTCTGAGACATTGAGCCTTCTCTATCAGAGAGTTCTGGTGCCACAATAAAGCACAGTTCCCATGATTCCCTAGCACTGAGTCAGGGCAGTTCAAGTGGACTCAATTTGCACTACCGGTATTTCTGGCAGTCTGCAAAGGCCCTCAGTTTCACTAGGTTCTTCATTGGGCAAAGATATTATTTCTATTGTCTGTTAAGAAGGTCTGGAAGAATCTCAATGCAGGCAGAGGCCACTCTCCTTCTTGGTGCTGAAGGCAATAAAATATAGGTAATCACTCAGTGGATTTTGGGGTTTTGGTGTACTTGCATGGCCAACATGGCTACCCCAAATATATTTCCTGTGGTTCTTGTAGTCAATCATATTTGTTTCAAGGCTGAGCCATAGGAAGCTGTTACTGGAAAATTCTGAGAAGTGAGCAACATAGAAACTCCTCAAAGAAAAGAAAATCTTGTCATCCAGGTTGAGTCTTCACCTAGAGGGGAGATTCTTTTCCATCCTCCCTGTAGGAAGGGCCTAAAGTTGGGAAAACCCAACTTTATAACTGCCATGTCTTGATGCTATGGAATTCAAGGCATTGTAGTTTGTTGTGGCATCTAACAGAGAAGGCAATGTCTCACAAACCTACAGTTCCCAGACCTCCATAGCACTGAGCCATGGCTGTTAAAGTGGTGTCAAACTGCATTATTTCTGCAGTGCAGATCTGACCTGAGTAAGAGTAAAGGGTGTATAACTTTCAACAAGGTTTCCACCATTTGTCCAAGCTGTCTCTGTATAAAACTTTTGCCTTTTTGAAGCAAAGCAGACACTCAGAACAAGCACCAAAACTTTGTTTTGATTGTTAAACTTGGAAGGCTTTAATATTAGATATGGCTGCCATGCTTGTTTGTGGTATAATAAATTGGAACAATCATATTATAAGACATTCGTTACTCAAGATTTGGAAAAAATACAAAAGAAATTCTGTTGACAATTACCAGAATGGATATCACCACATGAAGCATTATTAAAGAGAGAGAAATTCAATGAAAAAGGATGGCTAACATATAAAGACATTTTGAATGAGAACAATGAAACTCTAAAATAAAAGAACGAGAGGAATTGAGTGAAGAAATGACCTGTGAATGGTTTCCATACTTACAACTAAAAGAGACAGTGCCAAAAGTCCTTAAAGAAAATGGAATTACAGAGCAGAAAACTGAATTAGACAAAATACTAATGGAGAACAAAAAAGGAACAACTTTGAAGTTATATAAGCTATGCTTGAAAATAGAGTTGGAATCAGAAACCATAAAATCCTCAATGATAAAATGGTTTCAAAACATAGGTCATAACATACAATTGGAAAAATGGGAAAGAGTACAGGGCAGAAATTTGAAGTTTATGGCACGTACTGATATAAAAGAAAACCTTATTAAGATGCTGTATAGATGGCATACAACACCATCAAAATTGGCAAAAAATGTATAAAAATGGAGAGGGCAATTGCTGGAAATGTGGTGAACTTGTCAAAAAAAAATGGAAAGAAATATATAAAAAAAATTCAAGCAATATTTAAAATAAATTTAAAAATGGAATCAGAATTGTAAAGACGTAGGCTTTCATGGCTGGCATCCATGTTTTTTGTGGGTTTTTTGGGCTGTGTGCTCATGTTCTAGAAGAGTTGATTTCTGACGTTTCGCCAGCATCTGTGACTGGCATCAGAACTGTTTTTATTAAACATAAGAGAGGAAAAAGAATGTAGAAAACATTTGAAAATAATCCTCTGTATGGTAACTGTGGCAAGAATTGTGTTTGCTAAACGATGGAAGAATTCAGACACACCATCTTTAAATGATTGGTTTCTAAAAACTTTGGATATAATGGAAATGGATAGATTGACTATGTACCTAAAAGATAAGACAATTACAGAGAGGGAGGACACTTGGGAGCCATTAGTGAAATATTGTAAAGACAGATGGTCATACATAAAATAATACCAAAACAAAGAAAAAATAATATTGTATGCATATATATATGCAGAAAGCACCTATATGTTAAAAATAGTAGAAAACAAAAGCAGAAAATGCACAATTTGGTAGTAAAATAATATTACTAAATTGGTTTTTAGAAAAAGGTGGTAAAGTGAGATAAAAGAATTTTTGGAAAGAAGAAATATGAAGATTGCGGTAGAGAATTTTAATCCAATATGAAGAGCAGAAGGCCAAGGTGGTGGGGGGGAGGGTAAAGGAATTAAAAAAAAGAACAAGTTCCAAAAGACTGGAGGAATTATTGATAATATGCAAACAACTCATCTGATGTTTCTAATGTTTTAAAAAGCCATGCAATAAGGCAGCTATCATTAAGCTATACAGTTTGTGTACCTTTAAGAGCTTTTGCCATTTATGTCAATGTTGTAATTCGTGCAAAAATCTCATAGTTCTCGCACTGCAAATTCTTGAAAGGATGTCACATTCTCACAAATGTGCAGACTCTCTTGAGAAAAAAAGAAAAGAAAGCCTATTCTACAGGTAAGAAGAAGAATCCTGTATTTCCACATTCTAACATGCAAAAATGAACCAAGTAAGGATTTACATGTTTAAACAGAATGAAAGACACCTTCAGTCCTAGCTCAGGTAGATGGAAACATCTGGGCAGACAGCATAGCAATGAGATTTTGGGTGGTCCAACCAGCTATTACTGTGGCTGCATCAGTACTACAGAAATAATCCAGTCCGATATCACGTTATCTGCCATGGCTCAATACCATAAAATTCTGGGAATTGTAATTTGTTGTGAAACCAGAGCAAAGCTACAACTACAGTTCCCATAATCCTATAGCACTGAGCCATAGCAGATAAAGTGGTCTCTAACTGGATTATTTATTCTGTGTGGATGCTGTGTATGTTATTTTCTTGCACAGCCTTCCTTTCCAATGGTTTTCATATTGCTTTATCTGCCATGGCTCAATACCATAAAATTCTGGGAATTGTAATTTGTTGTGGAACCAGAGCAAAGCTACAACTACAGTTCCCATAATCCTATAGCACTGAGCCATAGCAGATAAAGTTGTCTCTAACTGGATTATTTCTTCTGTGTGGATGCTGTGTGTGTTACTTTCTTGCACAGCCTGCCTTTCCAATTGTTTCCATATTGCTTTATTTTGCTCAACAGATTGGCATGAATGAGTAACACAGTTAAGCAAGACGAGGTTCCAGTTCCAGAATTCCAGGAAAGAATTCACTGCTTCCTCACAGAAATGTAATTCATGGAGGTGGAGATTTCAGTGAGGGGCTTTTTGGAGGGAGAAGGGAGTGTCAGTTAATCTGCTTTATACAAGCACACAAAGAAAAAAAAATATTTGAAGAAGATTTTTTTTTTTTTAGAAATTGACTACCCAAATATCTGTGCATAGGATAATTTTGCAAAATATGTTACAACATAATTTTTATTTTTTATTTGTTGTTGATGATGTATGCCTCCAAGCCATTTTTGATTTATGGTGAGCCTAAAGGGAAACTCTCATAGATTTTCTTGGCAAGATTTATTCAGAGGGGGGTTGCCATTGCCAATCTCTTAAGGCGAGAGTGTGTGAATTTCCCAAGGTCACCCAGTGGGTTTGTATGCTCAGTCAGGATCTTCCAATGTTTCAAAAACTTTGGAAAAAAGAAAGGAAGTACACTGAATCACCTCAACATGCCACTCATTTCATCACCTGTGGACTAAATGAAGGATCTTTCAGTTTTGTACAGTATGATATTTCCTTCAGAGCAATACTTTATTTATTGATTTCATTTGTATGCTACATTTCTCCCAGAAGGGACCCAATGCATCTCACAGATTTACTTTTTTTATATAAAACAATGCAATAAACATTCAAAACTGCTAAAATCATTTTTTGAAAAGTATAAAAAATATAAAAATATACAAAACCAAAACACACACACGACAAAAGCCAGCCTAGTATGATTATATATTAAATACCTGTTTAAATAAAAACATCTACGTTTGCTGACGAAATAATGCTGTTTGTCAACTGTGCCCTTCATGTCCCAACATACACAGCATTCAAATGGAGCAAGAAAAATGAAGGGAGGAAGGGAGGTAGTAAAGACCCATGAAGGCAATTCAGGCTCAAAAAATCCAACCTTTGGGTTTTGTTCTGCTTGCTTTTGAAAAGGGACACATGAAACCAGTAACCATCTCTCTACATGTGAAGCAATTAGGATGGTACAAAAGTCCCATTCCTTTGAGTATGGCTACTTTCACAAATCATAGCTGTGCTATATAATTATGTATGTCTTTTGTATTAGACAACTTGTTAGAACTGCATCTAATCCAATAAAAAATCATTTTTAACTCAAAACTATGGAAGAGTTTAAAGACACTTCAACAGATATTCTTGTTTCACATCCTTTATTAAGCTTGCTAAGTAATGGATTTTTTTTAAAAAAAAAAAAATGTATACAGGTTAGCCAGGTCTATGGAGGAAATAGAGGATAGATATAAAGACGGATTTGTAAGGAGAGAAAGAAACAATAACTGCAGAAGATGTAATGGAGGATCTGTAGTCCTCCAGATATTGTCAGAATGCAATCCCCATCATTCTTAGCCACACAGTCATTTGTCAGGGATGATGAGTGCCATAAAAAAAGGATCTAGAAAGTGATAGATTGGGGAAAACTTATGCAGGTCCTCTCCTCAAATTTACAAAAGTTCTGATTAGCTTACTTTGGCTTTTGAGTATCATTCTTAATTGCTGTCTATGGGTGATTTGATGAAGTGAGTCATGGCAGAAGAAGGAAGGACTAAACTGCCACTCCTCATTTGTTGCTGTTAATAATAATAATAATAATAATAATAATAATAATAATAATAATAATAATAATATTTATTTATACCCCACCCCTCTGAAAGCAATCGGGATGGCTCACAATAAAATACAGTACAATAATAAAAACAAGTTACATCCCACCCACCCCTTAAAAGATCATTAAATCTGTTACAAATTAAAATAGACAAGGTTAAAACAGCAATCACAATATACATGTTATTGTTGTTGTTGTTGTTGTTAAGTGCTCTCGAGTTGATCTCAACCCATGGCTACCCTATGGATGAGACATCTCCAAGATCCTCTTTCCTCCACTGTTCTGCTTAATTCCTGCAAACCCATACCCATTACCTCCTTAATAGAGTCCATCCATCTAGCCTTCCTCTCTTCCTACTTCCCTCCATCTTTCCTAGCATTATTGTCTTTTCCAATGAGTCCTCCCTTTTCATGATGTGTTCAAGGTATGACAGCCTCAGTTTGGTCATCTTGGCTTCTGAGGAGCTTTCCAGGTTGATCTGTTCAATGACCCATTTGTTTGACTTTTTGGCTGTCCATGGGATCCTCAACACTCTTCTCCAGCATCACATCTCAAATGAAATGATTTTCTTCCTATCATCTTTCTTAAATGTCCAGCTCTCACATCCATTCATGGTAATAGGGAATACAATGGCTTGTATGATTCTAACGTTTGTGCTCAGCTGTATATATTTGCATTTTAGAATTTTTTCTAGTTCTTTCATGGCTAGCTCATTCTTAATCTTGTTCTGATTTCCTGACTGCAGTCCCCATTTTTATCAATGTTTGATGCCAGGTCTGAGGATTCTTTTACTATTTCTATTTCTTCATTGTCTAGGTTGAACTTGTGAAGGTCCTCGGTGGTCATTATTTTTGTTTTCTTTATGTTCAGTGTTAAGTCTCATGCACTATCCTAATATGGATCAGTCCCATGCTCACGAAAGATTAACTGTGTCAAGTCTGGGGCAGCACTTTTCTGCCTCTAGGGAAGCCTCTACTGCCAAATGGACCCCCAAAAGTTCTTAAAATGAAAGAAAGAAATCCCTGTCTTGCTTTGAAAAAGAATTATTTATATAAAATAGTATGAGGGCAGGAGGGAACTCTACCTCCTAGGAGCTTATCAAATTTTTAAATAAGCTGACTTACCTCTTCCATTTTAAAGTCAAATGTGGGAAGCAGCCAGGTATTACCACACAGAAATTGCTGCCGATGCTGCCACATGGTTGCATCCCACCTAAAACCCAGCTAGAGAGCCTGCTCAGATGGCAAATTTGCAAAGTCAGAAAACTCAACAATAGAAACTGATCAGTTCTAGACAATGATCTAGAACTAATTGGATTTTTAAAAGTGGGACAGAAAAATAACAAGAGGGAAATGTAAACCAAGTGTGGGGATGTTCTAGAACTAGCAGGGGAACATTACATGACCAAGTAGATATAAAAAGATGATGGCAACTATGCATGAAAGAACTATATAAAAAAGATGAAAGGGTGGCATTCATTCAAAAAAGAACCATATGAAGATTAATCTCCAATTTTAGAAAGTGAAATGGAAGCTGCACTCAGAGCACTTGGGAGAAATAAATCATCAGGAACAGATGGCATACCAAAAAACTGCTCCAGTTTACAGAGACAGAATCTACTCTAGTTCTAACTAATAAGCTTATTGCACTAGTACCTGTAACATTCACATCGAGTTCCTGGAACGTAATGCTATGGGAACGGGTGTTACTGCATTAGACTATTGATAATGGGATAGTAACATTATGAGAACACATATTATCTCACAGCACTTACTGTTGTACTGGTACCAGTACTAAAGCAGTTCCTCAGCTGTTCCTCATTGGCACATGCTCACTGTTGCAAAAACCCCTACGTCTTCATTGGAAAGAATGCTACCAAGAGGTTTAGGTAGTGAGCATTC